>JANZLF010000005.1:25301036-25312862 GCA_026546835.1 Erythroxylum foetidum | reverse complement strand
CTCTATTGGCTATTCAGGTTTGAGTTTTCATACCGACACCGGGATCCTGGGTTTCGGGAAGGTCCCGGGAATAAAAAATTTTTGTTTCCGCTGCTGAAACATGTGATGTTCCTCCCGGGATTTTCCTACAGTAGCAACTCCTTTTGAAAATAGAAAATGGCTTTTGATCAAGTTTATCTATAACCCATAAACAAGTTTAAAGACAAGGAGAACATGTATAAAAGTTTCTATAGATTCCAAATCAGTCCTGGAAAATAAAAGAAGGTCATCTGCAATGCACAGGTTAGTGAAGCCAAGTTTCTTACACTTTGTATGGTGTTTGAAATTGGGGTTAGAAGGAGTCTCTGTTCTTATAATAGCATTTAGGATGTCCATGGCCAGGATAAATATGTTTGGGGAAGTGGGGTCTCCTTATCTAATACCTCTTGCGGCTTTGAAATAATGTGTAGGGGATCCATTAATCAAGACCAAAAGGGAAGTTGAGGTAATGCATGCTATGACCCAATTGATAAATTGATTTGGAAGTCCAAAAGCCTCCAACATAGATTGCAAGAAATACCAATTGATACTATTAAAAGCCTTGTGGAAATCAATCTTCATAGTACAATTTGGGGGGTTAGTAGAAGTAGAGTAGCCTTTCAAAATCTCTTGTACAATAATAATATTGTCGCCAATATATCTACTCGACAAGAAGTCACTTTGGTTATCACTAATCAAAGGAGTCAAGACTTTCTTCAATCTATTAGCAAGTATCTTAGAGATCACTTTATAAAGGAAATTTATGCCTAAAATGGGACAGTAGTCTACAAAGGTGGAAGGATTATCCCCTTTTGGAATCAAGAACAAGAATGTTTTATTATTCTCTTTAAGCAGTATCCCATTCCTAAAGAACTTATATATGGCTTCCTTAAAAAAAACCACCAATAATATTCCAAGATTGTTGATAAAAGTAGCCATTGAAACCATCTAGTTGAGGAGCTTTCTTACCATTCATTCCAAAAACGCATTTATCAATTTTGATATCCTCAGCTGGCTTAGTTAATAGATCCAAATTAGAAGGAGATACTTATCTAATGTTGAGATGCTGAAAATCTCAAAGAGTGACATTAGTTCTTGTCTTAGAGCCAAGTAAGGAGTTGAAAAATCTGAAAGCTTCTTCCTTAATATTTGTCATATTATGAATAACATTACCATTATGAAAAGTAATGGAATAAATCTTGTCTTGATTCTGTCTAGATAAAATCGAATGGAAGAAGAATTGAGAGCAGTTGTCCCCTTCATGTAGCCAATTAATCCTAGCTCTTTGCTGTAAAAGGGAGGACTGGTTACTTACTAGCTTCTCCTTGTCAATAAAAGTTTGATTTCCAGGGTTAGAAGATAAGAGTTTCACCTTGGTCAACTCCAATCTAGTGTTATTGATTGTTTCAACAGTTCATCCTTAAGAAGACTTTAGAAGTTTGAGTTTCTGTTTAATTAATTTCAACTTCTATATACATATGAATTACTTTATTCCTATACAACTGTGCATATTTCCTTTCATACAAGCCTCATTAAAACTAGGTTCTTTAGTTAAGTAGTTATTGAACCAAAAGGGATGGTGGATGGCCACAGGTTGAGACAAGGATGGGAGTATGGTATGAAAATAATGGATCCATAAAACTAGTCGTGCTGCTAGGAAAATTCTGAAGCCATAGATCATTTACAAGGGCTCTATCGAGTTTCTTTTCAACCACCTTTCTTTTTGCTTATTTGACTACATGATATTATCGTTTTTTGTACGTGAATGTCTTACGAGGACAAGAGTTAAAAACAAATAGAGTTACTCTTTGTTTTTGTACATTAGAAAGAAAACAAAGACATAGAAATAATCTTTGATTTTCATTCTCTATACAAAAAAATAAGTATGAGAAAAGTTTGAGAAAATTGTTTTCTTTATTTTTGAAGAAAGAGTTCTTCAAATTTAACCATATTCATACGAAGTGTTGAAAGTGGGACATATTTCTCGGTGTGGAATGCATAGAGACTTCATATTTTCAAAGTTTCGTATTGATTAATCCTCACATTCTAACTATTTATTTTACCTATTCTTACTATTTGTATGTTTGTTAAACGCAAAAGATGAATATATGATTGCAATTTTTTTATTTCCGTTATGTTTGCAATCTTTCAATTGGTATCAAAGCCTATTTTGTGTTCACATCATACTTGAAAAAAAACCAATGATTTACATATTTTGTTGCATTCTCTGTTTTAACACGTAAAAGTTGTTCGTTTAATATGCATGAGAACATTTTGACTTTAATTTGAAATTGGTTTCACCAAAATTGGAACACTTCAATTCATGTTCTTTAAGCATATAAACATTATGAAAATGAGAGAATGCAAAACTCTCTTCGGAAGTGATACATGTCCACTGTGAAATTGGTTTCAAAGAAAAAGAACAAACTCATTTGATGCAAAAGTTGTTCAAAAGCTTTTAATGAAATGCAATTGTTAGATGTGATACGTTAATGCAAAAGTTGTATAAAAGCTTTTGGTTAACAAACTTGTCAGATATTATGTTTTTATAGAAAACTCATTTAATACAAAGTGGTCGTTTAAAGGACTTTGGTGAAAGAATTTTGACAGAACATGGTTTTAAAAGCTTTTGACAAACTTTAAAATGTTTGTTAATTGTTATCATTAAAAAACTAAAAATGAACAAAGAGTAAATTAAATGGTAAAAGGTCACCTTGTTTTGGTTTTGATTTGTATTATACGTTTAAAACCAAAATGAAGATATGCGTGCAATAAGCCTCATCTCTTCATTTTTTCAAATGTGTATGAAATAAATACAAGTTTCTTATATGAATGTTGTCTGAACATGTGATATGATCACTAATGTTATTAAAAATTGTTTTAGTAACATGAAATCTTGTCCTTTTAAAATTATTAAGTTTATTTGGATATAATATATGATATTTTATCAAAAGGAAATTTTCACCCAAGAAGATAATATTTATTTTTTTACAAGGAATGACTGATAACCAACTGACTTGTAGTTCATGGATAAATAATATTTTCTATTGCATATCAAGCATGTGTGAGGAAAATTTACTTAATTTTATACTTTTGGCCTAGACTACCTAGGGAGTATAATATTAATTAATTCTCTGTCACTTGGGCAGATAAAATTAAACTATACTAATAAGAACGACCTGACAGCCAATGGACTATATAGTATTGAGCTTATTATAAATTTTATATGATAAAATAGTAAATTTATCACTATTTAGTTATACATGATTAATGATTTGACAACCAAGGGTTCATTCATGTTTTAGAGATTTTATATCATTTAGATAAAAGTCCATGTCTTAATGATATATGATTATGTCCTTATTTTGGCTTTTTCTTTTTATTAGATTTCTCAAAATGTCTACTTTATCACTACGAAACATTCTTGATGCTAACAAGCTAGTGGGTAACAATTTTGATGATTGGTACCTCAATTTGAGAATTGTTCTCATGCATGAAAAACTTATCAATGTGATCAATAAACTCATGAAGGAAGCGCCTCCTGAGGGGATTGATGATGCTAATGCATTGGATGCATATTTTAAGTACAAAGAACAAAGTACTAATGCCAAGTGCATTATCCTGGCATCAATGATTTCTAAACTCCAAAGGTTGCATAAAAGTATGAATCCTCCATAGATCATTAAGCATCTTAATAAAATGTATGGTTCACAAAGTAGGAATGCTAGATACTAGTTATCTAACTTCCTGTTCAAGTCTAAACTGAAGCCTAAATCTCCCTTGGGACCCTATGTTCTTAAGATGATTGATTTTATAAAACAACTTGAGAAGTTAGGTGTTTATTAGGAAAAGAGATGTCTTATTAATATTTTTTCACCGTTCATTGTTAATTTTAACATGGACAAGATAGACTGTGATCTTCATGAAATGCTCAACTTGTTGATCGATTATGAAAATCTAATAGCATCATTTGAGAAGGTGAAAGTGTCAGGGACTGTGAACTTGGTTGGTAACTCTCCTAAGCGTAAGTGGAAGGGCAAAAAGAAGCCCAAGAAAGGGTGTCTGGAACAAATCCGAGGGTAAAGAGAAGATAGTTGATTAAAAGGATGTTAAATGTTTCTTTTGTATAAATAAGGGACACCGAAAAAGGAACTTCCCAGAGTATTTGGCTACTTTTAAAGGCAATAAACAAGGTGTGACATTTATGAAAAATATTTTCATGATTTCTTTAACTACTATTGATTTTACTAAATAGGTATTAGATACTGGTAGTAGCTTTAACATCTGTAATATGTTATAGGGTTTACGGATCAATAAGTGATTGAAGGGAGAAGTTAAGATACAAGTTAGGAATGGAACAAGTATTGATGCCCTAGCTATAGGAACTATTTCTCTTGTTATGCCTATGGGAAAGACTTTATCATTAGAAGATTATTATTATTATTATGTTTCTAAGTTTGTTTCGATCATTATTTACATTTCGTCATTAGAAAAGTGAGGATTTCATATAATCTTTAAGAATAACCAATGTAATATATTTCATGGTAATGAATTATATGTAAGTGGTTATTTACAATATGGTCTTTATGTCTTACATGAAATTAATTATTTATCCAATTATGAATGTTTATGGTCAAAAAGGGAAGAGAGATAATCATACAAATCAAACTTACCTTTGACATTGTAGACTTGATCATATTAGTGAGAAAAGAGTAAATAAGTTGTACAAGGAAGGATGCCTTGGTCAATATGATTATAAATCATATGAAACTTATGAGTGTTGTCTCAAAGGTAAGATGACCAAATTTTCTTTTGCTGGAATTGGAGAGAGAGTTAGTGAACTTTTAGGACTCATACATATTGATGTATGTGGGCCTATGAAAATTTAAGCTAAATGTGAATATTCTTATTTTATCACCTTCACTGATGATATGTCAAGATATGGATTTGTGTATATAATGAAACACAAGTTTGAATCATTTGAAATATTCAAAAGATTTTGTAGTGAAGTTGAAAAACAAACTAGTAAGAGTATAAAGGTACTAAGATTTGAACGTAGTGGTGAGTATCTTAGTGATGAATTTATTAATTATCTAAGGCAACATGGAATCTTATCTCAGTGGAATTCTCTAGGAACATCATAAGACATGGAATCCATGATGGGGTTCATTGATCGTCCTATCTTCATATAGAGATAAGCTTTAGAAGTCGTTGCCTATTTATTGAAAGAAGTTCCCACTAAAGCAAGTCACTAAAACTCTATATGAGATGTGAAAAGGACATAAGTCTAACCTAAAGCATTTGAAAGTTTGGGGTTATCCAGTTTATGTTAAGAGATTACTGCTAGATAAGCTTGAAGCGAGGTCTGTCAATTGTTGATTTGTTGGCTATCCCAAGGAAACTATGAGATACTATTCCTATCATCTTTTTGAACAAAAAATGTTTGTGGCTTGAAATGCAACGTTAAAATGGGAGTTCCTTAACGAAGGAAGTCATGTTCTAAAAATAGATCTTGATTAAATTCAAGATTTTGAGCTTAAGAGCATCAGATACATGTTGAGTAGCCTTTACTTGATGTCTTGAAATTAACACATAGGGTACTAGCCTCAACTGTTAAGGAGAATGGACTAGTTAATGAGCCTGACCAAGAACTAGTGCAATTATAAGAATAAGTAAAGGAAGAACTTATTAAACATGACCTTCTTAAAACATCCACTAGGGATCATACACCAGATAGATTGAACTTAATAGTACAAGGAGATGAGGATAATCATATTGATGATGACCCTAAGACTTACGAATAGGCTATAGTAAGTCTATATCGTTAGAAGTGGTTTAAGGCCATAGAATCCGAGTTAGAATCCATGAGAATCAACAAAGTATGGACTTTGGTTGATCCCTCAAATGATATAAAATCCATAGGATGTAAATGGATATTTAATAAAAAAAATTGAAGCAAATGGGAAGGTTGAAACCTATAAAGCCCATTTTATTGCCAAGGGATATAATCAAAAGGAAGATATTGACTAAGATGAAACTTTTTCCCCTATGGCAATGCTCAAATCTATTCAGATTCTACTTGCTATAGCTGTATATTATGATTATGAGTTATGACAAATGGATGTGAAAATAACATTTCTTATCAGAGAGCTCAAGGAAGATATCTATATAACTCAACCTGAAGGTTTCACATTGCCATCTGCTCCTAATAAAATATGTAAGGTACAAAGATTCATTTATGGATTGAAGCAAGCTTCATGAAGTTGGAATATTCTCTTCAATATAACAATCTCGAAGTTTGATTTTGTTGGATACGAAGAAGAGCCATGCGTGTACAAGAAGGTTAGTAGGAGCATAGTTATTTTCTTCGTGCTATATGTAGATGACATACTGTTAAAAGGAAATGATGTACCAGCGATGTAAAAGACAAAGATTTGGCTATCTGAACAGTTTTCCATGAAGGATTTGGGACAAACATCTTACATTCTTAGAATCAAGATCTATAGAGATCGGTCAAGGAACCTGCTAAGGCTTTCCCAATCCATGTACATTGACACTATCTTAAAAAGTTATCACATGGAAAATTTTAGAAAAGTTTATCTACCGATAGGCATTGAAATCTCTCTTAGTAGGGAGAATTGTACTAAACTTAGAAGAAAGAGAGCATATGAGTAGAGTCCCATATACCAGTGCAGTGGGAGCTATCATGTATACCATGACATGTACAATACCTGATATAGCCTACGCATTAGGAATAGCGAGTAGGTATCAAATTAACCCAAGTGAGGAACATTGGAAAATGGTTAAAACCATCCTTAATTACTTAAGAAGAACCAAGGACTAATTCCTCATATAAGAAGATTATGAATTAAAATTAATAGGCTACACTGATGCTAGCTTTGCATTAGATAAGGATGATATCAAATCTACCTCTATTATATTTTCACCTTGAATGGAGGAGAAGTGAGTTGGAAAAGGTCCAAGCAAGTTACTATAGTTGATCCAGTTATTGAAGTAGAATACATAGCTACATGCTATGCAACTAAGGAAGCTGTTTGGATGAAAAAGTTCTTAACTGAACTTAGTATGGTTCTTTCGATAAAGGAAGTTGTTCCTTTATTATATGACAATACCGGTGCTATTGCGCAAGTTAAGGAAACAAGGTCACACTAAAGATCCAAACATATTCTGCGGAAGTTTCATTTGATTAGAGAAATTGTTAAGCATGAGGACGTTCAAATTCAAAATGTTGAAGGAAAGGAGAATGCTGCAGATCCCTTCACTAAGGCATTTGGATCAAAGGAGTTTGATAAGCACAAGTGGAAGATATGATTGAAGTTCATGACTGATTGAGTCTAGATCAAGTAGGAGATTGTTGGAATTATACCCACGACCCATTAATCGTTATGTAATAGACTAAACATTTTTTGTTTTGTGATTATTAAGTTAGATTAATAACATAACAAATGATTTTATTATCATATTTTGTTTATTATTTTATTCTAATATGATAAGTCCTTGATTAAATTTATATACATTGATTAAATATATATACTTGTCATCATAATGGAGATTATGATAATGATAGTCAAGTCTTTAGGGTTTAATATAAAAGTGTTCTTGAAAATAGGATCATCAAATAAGGACTTTAATGATCTAGTTAGATCAATATATATGTAATAGTATCCATTAGATGGATATTAGTAGATCTCATTTACGAAGTTACATATATAGATGATGCATATGGAGATATGATCATTGAATTGATCAAACTGATAATTCTCAATGGTTAATATTACCTATAAACTATCAAGTGAGACACTCTCACAAAGATTAGTAACAACCTTAATTAGTAATTCATTGGATTAATTACTACTGCCTTGGTAATGAAACTATGTGGTCACACAATTATAAGTATAATATTTCCTATTTATGATTATTTAATTTATTATAAGATAATTTATTAAATAATCTATATGTTATATTATTATATTTTTCTAACATAGAAAATAGAATTAATAGTGAAAATTCTCAAGTACAAAATAAATGAATAAAATAAAATAGTTTTATTTTTTTAATTTTATAAATAATAATAATTATTTTTTAAAAAAAAAGCAAAAGGCATCAGATGGCTTTTGGCGCGGGTGATGTTTGGTTTTACATTTTAAAACTACAGTGAAAAGATGCCATGGGTCATGGCTTTTAAGTTTTAAAACTTGAAAACATTAAAACATGAATATATGATAATATCGTTTTTTGTACGTGAACGTCTTACAAAGACAATAGTACGCTAGAAAGAAAACAAATATATAGAAATTTTTATTCTACGTACCAAAAAAAATTAGTACAAGAAAAGTATGAGAAAATTGTTTTCTCTATTAAAAAAAAAGAATTCTTCAAATTTAACTATAGTTATATCAAGTGTTAAAAATTTGATGTATTTTTGGTATAAAATACATGGAGACTTTGTTTTTTTTTAATTCCGTATCGACTAATCCTCACATTCTAAGTGTTTATTTTTACCTGTTCTTACTATTAGTATGTTTGTTAAATGCAATAGCTGAATATAAGATTCTAATTTTTTATTTTCGTTGCATTTGCGATCCTCTGATATTTTTAATATTAAAAAGTAGATTTATCCCTTCTAATTAAACGAGGAAGTTGTAATTTTCAATTGTTCTAAATTGTTGCGTTTGGGAATATTTTCAATATTGAAAAGTAGATTTATCTCTTCTAATTAAGAGAAGCAGTTGTAATTTTTAATTGTGTTTTAGAATCAGTTTAGAGCAATAGTTACTTTCTTGTCAAAGAATATGTATAAAACATAAACTGGCTGAAATATTCGCATTTGTTGGGTTGCTTTCTTTCAAGCCACGGTCAGGCAACGTGACACGTGGATAATATTTGTAGGAATTAGAAGAAAAATCAACTTCGCCGGCTTCATAAATGTTTGAAAGCAATTTTCTCTATGAAAGTGAACTGCTCTCAGTTTCTCCTCAGCACGTTCCCTTGACTTGCAATGGTTCAAGCCAATCCGAGATTCACACGTTGAACTACCGAATAAGAATGTGCTCGAGTTGCAACCCAACGAACCTGACAAAATATGAAGTCTGAGGTCTGAATCCAAAAGTTGACTCTGATGTGTGTCTAATATTAATGCCATGTTATGTAGGGAACTGGGCTGTGGGGTTTCTATTATGACTTTGAAACGTTGCGTTATTGACTTGGTCTGAGGAAAAATAAGATTTGGAGATGAAAGTTAATGCTGCAAACAGTGCCAATGAAATCACAAACCAATTAATTCATTGGCTACCGATTATGAAAGTTGAGTTAGAAATTGGAAACCAAAAAACAAAAAAAGAAATTGCCATACTAAACATGCTCAACTTGAATTTGCAGTAACTTGAACAAAATTAGGAGCTTTAAGTGTTCGCTTGAGGCAATTCTGTATACAAAGTGTTGCGAGTCAGACACAGCAATCAGTTATTTATCAAATCCCAGATCCCAAGCCCAGTCTGCTCTCTCCGTTTCTCTGTAGCTGGAGCAAGAAGAACATGTCGACAGAAACTACAATTCACCCAACAAACCCGTTCCAGTCGTAGGCGTCTTTGAATTCAATGTATTACCAACTTCAACTTAAAGGCTATACAAAGACGAATAACTTAATAACAGATAAAATTTTAAGGATGTGCAATGACTAGAATTAGGGTTAAATAATTCACGCCCGATCTTTCAGTGTGAACGAGAATAACCCCATCTTGGCTTTATCATCTCATAACCCATTATACCTAAACGTGTAGCACATCTCCACAAATTGGCCCCACAAACAGTAGGATCTTTATTGGCCAATCCATGAAATCAGACAATAGTTTGCAGTATGTTCAACAGAGTTATGGTGGTGATGTGAGAAAGAAGTGACTTCATTAAAAGACCATGTTCTCTATCATGTCACTAGAGTTAGTGGTTAAAAAAGTGTTACTCCACACTAAGCTAATAAGTTAATGGTGAAAATAAATAATTGTATTGCTTAATTCCTAAGTTTTTACAAGTTTCTACAAAAGTATCTCACGTTATTCACTTTATGTAGATTGTATGTTTAGTTAAGTATAAAAGAGTTTAAGAGTTTTATTGAAGTTCAAGTAGTTGGGTTAGAAATTTCTTATGTACTTATTGTTAGACATTTTTGCCCCAAAGGGCAATTTTGTCAATGTCTCTAAAGTTGGACTAATATTAATTGCAATTTTGGTTTTTAAATAAATTACCGGTTAAGTTGCGTCATTTGATCCATATAAAGATAATAAAGTGGCCCAATAAATGATCTAAATTAATGGGTCGCAATTCAGATGAAAAATGGGTCCCGATCAGTGTGAATCGGGTCCATATCAGTCTTATGATGGGGAAGCCTGATATGGAAGCTATATATATAGGTTAGGTCTCCTGCAGTTGCTCAGAAGAACGTTCACGAGCATAAGGTTCCTGACCCGTTAAGGAAGCTCGGAACGCTGAGGAAACAGTAGAAAGGCCTAGCCCGTGAGTCGGTGAGCGATTTCTACTAAAGGACCTGGGATATTCGGAGATGTTTGGAGCTCGAAATCGGCATCGGAATCTGAGATGAAACCGAATCCAGGTATTCCGCATTACCTTCATTTTTGATCCTTTCACGTGATCTTGGGGTACGTAATAAGGTCTCCTCTACGTACTAACACGTGGTATCAGAGCAGTTACGTGATCGGATTGCCAGAAACGGAGGTTTTTCGATTTTTCCTCTCATTTGGTTTTCCATTGTTTTTGATTCGTTTTTCAGCTTTTTTGCGTGATTGATTGCGTAAAAGTAGTATACATAAGGTTAGCTACGGAAAACGGGCCTAACGGAGCGAAAAACGGGCTCCTGGGACGCCGGAACTCACCTCCGGCATTGGAGACGGAGAAGACCGTCGGGCGCGTGTGTTACACGCGCCCGACAGTGGTTATGGGCGTGGGGCGCGCTCGTCCGGAACGCGTGTGCGGCGCACGCCCCAATCAGCGCGCGCCACATCGCTCCTGCGGACGGGCGACGCGTGTCGCGCGTGCGGGACACTCGTGACTTGCGCCCGCGAACCGACCCGCGTGGGAACGGCGGACGCGTGCGTGCCACGCGCCCATCTGGGCCGTCCATGCGGCGACCCACGTGGTCGAGCCGATGCGTGCCACGTGTCGTGCGTGTCGCCCGCACGCGCACCGACGTCAGCGATGACGTCTACGGCTGACGTCAGCCGTATGGATGCTACAGTACCCTTAAAAAAAACCCCAAAATTCCAAATTTCCCGTTAAGCTTCCCCGGGGTATTTTGGGTCAATTTTCGGGTTCGAGAAATTTATAAAATAACCTTTTTCTATTTTTCTGGATTTATTACATTTGTAATAAATTAAAGTTTAACTCCAGAAAAATGAATTAAGGTATTCTGAATCCGATTTCGATTGAATTTTCATGCTTTGGACTTTGTATGAGTGAGATACATGAGGTGTCGTGTCTCGGGTCTCATTTTCAGTGTTCGGGTTTGCATGAGAATCAATCGAAAATAGGAATTGAGACATTCTGAAGCCATTTTTGAGTGAATTTTCGTGCAATGAACTTACCATAAGGGAGATACATGACATAGTCATATCTCAGGAGGTCGGTTCAGTATCCGGTGATGCACGATAGTCACTCTATTGAGATTTTTCGTTTACGAAAGTCTCAAATCAAGTTTTCAGAGAATGTCTTCAGCACGTGTGTGTGACAATGAGATTGTGCATTCGGAGTTTTGCATTTATTGAGGTTGCATTGTCA
>JANZLF010000005.1:25233545-25251393 GCA_026546835.1 Erythroxylum foetidum | reverse complement strand
ACATGTATGTACATATATATACTTGTGCAATAGAAATCATTTACCAATGACTATCGAAACTATAATGCATGTGCAATGCAACATTTGCCTGTACTCAATCCTAACCCAATTCAAATTACCGACATACCCTTCACACCGGTAACGGGATGTTACAAATGTGCTATTGTTAGGATGTGTAAATTGGAAGAGGTGAGTTGTTAAAGTGGAGTGCAGGTGCTGCCAAAAATGATAGATTTTTATTAGTAGAAACTTTGATTCCATATGCAACCTGTATAGAGTTGGAGTTTGTTCTTTTTGTCTTCATGAAAGTTGTAGAGTGTTATCTTACCTTTCTATAGCCACCAAGTTTGTTAATTTGGATTTCGGGACCAAAAGTTATGATCGTTACAAGTTTTGGTACTGTTTATGAAGAGCTAGTCGATCGGTCTTGGAGTAAACTTTTGATCCCTTTAGAAGCCAAGCTTGCTCTTAAGTCCTTCTTGAAAATGGTATATCTGTCTTTTAACTTTCCAACGCTACCAAGCTTGTAAAAATTGGAGCTCGGAGTCAAAAGATTCAGGTTAGAAGTCTGATAGGTCAGGTTGCGAGGTGCTTGCCCGGCGCAGGCGAGGCGAGGTGCTCGCCCTGCGCGGGCGAGCGGTCCGAGTGATTGGGGTCGGTTTTTGATCGACCGACCTCTCTCCCTTCATTTGGCCATAACTTTTTGCACAGACCTCCGATTAAGCTGATTTTCAAAGCGATAGACTCCTAAGAAAATTTTCTATCTCTTCATATCTCGTTGGTTGATATTGTTGTTAAATTGAAAAAGGTGGATTGAAATAAAGTAGGATGATCAGTCGATAATGTCTGACTATGCTTCAGTAATTTGGAGATAACTTGAGCTATAGAACTCCAATTGAGGCGATTCTTGTTTCAAATTAAACTAGAGACATAGACCTACAAGTTATATGAAGGAGTTGATTGACAATTTAGCCTCTGAGATTTTAAATTTCTGACATGAAATCCGTAGAGTGTTCAGTCTTGGCTGTTTTTCTTTAAGACAGTATTTTGAGCATAACTTCTTCTTTTCTAATCCAAATTGAGAGTTTTCAGTGGTGTTGGAATCGTTAGAATATGAGGAACAAATGTCCTTAAGAAGCCGATCCGAAATTACTTTTGCGAGTTACCCAAATTGTGATCAGTAAGTTGTCGGTTGTGGGTCTTCTATGCTTTTATGCTTTCGAATGTTGGGCTTCGGAGACGGGGTCTAACAATACTTGACCACATTCTTGTAGAATAGCTTGGCTGCAACATCCGAGGTACAAGTTACAGGAGTTGGCACGAAGATTGCATACTTGGAGAATATATCAACCACCACTATGATTGATGCCATGTTGTCTGCCTTTGGAAACCCACTAATAAAATCCATTGAGACCGACATTCAAGGTCTCTTAGGGATGGATAAGGGTTGTAGCAAACTGGCTTAACCGACTTCCTTCTTCCTCTCTGGTTTATCCAATTGACACACAAGGCACATCCTAATGTAACATTCCATGTCATCCTCCATCTTCGACCAAAAGTAGGAACGAGATAGGAGAGTTAGCATCCGTTGGACTCTTAGGTGACCAGCCCACTGCGAGTCATGCTTCTCTTTCAACAATTGCTTCCGTAATCCACTAAAGCTCGGCATGTAAACTTGACTACTCTTAGTCATCAGTAGCCCATCATCATCGAGCCAAAACCTACATACAACACCCTCCTTAACTTGAGTAATTAACTTACAGTAAATGGTGTATAGTGGAGCGGTCACTTTGATATGCTCCAACATGTTAGACTCCACCCTCGTGATCAAATAAGGGCTACAAATACCTCCTTCCTGCTCAAGCCATCTATCACGTTGTTGTGCCTCCCTAGTTTATGCTCCCCCGCGAAGTCATATTCAGCATGAAAGTCCTATCACTGAGCTTGTTTTGCGGACAACTTTTTTTGGGTCCTAAATAATGCGTTAGCAACATTGTCTGTCCAAACAACAAATTTGGTTCCTAACAGTTCGTCACGTCTCCAGGTAATGCACCACTTCAAGCATCTCCTTCTCGTGTGTCGAGTACCGCTGCTCCGTAACAATGAGATTTTGGCTCTCAAATGTAACCGGATGACCTTCCTGTACAAGGACTCCACCAATGGCTTTGTCTGAAGCATCAATATGTACTTTAAATGGAAGATTGAACTCAGGCAGCTTCAACACCAATTCAGTTGAGATCGCAGCTTTAAGCTTTTCGAATGCCTCCTCACATGCACTCGACCAACACCACTCTTGCTTCTTCTTTAGTAAGTCCATTAATGGCGCCGCCTTCTTGGAGTATCCTACCATGAACTGCCTATAATAGTTCGCCAAGCCAAGAAAACTCTGCCATTCTTATACTGTCGTAGGAGCTTGCCACTCAACTATTTCTTTCACTTTCTTCGGATCCATTCTGACCTAACCTTTGCTCACTATGTGACCCAAGAATCTAATCTTAAACACTCACCTCAAGTGTTCCACATGTTCTGTCATGTTCGCGCTATACACCACAATGTCGTCTAGATAGACCAAAACGAACTCATCCAGAAGGTCATACAATACGTCGTTCATTAGGTTGCAAAATATAGTAGGGGTGTTAGTTAATCCAAATGACATAACAAAAAATTCATAAGATCCATATAGTGTTATGAACGTTGTCTTTTACTCATCGCCCTCGGCTATCTGCACTTGTCAATACCCACTTCGAAGATCCAACTTCGTGAACACCTCAGCCCTCGACAACATATCCATCAAATCTTGAATCAAAGGTACCAGATACTTGTTCTTGGTCGTTACCTTGTTCAGTGTTCGATAGTCTATACACATCCTTAGTGTACCATCTTGCTTCTTCTGAAACAATACCGGGGCACCGTATGGAGCTTTTGATGGTTAGATGAACCCTACCTCTAATAACTTACCAAGTTGTTTCCAAAGTTCTACCAATTCCATCAGGGACATCCTATACGAGGCACGTCCCGGTAGGATCGCTCCAGGAACCAACTCGATCCTATGATCTACCTCTTGACGAGGGGGAAGAGTTTTTGACAACTCTTTCGTAATCATCTCTCGAAACTCCCTCAACAGACTTGCAACCTCATCAGGGACTTCTACCACATGATCTTCACTGATCTCCCACATGGCAGCGAGATAGGTCTCCATACCTTTCTTTAACCCTTTCTCGATGCTAAAGGCTAAAACATGCCCTACCAATATTGTAGCCTTCGTCATTCCACCATCGAACCTACAATAATTCACGTAGAAGAAATTTTGTTTATTCATTAACATCATACCTTCCAAACTTGGGTATAACACTACCTTTGCTGCTTTAAGGAAATCGATGCCCAATATCATCTCAAAATCCTTCAATGGTATGATGATGAAGTTCATCTTGGCACGCTAACTCCCAATATTGACTGGAAAGTTGTAAGCAATTCTCGCAACTACTTGTGCCTTCTCCGTAGGGGTTGTAATTCTCATCGAAGCCTTGGAAATTCTCATGCCCAATTTTTGAACCATCTTTTCTCCTAGGAAACTGTAGGTCACACTAGTATCCACCATCACGAACACGTCTTTCTCCCCAACCTGTATACCCAAGTACATCAGTTTGTCAAAAGGAACTGACTCAGTACTAACCGCATTAAGCAAAGCTATCAAATTTAACACTGCATCTTCCAAAGATTCATCGTTTTCTTCTGCAATCAGGGCATTCAGCTTCTTCTTCCTCAGGCATTCTCTGGCAAAGTGTGGACCGCCACACAAGTAACAAGCAATTTTGCCCTTCTTCAAGGACGTCTCTCCGTTCTTCAAGCCCCCATTCTACTTGCCCTTGCCTTTGAAGTCTCCCTTCTTAGAATACTTCTTCTTTTTCCCCTCGGTCCTCTCCTATTGGGCATGGCCTTTTTCTTTAGAAGAATTCGAGGAGCTCACCTTAGAGTCTTTCGCTAGTCGAAAATCCACCAAGGCATCGACAACCACGATGGCACCAACCACATCCTTCACATTCTGCCTCCGTAACTCTATTTGAGCCTACGGTTGTAACCTGGATAGAAAATTGAAGAGCTTGTCCTCATCTGACATGTTCTCAATATCCAACATTAGAGAGCTAAAAGATTTAACATAATCTCTTACCAATCCATCTTGCTTAAGTCGTTTCAAGGCATCCCCCACGAGCTAAGAAATATTCATGGGAAGGAACTGATCCTTTAGCTCCTTCTTCATCTGCACCCACATTTTCACGGGAGTTCTACCTGCGCTAATCTCTACAGAGGTCCTCATCCTCCACCAGAGCTTGGCATCCCTATCTAAGTACATGGTCGTCATATTGACCTTGTCAGTGTCAAATATTCTAGCAGTAGCAAAGTACTGCTTCATATCTCACAAGAAGTTCTCCAATACCTTGGCATCCTGCATGCCTTCGAACACCCTTAGTTCACACACCTTCACCAATGATGAAAGTTGTGGTGTAGAGCTTTCGGCCCAATCCCCATCAATCATTGCAATGGCACGCCTTAGTATAGAGATCTCAAATTGAGCATCATCATGTGTCTTCAACATTTCTCCCATCTGTAACTGCAACTGTTGGATCCGCGCCTCCAACATCTCGAACCGAGTATTATGGGAAATGACCTCTTCCTCCCCCTGAAGAATAGGACCAATGAGTGCCTCCACCCTAGACACCCGTTCTGTTAAGTTGCCTACTACCATTTCAAACATTGGCTCTAATACCAGTTATTACAAAGGTAATCTTGGAACTCAAACTTTCACCTGAAGTTTCTCACTCACTTCCTTTGCACGGTAGTCTTACTTAGATCCGTTAAAGCAAGACTCAACCTTTCCCAATCCTTGAAGTATTTACCTCGCATACCCTCGAAGAAATAATACTTATAAGAGCAATAAGAACAAAGGCAACAAGAACACATAGAGATACGGTATAAAACCAACTTTTTATACTTTCCCTTAAAAGAATACAAAGAATGCGCTCTCTGATTGAATGAGAAGAGCAAAGCTCGAATGAGCTATATATAGGCATCCTATCTTGGAGTTCAAGTTACATTCAAATTCCCACTAAATCCGAACTACCTAAGATCATGCTAAGATCACATCTATCCTTATCAAATTGCATCACGTGGACTAATTAGACGACACCCCTGTCTAAGTAGAACTTTAACTGATAAGATAAGATAACAACAAGATAGAGTTTACATTCAACTAGGAAACTAACATCCTTATCCACTAAGAACTCTACTATCTTTAGATGTTCAGTTTCACTGCAACTCTAGCTCTCAGTCGTCGCCATATCATCCAAGATCTCCTCATGATCTCTATCCACTGATAATGCAATGTGATCTCGCCGAAGCCCACTAGCACATTGTCCTAATCCAATGCTCCCACAACAAGTCCGTTAGTCGTAGTCCATCTATCCCAGTATGGGCTAAGTTCTTAGTCCGTCAAGACCTTAGCCTATGTCGATTCAATCTCCACAAGGTCCGATGCTCTACCAAAATTCGCACCGAGTCTGATCCCACTTGCTCGCGTTTGCCTTAGTGTTTTCACATGCCTCCCTCATTCGTGAATCCAGCTAACCTTTCTCCTAAGGCTCCTCATGAAGGTCGTTGAGAAGTGTTCCAAAACTTAGAGATCTAACACTTACCATCAATGGCATTTTAACTCGACTTGGAGGGGTAGTAGATAGAAAGTGCATTAAAGAGTGGACGAAGTTGTAATAAAAGACAAATGTGGTTTCTTGGTAAAGTTGACGCAACTTTGAAGGAAGAAATAGGAACAATTTTCGAAGGATTTGATTTTAAGGCGACCCTGGACTATATAGGAGATAATATAACTCAAAACATTGCATATAGGTGATGGAGTCAAAACAGAAAAAGTTATGAGAATTAGGCCATATTAATCAAAGTGGAGCATTAGCATGGCAATCTTGCTACTTTATTTCCATTTCAGTAAATTATTCAGCATTGGTCAAATAGTACTTGGCAGTGGAAGGGGCAGTATTGGTGCGAGAGATATTATAACCAGGTTCAAAATTACAGTAATTAGGGTTTATTATTATTGGTGAAACCATAATTATAAGTGTCAAGGTTGAGTAATATTGTTTTACATGTGTCATTTAGTTGAGTGTTTGTTTAACCAGGTACAAATGAAAGTGTATATGTTCTGAATAAAGATCAATTGTATTATCATCACAAGGTAGATGACTCAAATTACGTTGAGAACTACTCTTTATTATAACCTTCTTATATCATTTTCTTTTTCCTCTTTAAAAGTGGTTGCTTTGGAATTTGATATCTCAGAACTTATAGAAAGATACAAAGTTAACGAATATTATGTTTAAACTAGTGCCAACTCAATTGAAATAGCTATGAATTATGATGTAGCATGCATGACATCATCATTCGGAGTGGGCCGAGACAAACAACAAAAAATAGTTATATTCTGTTTAATATATACCCTTTCCCTTCTAATCATAAGCCACTTGTTTTGCTTCGGACTAATCAGGATAGCCTATGGCTAGTAAGAGTACACCTAAGCAAGGAACGTAATAAAAGAGTGGGGGTGGTTTGGCTACTCTTCAGTCTTCAGTGCCCCTTGAATGTGACCATTGGATGGAAAGCACAAAAGCAAATAGACGTATAGCACCTGTACATATATACTCTACGTTACAATTCCCTAATAAGATCGAAGGAAAAAAAAAATAAAGACTTGCAAGGAGAAGGGCTGTGGGCCACATTCTAACAATATTCCTACACAATAAACAAATCTCAACGCTCTTCTCTTCCTCTATTCAGGAATTCAATTATTCTCTTTCATCACTTTTTCTCTCATGTAAAACTAATGATAGTGCAACCTCTGTTCACAAATCACAATATAGCAATAGTAGAAAGAAACAACAAAAGCTCCTTTATATTCTTCAACTAAACTACTGAAACAACAACATATTAACGTTATCTAAAACAAATCTTTCTTTTGACCCGCCCTAAAATCAGCACCTATTCTCATTCCTAAACACAACAATATTTAATTTTGTCATAATTATCCATGAATTGTTACAACAATTTAAAAAGCCAATGGTCCCGACGCATGGGCCAACCTCTTATCATTTTGCCTCCTGCTGCTGACCCTACACTAACAAGCATGTACCTTAATTTGAAAAACTAGTCCCTTCTCTTTCTCTTTCACAATTTCTCAACTGGTTTTTGTTTTCCGGGCTAAGCAGGCATCTTTTTCGTTTCTTCGTCTTGTCCTCTTTATTATTATTATTTTTCTTTTCTTTTCTTTTCCATTGATCTTATCCTTCCCAACTTAATTGGCTAGGGTTTCTGATCAGATCATATATGTAATGTAATGTACTAGTGGCATACAATAGAATCTTAAGTTTCGACCATTTCCCTTTCCTCGATCCTATTTGAATGTTCCTCCGAATGTGGGGGTCCAAAACTCAACTGCCGTCTCTTGTGCAACCGGAAAAGTGCTCGAAACTGGCACCAGACACAATCCTCGGCTCCTAAGATCATGTTTTTGGCCTTCAGGGTCGTTAGATTTGTCAGAACTCTACATTGAGAGAAGATGACATCTACATTAAATTTCTTGAAGGTAAAAGAAGGAAATGGAAACCAAAAACTTTACTTGTCCAAATCGACCTGACTGAACTTGACCCTTGATGACAGTAAATCATCATCTTATATGGGTAGTATTTATTATATTATTAGCGAAAATATCCATATGTTTATGGAAGGAAAATCTATTGAATTTGTACCTGTTGGTGGCGTATGGGAGATCCACTTTTCATGTAAGGGGTGCTTAAGACCTAACATTTCATATACAAAATGGAATGATGAGTAATAAATGATCGATGATAAGTCCTCACTGCACACAATGAGTATTAACGATATCATTTTATTTCCCACTTGAGAGAAAAGCAAAGGTTTCTAATGGAACATACGGAGAGTTGCTCATGGAGAAACTTGATGTATCCAATTGCTTCAGAAAGCACCGAGGCTGTATCAGTCTGGCGGAAACCCATGATCAAAAATAAATATAGAGAAGGCATAAGTTTCCAAGAATCAGGAAAGCAAATCATATCTCTCACCATATGCACATTAGTTTTGTTTTTTGGAAGTATTAAGAGAAAAAAGAAGTCGTAAATTATATATATGACTACCTTTCCAAAAGGCGAAACCAATTGTTGGAGTGCAGTAATTCTGTCCCCCATTTTCTCTTTCCTTACCTATATGATCATCAAAGTTACGAAAAAATTCTCACCTATAAAATTTTGTAGATGGTACAAATCAAAAAGCTTGAGTGTGTACCCTCTATCAAGTCAAAAAACATTTTCCGATCAAATTTTTTTTATTGTACCTTAAAGGGCGGCATAGGTGATGTCGTTTCGTTTCTAGGCCTTTTTGTTGCTGCTTCACTCCCACCAATTTTCTTATCTACTGTGTTCGAATCCCGTGCTTCAGATATGTTCAGCTGGAAATGAATGAACCGAAAATTTTCAATCTCTATACTTGAAACCCTAATTTTATAGCTGCCTTGATCCATCTAGGTGTCGATATACTTACCTATATTTTCGTGTATATAAAGATTTATCAATTCTAGCTTCTCTCTGTTTGTGAAACTATTCGGCCATAAGCATTATAGTATTCAAAATGCATACACCAATAGGCATAGTGCCACTACGTACATATACATGATTGTGATATTCCTATTGGGGATTTATTCATGTATATATATGCATACCTTTGGTTTTTTGTCAAAATTTGATGCAAGAAATTGCGGTTGCAAGGAAGGGGAAAAGCTTGGTCGAACATCACTCATGGCACTTGCAGATGCATTCCAAAAGGGTGCGTTGTTGGAGAAATGCAACTGGTTATGAGAAGGCTGTTTAGGTGGAGAATTTCTTAAGAATTGAGGCACTTTAGACCAAGAAGGCAACAATTCATTGGTGCTAATGCCATAATTTGGACCAAACAAATAATTCATGGATCGGTTCTCGAACGAGGACTGTTGTGCTTGATTTTGAGATCCCACTAGCCCTTGAAACATAGTTGAAGGATTATCATAAATAGCCGATGAATCCATTTGGAAACTAGACTGCAAACTTTGACATGTAACCGTACTATCGGTGGAGCTTCCATGAGGACTAAAATGAGGATGATCTAAGGAAAAATCTCGGTTAATGTGTTTAAAATCGTTCACAGAAGAATCTCCTGTAGCTCCAGTAAACATTCTTCCCCTCCACTGAACTTGAGACGATCCGATCCCACTTTCTTGCCGATAATTGGAACTGGAATTCAAGTTCTCTTGCAGCAAGGAACGAAAATTATTCTCAACCTTATCACTTCGACTACTGGAAAGGAATCAAAAGATATCAGCCTCAAAAGATTAAAGACCCACGTCATGAATTTCAGCAACACCTTTAAACAAGAAGCTAATTAAATTCTCACTGTTTACAAGAAAATATGAACTTACAGTAAAGTTTGGTCCCATTCCATGGCATGTGAAGAAAGGCCTAAACCCATCATATTCAGGTCACCACCAGAATGATCTCGCCCCAATTGCAACTTCTGAGTATCATGGAAAACGGCAGAACTGTCCGCGACGGACACAGACTCCATACAAGACCTTCCCTTGACATCAACTATTTCGGTTGGCCAAGCAAAGCTGCCTAAACTATTAAGCCCTGAAGAAGAAGATGATGATGAACCGCTATCAAACCTGTTTCTTGAGGAATTCCACCAGTTTGTGCCTGTGTTGTATTCATCTGCCATGATTTGGCTTCCTTGATAGCGAGAAAGGGTTAAGCTCTTAAAAGTTCACGTTAGCAGCTGTATGGACAAATTCTTGGATTTTGTGGGGTGCTTCCACTTCAATATAGGCAGGTTTGGTGTTGGTTTTGGGGTTTTGCTTTAAGTTGTTTGGTTACATAAAATGATAGAAAACGGTTTGCTACATCTCAACGGGAATTTATAGTAGCCAAATTGGAGACTGTTTTTGGGTTCTCGTGTGTGTGTTACCATGGATAGAACTAACTGGAATGTTGCTGGCGCGTTTGACATTTCAGGGGGTCGCCTGATTAGACAAAGGAAAGATCTTTTTGAAATTTGGGTTTCATTTTCTCATCCCTTTTTATTTTTTTCTTGAATTTGATTTCTATGTAGGTCTTTTTCACTTTCTTTTTTCCTTCTTACTTTGTTGGGCTGCTATGTGTCCTTTCTTTTTGGTTCATTCAATAACAACAGAATACATTAACAATAACGTCTAATGTCCAATCAATTCATGCCATGCTAGCTTCCACTTCCACTCATAGAAAAGAAATAAGCTATTCTTTTTTCTTATTTTTTCTATAAGGGGAGTTGGAAATAAAACTGGTATAGTAACTTACACATGGAATTACAATGTTTTGATAAGCTAAAGATCCCATTAAGAAGCTACACATACATAGCCATATTCCATTCCATATGTAGTGATAGCATCAACGACCAGTTAAGCAGAAGTGGATGACCAATAACCAATTTCCTCATCAGTCTCCCGTGGAATTTTTATAGCAAAACTCCTAGTTCCTAAGATGCACTTATTACTCTATTGCCTCGTTCTATTCACGAAAGAAGGTTCAACAAAAATAGTAAACAGAAGATACCTTTGTTTTCTCATCATCCTTTTCTTTTTCCTCATCTAATTAGCATTTCTTGTTCCATTCATGAAAAACTACAATCCATTAAAGAAGACTCTAACAGCGTCCCTTGTCTTATTGCTGCATATAGAGAAGCTTGAAAAGTAAACAAGATAGTAAGATTGATGAAACAAATCTTGGGCCTTAACTACATCTTGACAATTCCCCTAACAAACAGCTAAAACAAAACAAGTGGTAAGGGATAAAATTGATAATTAAGAGGCAAGTGTCAATAATATAGACATGAAAACAAAGTTAGATTTAAATATAGGTAGATTTGCCTATTATGAGAGGGTGACCGGTAAGGTTACTCCTTTGTGATTAAAAAGTCACATGTTCCAGTCATAAAAATAACTTCTTTATAAAATATAAAGGGAAGATTGCATATAATTTATGTCCCTCTCCCGATGCTCGCAAAGTAGAGATCCTTACATACTAGGGTTGTTATTGTTGTTATTTTTACCGTAGATCTTTCCGTTATGAGTCAGTTCCATTAGATTGATGTTTGTTGAATGCACCACCTTACTAGGTAGTATAAGGCAAAAGAAGATGAGATTGATAAGGATAACTAGAGTCTAGATCTATTGTAACTAGTATTATTTTGTTTGTTATGAATTGTGTATTTAGATAGAGATTATACAAACTTATCCTACATTTTTGTAAACTCTTATAAACTCTATATATGTTTCTTATGTTCAATGTAACTAGATAGAATTTTCCTTTCTAAATATCCTTTATATGGTATTAGAGCTTTTTGTGGTCTAACGGGAACTTTTGTGTCTTCTTCTTCTTCTTCTTCATCGACTGCTTCTAACATTTTAGCTCTTCCAATCATCACCCATCAATTGTCTATCAAAGTAAATTCTACCAATTATATCGTTTGGAAGGCAAAACTTATATCTCTTTTACATAGTTATGATTTAACAAAATATGTTGATGGTACCTGCACGGCACTAGCTCTTATACAACTCATCTTAATTGCTTTTAATTGTTAACTTAACTCGTGACAATTTTGATACTACTGAACTACCTAGTCAATATCATATGATTAGTATATCCAAAATTTGTCCTCTTAAGCCTCGTCAATTTGTTTACCTTCTCTAAAATTGAACCATCAACTTATAAACAAGCCAATAAATCTGAAAAGTGGAGTCAAGCAATGACAGAGGAGTACAACGTAATGATCTGCAACAACACTTCGGTTTTAGTGCCTCTTTCTCAAGTTGATAATATAGTTGGATGCAAATAGGTATATCATATTAAACGAAAGCCGGATGGTACGATTGATCGATACAAGGCACATTTAGTGCCAAAGAGATTCAATCAATGACTAGATGTGGATTACACAAACACTTTAAACTTTCCAATATCCATCTTTTATTATCATATGCCTTATCTAGTAATTGGGAAAGCAGATTCAACAATTGAATGTTTCTAACGCCTTTTTGTATGTTTCACTTAACGATAATGTCTTCATAAAATAATCGCAAAGGCATGTTCATCCTACCTATCTAAACTATGTTTGTAAATTACAAAAAATCATTTATGGATTGAAAGAGACACCTCGACAGTTGTTTAAGTGTTTGACAAGTGCATTTTTCAAATTAGTTTCAAGGATTCAAAAACCAATACATGTCTCTTCATCCTTCATCATGGTCTGATTCAAGTTTTTAGTTTGTTATATGTTGATGATATTATTATCATGGGAAACAATAATCATGTAGTCACTAACATAATTCAATCTCTCTAACAATCCTTTACGTTAAAGGATTTAGGATATTTTTGTTATTTTTTGGGTATGGAGGCACATTGGACTTCAAATGGTTTATTACTAAATCAATATAGATATATAAAAGATTTGATGATCGAAGCTCATATTAAAGATGTAAATAGTTTTGCTACACTAACTTGTGAAAAAGTAAAATGGAGTATTCATGATTGGACTCATTTTTTGGACACTACTCTTTGTCAAATTATTGTTGGAGGCTTGCAATACCTTTGCTTAACTCATCCAGATATTTGTTATGTAGTCAACCAAGTTTCTTAATTTATGTATTTACTTATTGATCAACATTGGTTTGTAGTTAAATGAATACTTTGATATTTGCTCAACAATAATATTGATCATGTCATTTTGTTGAGACGCTCAAGTTCTTTTCATATCTCAGCTTACAATGACACATGTTTCATTATTTATGTTGGTTAAAACTTAAGATTGTGGGGATCAAGGAAACAAAGGATGGTGGCAAAATCATCTAGCAAAGTTGAGTATCATGCAGTTTCTACTGTTGTAATAAGGTTACAATGCTTACAATTAACGATGCAAGAATTTGGCATTCCTTCAATATTCTTTCCAATTTTATGGTGCAATAATTTAATTGCGACTTATCTTACTGCGACATCTATTTTTTATACATGGACTTGGCATTTGGAAATTGAATTTCATTATTTATGGGAGAAAGTTACTAACAAAGAACTTCAAGTACCTTATATTGCAACTACTGATCAATTGGTTGATGTTTTAACCAAATTGTTATCAAAGTGCCAACACCAGTTCAACATATGGGAGAGTGAAAAGTATAAGTAGAGTCCAAATCTATTGTAGCCATCATTATTTAGTTTGTTATGAATTGTATGTTTAGATTGGTGCATATCCTGTAGTTTAGATAGCCATTATACATACTCATCTTACAATTTTGTAAACTCTTGTAAACTCTATACATGTATCTTATACTCAATGTAAATATATAGAATTTGCCTTTCAACATATGCTTTATAGAGATATATGAAAAGAGATGACGGGTTTAGAGGAAGAAAATAAAGAGAGATCAAATTTGATACTCTAAAACCAAATCTTCTCCATTACCTTTTCTAAGTACGAGATAGTTTCTACGTTAGGTTAACTTAATAGGCACATCGACTCATTCATCTTTTCAATTCAATTAAAATAAATGAATTCTCGTTAAACTTAGGAAGCTAAAATGAATTTCATTAAGAATCTGGTTTGTCATTTGCGATACAAGTTCATTCGACCTTAGCAATAATAAGCTCCAAATTATAAGATATCAACAAGCACTCACTTCACCTTTTCTTTGCTTAAAGAATTTATTACGTAGCATTTAAATGTTGTCTCAATGACGGTTTAAAATGAGATAAACTAACTCTTAAATATAAATGTAAAGTTATTCATTAGTTCGATAAGTAAATATTATTCTTTTATTAAATTTAAGATTATAAATTTTTTTAATTAAACTATATTACTGCATATAATTCTTATCTAGTGTTTAATCATACTAATATTTTATTTTTTATATATTTATTTTTAGGATAATTTAGAGTGTAAAATATTTCAGAGGTAATTTTTCATCTAATCTTAATATCATTTGAAAAAAGTGTTATCTTTATTATTTTACTTATTTTAAAAATCTTGTTATATTAAATTACGTTTAAAAACATTTTATAATATGATAAAATTTTCAAAACATAACTTTCATTTAAATCTTTTTTTGAATTATTTTAGTAAAGGATTTTGATACGATCAAGCAAAGGCAATTATATAGAGCAGTTTTTGTTAAAATAATTTGGAAAGTACTTATAACAATTTTTTTAATAAAAAAGTAATAAAATAATTTGAAATGATAAAATATTTTAATCATTTAAAATAAGGGTTTAAACTCAATTTGTTGGGTAAGTCCCTCAACCTCTATTGACTTCAATCATTTACAAAGAATCATGTATGGGATTTCATCGTCTTATTAATAGTTTGATTAAAATGATCAATGAAGACCTATGCAATAACTAAAAGATCCTAAAGAAGCATACTGTGTTAGTTTAGAGGTTATCACTAAATATCAAAATGTTTCTGTTTAATAGCAAGTCTTTATATCGTAGCTTTAATTAATTGCTTTCCGAATTAAACGCGCAGCCTACGCAATAATGGATCTTAACTTGAGGGTTGACTTCTTTATGGATACATATATATATAAATGTGTGTGTGTGTGTATGTGTGAGTGTGTATAGATTTTTATTTTCGGTTGTAGAAATGGATGCTTTACATCACACCCTGAGGAAGTTGACAATCAACTCAGCATATCATTAAAACATTAGTGGAAACGTCAATGTTTGTCCTCTTGATCGCCCTAAGCTTTGTCTTTTAATAGAACCAAACACCGACTTGTTGATTATTTTAGCCATAGAAGTGATCTTGTTGGTGTAATGGCTTCATTTTTTTTAAAAAAAGTTAGGTGGATATAAACATGCTATCACATTAGATGTGGTGTAATAAGAGCCGTAGTATCTCAATTTAATGATTACGTGTTGAGTGGCTTTGATCATTAACTTAATTCAAGGATAATATCCTTTTCACCTTTGCTGTGATTGAAGATATTTTTGAAGCCAAAGGGTAAGGTGTGCTTCTTTCTGACTAGTCAATCCAGATAACAAATGGAGGAAAATGATATAATTTCGCAAGTGTTTTATTTTGAGCCAATCATGTTCCGTTTTTCTTATAAATTAAGCCTTTAACTTTGAGAAATCATATATATGGCAGAAAGTGTATGTCATATGAACTAAAGTTTTGGTTAACTGTACATTATTTACTCGAGATATTAAATTCAAAAATAAGATATTTTTTCTTGCTTACGATGAAGTGGTCAGAATGAAATTGGCATTTTAGAAAATATTAAAAAAAAAAACGTTGACGGATGAGAAGGGAAGCGAGAGGCGGCGGAGGAGTTGAAGTGAAGTGGACGACGGCAATTACGTTAAGACTAAAGAGGCCAACTATGACCTGCTGACTCTTAAGTCAACGCATGTGGGGTCCATTGGGCGTGCACGCGTGCGTCGACACTTAGGCCCCACAGCACTCTCTTCTCATGTAAGTCAGAGCCAAGAAAATGACTTTCGGACAAATTAATATAATTCTAGTTTAATTTTGTCAAAGGAGTTGAAAACTATCCCTTTCCTAATTCTGGTAACCGACCCCAACTCAACACGTACAGTCCCTCGATAGATTTTGCCACTCTCAATCTTTTACTCTTTAACCAACTTTGACGCGGGGTGCTCCCCAATTTCACTCTTTTTCTTTACTGTACTCTTGTTATTTTACTTTTTAGAATACAAAAGTTCAACTATATACAAATGTTTCTCGTTTATACTTTATTCACTTACCATGTTTCAACTCTATAATGAAGCAATGCTTATTTCTCATTGTTATTAGTTCAGCCTGATTCTGGCAGAACTGTACGTTGCCGTTTGGATTCATAGCGTTCGCTGCGTCTCACGAGAGCTCCGGCTTGATGGTTCCTGCAAAACAAGGAAGACACGTCGGGGATTGTTTCCCGATAAGCCCCTCTGACGCTCAAATCAGTTCTTTGTGTGAGTAGGATCGCTTGTGAGCAGGGAAGATTAGGATTAATGGTCACGTACCTCTATTATGGTAGAATTATACCTTATATATGAAGCGGATGCTAGGTTTAAGTCTTTACATATGCATGGGAGACTTCCACCTGGGAATGGAGCCACGGGTGCGTGGACTAGGCCTGGGCCTGGCGTAACCAATAGGTACGAGACTGATCCTTGAAAGGTGGACTGATCGGTCCACGGGTCGTTATGACTGAGTTCGAGCCCAATACGACCGACCCGACCATAAGCCCCCTAATCCTCGAGTCTTGAGCAAAGAGAAAGGTCGAAGGAGTATGCAAGGGTCTTGTAGCTCGTTTTATAAGACAGCTCGGGGTAGGCCCGATCGGTCGGTTATCAATCTTGTAGCTCGTCTATGAAACAGCTCGTGTTAGGTCCAATTGATCGGACATTAGCGCATAGTGTGTGAATGCTTGTATTAGGATCGGTCGGCTGTGTGTCCCGATCAGTCGGCATTGACACCTATTGCGTGGCAGCTCGTATCAGGAGAGTACAGGCGGACATCGGTGCTGAGCGCGTGAGGATACTTTATTTAATTATTACTGACGGCGCGTGCCCTCTGACGGATTTTCAGAATCTGAAACGAATCGTCCTTGTAACCGTTGTACAGTTGTCATGTATGTCCTTTCAATCGCCGCGCTGCTCCGGATTTCTAACAACCCTAATTCACCTCAGCTCAGATTCTGCCACGTGTCCGGGCTTGGCTCGGATTTTCTCCATGTTTCGAGCATTGATTGGGGCGTCCACTCTACCGGTCCTCGATAAGTACTCAAGGTCGATAGACTGCAGATTTTCTTTACGCTAGCTTTGTCCTCTGGCTTTCACCTTGTTTTCATTTGCATCTTTCTTGCCCACTCTTTCCGGAGTTTTCATTCGATCATCGTCCAAATTTCCGACCTCATATCACCAGATAGGTACGCCCTTTTTCCTTGTCTCCTCCTCTAAAGTTTGTTCAAAAGTTCCCTTTTAGTAAGTATGTCGTCAGCTAGTTCTAGAAGTATGGTAGGAGATATTAAAGAAATCTCGACGAGGGAGCGGAAAGATGGGTTGGTTGTGGAGGAGCCACCGAGAAATGCATCAATGATGACTGTGGGGGAGTTGAATCGGTCGATTATTAGGAACAACAACCCTTTGTCCTGGGGACCCAGGCTCCTCAATCACGAGCGAATCCACAGCAACCTGAGTGGGTATTTTGCTGTCTCTGATAGTTTTTTCTCAGTGGGCGGTATGAGGCTCCCATACGCCCCGATTGTTGACGAGGTGTGCGCTGCCTATCAGCTGATGCTGAGCCAAATTCCTCCAAACGGCTGGAGGTTTATCAATAGTTTGGCTTTGCTGTGCCATCAGTTCGGCTGCGCTCCTTCGATTGGCATCATGCGTCACTTTTTGAGGATGAACCAGAGTCCAAGCTCTGGGGCCGGGATCCCTTCTCTGCAGTACAGAGATGCCAGATATCGCCCGGCTAGAACAGCTTCAAAAATCTCCGCTTGGCGAACGAAGTACTTCTTTATGAAACCCCCGGGATCCTCCTTTTGAGTCCCAGCAGTGGAGGTATCTTTTAGCCGAGCGGTGGAATGACACGTCGAGCGTATCCCTTAGTAGAGAGGAGTGGGAGGTGGTCAGTCGTATAAAGGGGCTCGGCCGATATAACTTCGCTCGGCTCATTCTGGGATATCGCGCGGGGGGGGGGGGGGGGGGGG
>JANZLF010000005.1:25218199-25233445 GCA_026546835.1 Erythroxylum foetidum | reverse complement strand
TACCTTATATATGGAGCAGATGCTAGGTTTAAGTCTTTACGTATGCATGGGAGACTTCCACCTGCGAATGGGGCCACAGGTGCGTGGACTAGGCCTGAGCCTGGCGTAACCAATAGGTATGAGGCTGATCCTTGAAAGGTGGACCGATCGGCCCACGGGTCGTTATGATTGAGTTCAGGCCCAGCACGACCGACCCGACCAGTTATCATGCTGAACTCCATGAGAATTATAAGTATTTAAGATAGTTCATTTCATGTAAGAAAAAATAGGAACATGGAAAATATGAATTTAAATTACAGCTAATTTAATCTCAAACATACAATAAATTTGAAAAAACATTAATAAAGTTAATAGAAATAGTTCGTAAAATTACCACTCTATGCTTTAAAGAATTAATCTATAAATACCTTTGAATAGATTTATGATTTTTTAATAACAAAGTCTAATATTTTAATAAAAACAAGATAATTACTTCGTGTATATCAATTATTTAAAATTAAAAAACAATTACTTTTTTATCATATTTAAAACATACCAGTTTTATGTTTCATTTCATTAGGATGAGTTTGTACATAGATAAATTAAAATAAGCTTTGAATAATAAATAAATAATTATAAGCTACGATGTTATTCATTCTATTAGTTACAAACTTAACTTTTGTTATTTTATTATTTAAAATACATTAAAAAATTTTATGAACATGTTTATGGAAAAGAGACATTGCTTATTTTAAGTTGAAATGAATTAACAATAATAATTCTAAGGTAATACATGGCCTAATCCAAAAAAAGAATTATAATATTTACAAAGAAGTATCCTGTCCAACAAGTCTAACTACCAAATGTTTTAGTACAACAATTCCAGTAGTTCCTCACCAATATTTTCAGAAGTTATGGTTGAAATCCTTTAGTCCTTCAAGAAGAAATTTCAAATAATTGGTGATTGACTTAATATTTTTTATAATCTAGTGATTAGCCAATAATGGAGTTACCTTCAAGATGTTTTTTTTCAACATCATCTTTTAGTTGAGATCCTTTAGCACTTGTCTAGCTTATCTAATAGTTTGAAGAATATATTATCTATTTATTATTCCCATTGTGAGGTAACAATTAAAAGTTCTTAACAAGATTATTCTCCTAATCTAACTTAGAGAACTTTTCTTGGTATATTAGAATGTTATTGCATTTTTTCTTTCCATATTGGAAACACCAAGCATCTAAATGTTATCTTGAGCACTTTATAATCCCCAAAGCTTTGTTGATGAGTTTTTCTTGCCTACTTTATAACATTAACCCATCCATTATGTTGGCTATATATGATGAATAAGTCTTATATTTGAGACCAAAGAGTAGTTTTACACTGGAGTTTAAAAAAATAAATAACTAGTATTCTCCATCTCTTGATTGTAAAGCTTGCAATTGAGATCAAAAATTGCAATATCAACTCAAAACTGTTGCATAATTCTAACTTTGCTCTTAATGGACAACCATAGAATAAGAAAGCCATAAGAAGATTGTATTCAATCTATACTGGTTTGAACCATGCCTCTCAATATAAGAGTTTTGAACTTGTCATAATGTTGGAGAAGTCCTTGAGGTTACATAACCAATCATTTCCTTGGATAATTTTCTTGACTTTAACCGAGTCCGTCGGTATGTTTCTCAAGTTACTTAGATCATAATATTTATAACAAGGGCAAAACTCACTCCATTTGGCATACTAGAGAAAGGTTGATTTTACATTTGTTATCCTTCTTTTTGTCATATTTTTCATATTGTCCCTCATCTTCAAGAGTTGATTCAAGTATATTTTGAAGTTTTCTTTTGTTTTTATTTTCCAGAACCTTTCCCCTATTAAAAGTTAAGAGCAAATTAAACCTATAGAGCCTCTTTATTGTAAAAATTCTATAAATTTTTCTTGCCATCAATACCTTGTTCATTGTTTTGATTAGGATCATACCTAACTTTCCTTTAACTTTAGATAAATAGATATCATGTCATTTAGCTTTAGCTTCTGAATCATTAAAAGCTTTACTAGACCATAAAAACTTCTTTAAGATACTTTCTACATCTTTGATAAGGTTTTTGGGGAAGAAACAAACGTGAGCTCTAATAAACATATATGTTGTTAAGAATAGAATTCACAAGTTATAATCTACTAGAAGAAGAACATAACTTGTTATTTTAGTGGTTAATTCTTTTGTGCTTAGAGTTAAAGAGAGGTTGGTAGTCCCTAAAAGTAAATCTTTTGGTGGTTATCAGGATGCCTAGATATTTAAAGGAGGATTCCTTATTGCGAGGTAAGTTTCAGTAGTTAATACAAATAGATGGTTTTTGTCACTATTTATAGATAACCCTGATATTTTATTAAGAAATTGCAGAAAATTTATAAGGTTCTTAATAGAATTAGAGTTAGATCCACATAGAAACAAGAGGTCATCTAAAAATAATAGATTGAATATGTTTAAATCCTTGCATTTCTTGTGACATGAGAACATTCTTTTATACTTATTGTGCTCTTTTCAATTTGGTTAACACCTCAATACAAAGGACACAAAGATAAGAGGTTAAGAGATCTTATTATCTCAGCCTTTTGACTTCCTTGATTAACTTGTTTGGTTCATAAGAAGTGATGTAAGTGGTTGTAGATATGTATTGATGAATCCACTTGCCAAATTGAGTAGGGAATCCAAAAGTTTCAAGTGCGCTGAGAATAGATTTCCAATTGATAATATCAAATGGTTTGTGAAAGTCAATCTACATAGTACAACTCTTTAATTATTTCCTATAATAGCTTTTAATTACTTTTGAGCCAAGTGTATGTTGTCACCAAATTTAATGCTTTAAATGAAACTCTCTTTATATGACTTGATGATGGATTTCAACACTAATGGTTTGAAGATAAGCTTACACATGATGTTAATGGATTAGAAGTCTTTGGAACAAGGCCGATATCAGTTTTGTTCAATTCCTTTAGTACCTTGATATTAGAAAAGAATTCCAAGATATAATTAGATAATTGATGTTTGATTAGATTTTATGATTTTTGAAAGAGAGGATTAAGAACTTTATTCCAGATTATAAGAATAAAAAAACATTTTCAATATCATACATATTGAATGGCTAAAGAATAAAAAATATTTTATTATTTAACACAAAATACTTCTTTAATTGTGTAATATATAGTTTTTTTTTTCAATTTGAAATTATACTTCATTCATACTTTAAATCATTAAAACCTATTTATTAATATTAATGTAATTAATGTCTTAATCAAATATGAAATATCTAATTGAAAAATAATTGTAGAATATGTTTTTATTAAAATTACAAATAATAACTAAGTCTATAAATTGTCAAATTGCACAAATTTTCACTTAGTAAGAAACTTAAAGTGTAATATATATTTGGTTTAAAAACTTAAATAAATTTATCAATTAAATACAGGAAATTTTATATTATATTTATGGAATCAATAACATCTTACTAATTAAGTACAATAAATATGTAAATTTAAAAATTTCTGGGGGAGTAAATTTAAAATGTTTTGGGGAGAATTAAGTAGATAAGTTTGATGAAATTTCTACTAATTATTTTTAGATTATACATGTTGCAATATATTTAAATCAATAAAATTAAACAACATACATTTATCCATTTTATTTTTATTTAAAAAATTAATATCCAACGATAATTATTAGGATATCTTATAAATAGTGAACAACTTTTTTATGTGAAAACTGGTGAAAGTGTGACAAATTACAAAAATTATTTATTATTTTTAGTAACGATTAAATTTTAATTTGTGTTAAATAATTAATGTAAATCACTAATAATTTGTGACAGAAGTTTGGAAAATAAGCAATTTAATATTATATTTGACTTAAAAAGTGGTAGAAGGTCCAGTGATTTTACAAAAATTTTAAATGAGAATTTATAGATGTCGCTAATAAAAATCAAAATTATTATAACCTATTTATTTAAAAGAAAATTTTAAAAAGTGATATAAAAATTATAATAAAATGCTCACCTTAATTATAAACAGTGAGTAATCTATTTTTTTTAAATTTTATTCTATTTTATCATATTAAATTTATTATGTGTCTATCATTTTCTACATTACCTTTTGGATGTTATCCACAAATAATTGTATTTTGCTTATGTTTTCCTCATTTCCCACAGGCATGAAATTGGGCTTAAAAGAGTTGATTTATTAATTCATACTTTTATCATTCTCTAATGTTTTGTTTTTGTGTTTTAGTTGAGTTTGGTTATTAGTTTATGCATATATATATTCTTTTCTTGGAATTGAGATGTGGTGGTATGACAAGAGTAGTATAAGATACATTCCTAGTGCCAACACCAAGTTTTTTTTTGAAAAAAGAAAGAATATTATGTATTGATAAAAGATATAAGTAAAAACATGTAAGTGATCTAGGGGGATTACCCCTTAAACTAGAAAATAACAGTAGCAATTCAGTGAAGCTAGTCAAAATGTATGCAAGAATAACAGACTAGAAAATGTTGGTGTTGTTTGGAGAGTTGCTTAAAGTTATAAGCTCTTTGACTCCATCTAGGATTTCAGTAATAATAATGTCAACAGGCTTGGTCTTGGATTGAAAGTGCCTTGTATTTTTCTCTTTCCATATAGCTTAGACACACATGCTCGCAACAACTATATGCGACAAAATCATGGCACTTCTTTGGGTTGCCAAGGATTGAATAACACTTGAGAAGGTATTCTCTTGTGTATGCCATCTATATCGCATCAGAACAACTTTCCATACCTCAATTAGTCACCTCTCAGATAGAAAGTAAATTATTTCTAGTTTCTTCCTAGAATTGATAGAAAGGACAATGTGTACTGATGTTTAAATAACTAATGTGATCAGTTTTATTCAACCTATTTTGCATAGTGAGCCATAATAGAAAAGAAATTCTTTGCAGTATAATTTTGTTCCAAATGATTTGATGCCAAAACACATCTAGTTTCTTCATCATGAAGACAACCCGAATGGTTTTGTTGGATAATTTATAAGGGGGCTTGTTATGCCAAAAGAAGGTATCCTGAGTGAGTGAAGGAGAATAGTGAGGTTGTAAATGTCTAAGATTATCTAGAAATTTTCAATAGCCTCCTTCGATGAAAGAATCCATTGTAGTATAGAGTGAGAAGGTGGCAGAACCTCTGATCAGATGTGGTGAGTGAAATAAAGGACCTTGACTTGTTCAGTTGTCGAGCCATAGAGAAACAAACTTCCTATTACTAATAGTGCAAGACATTTGGTCCTGAACAAGAGTCCTCAGATGGGCTAACTGGTTCAAAAAATGGGAATTGCTAGGAGTCTTACAGATTACTCATATAATAAGAGTATGTTATGCCCAAAAAGTTCTAAAAATACCTAGGCTATCTTACTCGCAAGTATACAAGATAATTGTAGTTGAGGGTCGTCTCCTATGGAGGTAAAATTGGTCACCTTAAATTAAGTTTGAATTAAAAATAAAAATAAAAACAATGCAATCCTAGATATTCTATCCTGATTGTTGAGTGATATCTTTCAAGAAAAATTACAAAATTAAATTGAAAAGTAGACAAAATCAATTGGGAGCAAAGACAAATAGATTAATCGAAGCAAAAAAACTCTTGAGAATTAATTTCACTAATTTAATATCATATGCATGATAGTTGCCACATATTAAAGCCATAATTAATCTTAAAAATTCTCACGGGGGTTTATGGGAAGTCACGCGTGTGACTCCCTTGTCACACTTGTGCATTAACCATGCGACATAAAATCAACACCTTGTATGGTGGTGCATAACATTTAATAAATCACCACCTTAAAGTACATAACATTTAATTGGCATGTGTCACCATTTTATTATTTATTATTTATTCTTTCTCTTTCTTTATTTTTTAATTTTCATGAAAAATTTACGTGACTTTGGTGTTTTAATGCAAAATTCACAAAATAACCCAATTAACATTCATGTAATATTCACACCATTTTCACTCAATTAATCTCACATTTGATCAAAACACAAGGATTTGTAACCAAAATCAAGATATGAAGGCAATTTAATGCAATAGAAATTAGACACAATAATTTTGCCATGTTTAAACTATGCTTGTCCTCAAGCATGATAAAAAGCACCAGACTATAGAAGAACAAATAATGAAAACAACAAATATCCCAAATAATACTCAAAGATAACAATGATCAATTCAATAATCACAACCTAAGAACTTGAGACTCGTAATACTCAATGAATAAGCAATTCTTTGCATACTTAGCAAAAATCAACAAGAACTTCTATTCAAAGAACCATCAATAAGTGTGATAGACACTCACTCCACTCTCCATCCTATCATGCATTCAAAGGAAGTAGATATTCACTTATCGTTCATTTCATGTAAGGTATCTACTATAGGATTGCTTACTAACCCAATCTTCACCACTCATATCAAACACAAACATCAATCTAAAGGTCTTTATTTCAGTTGTAATGGTGTCGGGCTAAGGGTAGGAAAAAAAGGAAATATGTAGTTTAAAACTATAAAGCTAATTGAGCATTCAAAGTAATTAAAAAATGACAAATAAAACACTCAATTCTTTCCTCTCACGTAATAAAGTTAGCACTCTCCATTTTTATGTCTCTCCTCTTCTTTCATTTTCTGGTCATCTTCTCTTTCCTTTATTTCTTTGCAATTATTTTTTCATTTTTGTCTCTTTTTTCTTATTTCTTTCCCCCTCTTTTTTTTCTCTTTTTAATGATTTATTTATTCATTTGAAACAAGGAAATTAAGAGAAGAAAAATATAAAGGAGAGAAAATTACTACAACCATACCCACCCTTAACTCAGAATCCAACTATGAGCTATGATTCCCCCAAACTTATTCCCTAAACTAGATTATACCTTTTCAAATGATCAACCTGCCCTTATGATAGGTGTAATGAAGCAGATAAATAATCAAGGTCAAGACTCATATTTTATGTTTAAAGAAAGAAAAGGTTTCATTTAAGCGTAAGGGGGCTCACTAAGGGTGACATTATGGTGGCTTTTTAAGCTAATAGTGTAAATCCTAATTGCCTTCATTATTTCAACTTGTGAATAGGATTATGTGATCTCAACTAGTATTTGCTAGCAAGTTCTAGAGTTACTTAATCATGAAACAACATTATCAATAAAGAATAATGGAAATTGGTATTTGATATTTCAAAAAGGCTCAAATTCTTACCAAATGAAATGTGTCATTCATCTATCATAACAAGCTAATGTCCTTTTAATCAAAATCCAAGTTAATCAATCTAATCTTGCAATTGTAAACATTCACTCATATTATACATTTCTAATCTCGATTAAGTTTATTTAATGATCATGCATCTTTAAATAATAAATGGGAAAACAAACATACAATACACAATTAATCCTCCCCCCACACTTAAACATCACATTATTCCTAATGTGACACAAAAAAGTAAAAGAGGGGTCTAGGACAAAAGACAAAAATTAGCATGAATGAGGACAAACATTAAAGACTAAAGGAAATTAAACTGCATGTAATATGAATAATGAAAAGAACAGGGAAAGAAATATGATATGAACGTAGCTACATCGATGTGGTGTGGAGCATGGTAATAAGTATGGCATATGAAATTAAGGAATGGAGACAACTACGAGGAAGAAAAATAGAAGAGATTGAAATGAAGGCCTGTGCACATAAAATAAATAGATTAAGTTGAGTTTCACTAAAAGAAATAACAAACAACTAAATTGAAAGACAAAACCGAAATGATATGGGTTGCCTCCCATTTAGCGCTTCTTTAATGTCTTTTAGTTGGACACATCAACCATTATGCTTAAGGTGGATCGTCCAAAGTGATTGATTCCACTATTGCCTTCTCTTCACGGGTCTTATTCTCAAAAAATTTTCCAACCTCTCTTGCAGTTGCATCATCTAGTAATTGACAACACTTATCCATCTCCCTCACGAAGCTCAATTTCTTTTCTTCTTCTTCATGCAACACAAAATCAAATTCTGGAGGATTAAATTTTTCAATATGAGAGCATTATTTATAAATAGTAGTTGTACGAACAGGTTCAACATTAAAGATTGAGAATTCTATTGTTTCTCCTAAATTAGTCATGCTTAACTTTTCGTTCTTCAAATCAATTAAGGTATTAGTAGTGGCCATAAAAGGCCTCCTTAGGAGTATGGTGTGCTCCTTCCCTTGTTATTTAACCTCCCCCATGTCTAAGATCACAAAGTCTATAGGAACAATCAATCCACTAACCTTCACTAACACATCTTCCATTATTCCTTTGAAATAACGGATTAACCTATCAGCTAATTGTAGGCACATATTGGTTGATCTTAATTTTCCTAGATCCAGTTTCTCATAAATAGATTAAGGCAAAAGGTTTATACTCACCCCGAGGTTAAGTATAACCTTAACCCTATCACAATTACCCATTGATACTTGTATAAGAAAATTCCCTGTATCCTTTAATTTTGGGGGTATTGCTGTTGTAGCACCATACTTGCAAAATCTAAAACTATCACCTTCTTGTTTGGCTCGAATTTCTATTTCTTGGTGCTTAGTTCCTTGAAGAACTTCACATATTCTGGAATGTTTCTAATCATATGTAACAAAGGCAGGTTAGTATTAACTTTGGAAAACATATTATAAAGATCATAAAATTGCTTATCTTACTTTGATTCCTTAAGGCAGCTCAGATATGGGATCAGTGGTTTATAAAGATTAGTCACCTTATGCAATCTTGGTCCTTCATTGCAGTTGGTTGCATGCCGCAGTTTTTCATCCTTTTGAACTTGACTTGAAGGGGAGTCATGCCTATTGCTTCTTCCATTCTGCTCGCTTTCTTCGTTAGGGAGGTTCTCCTCCTTTTAATTACCTGCACTAGAAAGATTAGAAGATATCTTAATATGCTTATCAATTACCTTACCACTTCTCAGAATAGTGTCTGATTGTGCTTGTTTGGGTTGATTGGGCAACCTCCTTTTTGATTGTTGTACAATTGAGCCATGAGTTGCCCAACTTTAATCTCAATCCTCTTTACAGATGCCTCTAAAAAATTGAACCTCTTATTATTCTTTTCTTGATTTTGAGTTGTGACATGAGAAAACGCATTCAGGCTTTCCTCTAAAAAAGGCTTGCTTGGTGGGTTTTGAAGTGAGGATTGCCCTTCATAATAATTCAGCCTCTAAAAATTTTGGTATTGTTGTTGGGGCTGTACTGGTGGAATATTAGTCTTTCATGAAAAATTATGGTTTCTCTAGCCAGTGTTATAGGTGTTTGAGTTGGAACGTTTTGGGGTAGTCTTGTAGTTAGCATCTTCATATGCCTCGTTAACTCAGCTAACTACATGACCAATTCTTAATTTGAGCTTACTTTATGAACTCCAGATCTTTTTTCCCTTATGCTCTTTTGATGAGAATTGGCCCCCAACATTTTGAAGATCTCATATGTTTCTTCGACAATCTTCTCTCCTACAACCCCTCCTTTTTCATTGTCCTTCATCTATTGACATTATTGTGTCAATCCATCATAAAAAAACTAGTTCTACATGTGGAGTGAAAAATGATGGTATGGCCACTGAATGAGTAGGAGTCTGAAGCAGTCACATGCCTTATGGAATGTCTCTCCCTCCATCTGAGTGAAGGTAGTTATCTTCGTCTGCAACTCAGAAGTCTTCTGGTGGGAATAGGACTTTCCCATGAACTTGTTGTAGGCCTCTTCATATATAGTCAATGAACCAGGTGGAAGGTTCATCAACCATGCCTTGGCCCAATTCTTCAATGTGTATGGGAAGCACCTTATCTTGAGTTGATCTTCATCTAGGCCATCCATCGGGAATGTTTAGAGAGTGTTATAGAATTCTTAAATGAAATTTAAAGGGTCCTTATTAGGAACCTTATAGAATGATGGCAACATGTTGTAATGAATACTCTTCAAGTCACAGTTCCTAGCTACCTCCCCTAATAGTATGCACAAAGTGGCAATACTAATTACTAGTCTGGCATACTCCTTCATCCCTGGTTGCCTTTCACCCATCTCTTGATCTTCTGGTTTGGGTCCCTCAAGATTATCTTGAAAGTCCATTGGAAGTTCTCTTATTTGATGCACGTTGCCAAAAAAGGATCAAGTTCACCTTCCTGAGACCTCCTTTCTTGCATAAATCAAATAAAAACAACAGTAAATTAATAACAAAATTACTAAAACAACTCAATGAAATAACACGACAAAAATGTATGCATGAACAGATAAAACAATTGATGAAACATCAAAATAACTTTAGCAAATAAAAACAATCAAAATTAATTCAAGTTCAAAGCATTAAACACCTCCCCGAAAACTACGTCAAAAACTTGTTATGCCCGAAAAGTTCTAAAAAGACTTAGGCCATCCTACTCGTAAGTATACGAGATAGTTGTATTTGATAACCTAGGGTCGTCTCCCACGGAGGTAAAATTGGTCAACTTAAATTAAGTCTGAATTAAAAATAAAAGTAAAAACAATATAGTCTTAGACATTCTATCCTGATTGTTGAGTGAAAGCTTTTAAGGAAATTACAAAATTAAATTTAAAAGTAGGCAGGATCAATTGGGAGCAAAGGCAAATAGATTAATCAAATTGGAAAAAATCTTAAGAATTAATTTCACTAATTTAATCTCCTATGCATGATTAAGGGAAAATGATTAGATTATTCTCTTACTAAATTAATAATTAGGTTCTAAATTGATTTGAATAATGAAATAGTCTAACTTTTGTATTCAAAAAGTTATTATCCAAATTAATTATGAAAACCTGACTACCAATTACCACTTAAGTTAATATATTTCTAATTCTTAACCTAAGTGTCTATAGTTTCTCTATCTGTATTAAACTTCATCTCTCGAATCTTCATTTAACACTAAAATGATGCAAAATTTGCCCATTCTATTATATCCATCATCATTAAGCACTTTAATTGCTTGTTACTGTCAATAAAAGTATTAAAGAAATAATAAAATAGTGAATACGGAACGGATTATCAAAAGAAAAAAATAACAGTTAGCTAAACTAATAGGAGTATAAGTCAGTTAATAACATATAGTAAATTGAAAGAATCAAAGAAACAAATAAGGAATAGAATAGGCAAACAAATCATCGGATGAAGAGTTGTGGAGATCTCTAGTTTGTCTCTACCTTCCAGCTTTGGCTCTCGCCTTCTGCTTCAGCTTCTTCCCCAGATGAATGTTCACTCAAGTTGAATGGGATTCAACTCCAAGTCTTGCTTTTGGCCTCTCCCAAGCTTCCACCTCTCTACTGTTTTGCTCTTCTTCCCAACTCACTCTGTTTTCTTTTCTCTGTTTCTCTCTTCTATTTATCTTCTTTTTCTCTATCTCTCTGCGCCTCCCGTGTCTGTGTCTCTATGTGAATGAACGAATGAAACAGTGAATGGAAAAATTCCTCTTTAGTCACCACCCCCTCTTGCCTTTTGTAGAATTTTCCTAGGTTTAGGGTTGCGTGCCTTAAAGTCATAAGCTTCCACGTATTAAAGCTATAATTAATCTTAAAACTTCTCACGAGCATTCATGGGGAATCACGGGTGTGACTCCCTTGTCACATTTATGCATTAACCATGCACGGGTGTGACATAAAATCGTCACCTTACAATGTGCATAACATTTAATTACATTAATTGTTATACACTTTAAAGTGCTGAATTAACTAAACATTATGCACTTTCTTTTTATTCTTTATTCTTTTTATTATTTTCTCTTTCTTTTTTTCATGCAAAATTTACATGACGTTGGTGTTTTAATGCAAAATTCACAAAATAATCCAATTAATATTCATACAATATTCACATAATTTTCACTCAGTTAATCTCACATTTGGATCAAAATACAAGGATTTGTAACCAAAATCAAGATATAAAGACAACTGAAAGCAATAAAAATTAGACATAATAAAGTGTAGCCACCTTATCGATATGTTTGCCTATCTTCAAGATTTCAGCGTAAGCGTTTCAATATAAGAATCTAGTTGGTGGTTTTCACTGAAAGAATATTTAGCCCTCCTTCTGCCTTTGGGTAATAAATGTTAGACCATTTAAGCTTGGCACTACCTTTAATTCCTGTCAAATGGATCCATAAAAAAATTCTTGAGTAGTCTTTCAATTGATTTTATGAACCCTTTGGAAAGGCATATATGAGTGCTCCAATAAACATATAATGAACTAAGGACCAATTTTATGAGTTGAACTTTCCCAGCAAAGGAAAGGAATTTATTTACCTAAGATTCAATTCTCTTCTGAACTTTCTCAACAAGGGGAAAACACTCAAGAATCATTAATCTCTTGGTCTATGTAGGGAGGCCTAAGTATAGTAGAGATGGAGTTTACGTAATCATTTCTGTAAATGAAGTTAGTATAGAGGCCATTGGAGCAATTCCTTAAGATAAAATAAGATGGCTCTTATTGAGGTTAAGGCTCAACCATGAGAGCTCTTTGAACTTATCAAGAGCTTGTATGAAGCTGCGTACCAACTCAGGAGTAGCTTTGCAAAACAAAAATAGATCATCTATAAGTTTCTTACACTTTGAGTGGTATCTAAACTTATTGTTTATGTAAGGCTCCCACATTGTACCCTAGTTGTAATGTTACATGTTCATGAAAGTACATGTATGATAGGTGTAAAAATTGTGATATGATTAAGAATTAAATATGACTGGAATTTTGGGTTTAATGGATCTTACTTAGTGAATTGGAAATTAATTGATACCATTTGAGAATTGAGGCATTAACATGTACATTTGGACTAGGAAAAATTGCCAAGTGGTCAGATAAGTTGGTATATGAAAATTGAAATGACTAAGCCTATGAGTTAGTGACATTTGGCATAGTTGATGCATTGAAAAATGACATAGTTAGTAAATTGACAAGTGGTAGTAATAAGTGAGTGACAAATGGCTCATTATATTGTTGACATGTGGCAGCTACAATGTGAGACAAATGAAGATCATGCATAGTGACACATTTTGTCACAATTTCATGACACCTAGCAATGGAAGAGGTAAGATTCTGCTATAGTCATTTTTGTCTTGCTCATTCTTCATTGTCTTGTAATCTCACCACCGAAACTCTCTCATTTCCTCTAAACTTCTGTTTGGGATCTTTTTCTCTTGAAATTTTTGTACGTTACTGCATCAAGAAAGTTATTTTATAATACCTTCTTTGTTGTTATCATCTTAGTTTTGAGATCATTTTGCTTTAATCTAAATTTTGGAATTTGGCTTTGGTTGCATAAGGGCTAGTTTGATTAGTTCTTTAAAGAAGGAACTTGAAGGTAAATAGGTAAGGGATCACCAAACTTGATAGCTTGTATTATTACAAGTTTTATGATAATTGAATTGGCTTTAAATGCAAGTTAAGATGATGAGAAATGATTGCTAGAAAAATGATATTTGTATGACAATTTCTGGTTTGATTTTAATATGTGGAAGCTATTTGTCCAAGGAGTTTGATAATTGGGATTGTATTAGAAGTACTTTATAATTGTGTTAATATGTATAACGTGTGATGAATCAATACATTTATTGATGTTTTAATGCATATTTTTGTATTTATAAGGCATGTTGAGTTTTATCAAATGAATAAGGTCATATGTTACACTATATCTTTTGTTTAAGATTCTGAAACCTGAAATGATATGTTTTATGTAACATCTCATCTCCCATAGGATAGGTTTATTGGTAATTGGGACGGGTTAGAGGTATTAAATTATATCTCGGCATGCACATACAGCATATAGCCTCTATGATTGATGGTTGGTTGCACTTGCACATGGTATACATGCATTCATGACATTTTCCGGCTTAGGTTTCAAATTGAGATCTTTTGTGAAATTTATGGGATAATGGTATTTGAAAAATTATTCTGAGTACGCTATAAATTGTTTTCTATTTTTAGGGATTTTTAGGAATTTTTTTGGAATTTTTCGGGGTTCTTGCCCGGACCGGAAAAGTCCAACTGACTGACTGAGTGAGCTTTTCTTCACTGAACAGGATTGCCTAATGGCAGGAGATTAGTGAAAAAAATGATTTTTGAGAATTATTTTAGAGCCATGATTAGAGCTTAAGTGGGATTAATGTTCTTAATTGATTGGATTAGCTTATTTTGTCTTTTGTACCATTAAAAGCCAAGTGTCCCTCACATTTGTTCACTTTGTCTTCTTATACTTATCATCTACGACATTCTCCATGTGTGAAGTCAATAAATTACTTTTAAAAGATCAAATGGGGCTTGAGTTTTCCTTGTCATATACGACTCTCCCTTTAAGCAAAACAAAAGTTGGTTTGTTCTTCTCCCTTCATCCGAAACTTTGCTTGTCTCCTTCCTTGGTGTGCCTTTCTCCTTCTTCGAAAGTTTCTTGCCCATCTCATACAAGAAGGCTCTTCCATGTTTCTTGCTTGCCTCTCCTTATTCTCTACCAAGACCAAGCTCAAGCCTTGAGTTGATGATGGTCTTTGTTATGCATATGATAACCGTTGGTGAGGAAGCAAGTGAGGAAGTTGTGGAGAGTAGTAAAGGCTTGGAGATTTGAGAGCTTGAAACTTGATTAAGGTAAGAGTTGTGTTTGCTTTCCTTCTTTTGGTAGTTAGAAGCATGCATGGGAATCCTTTGTGCATTTATTAAATTATGAAAGTGGTAAGTTTGAATGGGTTTAGATATATGCTTGTGTATGGATGAGTGAAAGAATATGGTTTACATTGATTTGGCTTGGTTTTGGCTTGCTTTTTGAAAGACTAGGTGAATGGAAAAGTAAAGAAAATAAATTGTGTAAGTGCTGCCCCTTTATGCTCTATTATGGAAGTAAAATTTTGTTGAGTTTGTGGCTGAAATGGAGTTGTAAATGAATGTATATTAATGTAGGGAAAGTGATAGAATGGAAGAGGATGAGGTATTGATGAAATCTGGAAAATTTGATGTTGAGCCTATTGTAATGTTTTGATCATAACTAATTGTGTAGGTGAGCAAATGAGGTGAGGTTTGTGCCCAAGTAAACTTTGGGATGTTGGCTTCAATTTAGTGTGAAATAGGTGTTGTTAAATTGTAATGTTAGAAGGGTGAATTGTTGCATGGAAAGTTACTGTTTTATTGTCTGTGAACAGTAACCGAAACCATAACCTATGAGCTTTGCTGATTTTTCTAAATTAATTGAGATGGAATTAGGGAGAA
>JANZLF010000005.1:25107343-25118830 GCA_026546835.1 Erythroxylum foetidum | reverse complement strand
GCCAAACGTCTATGTTTCATGCATGTACACGTTTGGCCAAGAGGGAAAAAGGCTAGAAGGGTTTTATGCATGAACTAGTGAAATTCATTGGGAAGATCCAACTATAGTGCAAAGAAGTTGCGTGAGAGGTACTGTGATAAACGCAGATGAGGAGAAGCGTGAAGAAAATGGCTTTGTGGAGAGAAGTGAGTGCACAGTTGTGTGAATAAAAAAACCCCCAAACCTTTTTTTCCTATCAAGCAATAGTGAAAACAAAAAATAGTGAAGGGCTACGACATAGTAGGGCATGCGCGTGAAACAGGGTCTGCAGTTTCATGACTACGACTTGGCTTAAAGAAAGTGGAGAAGAGCTGCGGTAGAAGGTGGCATGAAGAGAGGGGTGAGCATATGGAGAAGGTGACTTATGTTTGGAGCGTGAAAAGCTCCATGAAGGGCTAGACATCCCCGTGCCAATTCAGAGGCAACATCGATGCCGACGAACAGGGTTAAATATTTTTTAATTATTTTGTTGTTTCTTTCTCTCATTAGAAATTGATTGTGTTATCCTACGTTAATTAATTTGGGTATTGTGTATGAATAATTGAATTTTTGTTATTGTTCAATTATTTATGTATAAACCCATGAATTGATGATTTTAATGCATTCACTGAATATTTTAATTGCAAGCCCATTGCTAGAATTTCGATATAATCTGTAATTGTTATGTTAAAATTCATATGCAGCGACTAATGATTCATAATCATTAACGACAACATGACCTAAGTTAAATGACGCATCATATATGGTTGTTAGCTTGATTAATTAGCTTTCCTAATTCGTAATGCTACTGCCAAATTAAATCGCTATATCGTATCTTAGATTATTCGGTTGTTAGGTTTAATTAACAATCATATCTTAATTAAAGAAAACCTAAGGAAAAACTCGAGTTAATTATTAACTCACGATTAATAGTTGCTAGGAGAGGTTTGAGAACAACAAAATAATGAAATATGCTTTAATTAGGGTGTAGGTCAAGATTAAACCAAAGAACAAGGTCCCTACTGAATTTCCCACTTTTATCATTTTTTACATGTTTTATTTAATTTTTTTTATTAGTCTAGTTTCGTCTTATTTTCTTCTTTCAAAACAAACCCGCCTTTTAAACCTAAGCACCGGTTAATTTAATTTCATAAACTTTACATACACTCTCTGTGAGATCGACCTAGACTAACCACTGCTACAGTAGTAGGTCTAGTTATTTTATTTTGACTAGTGTAATGATGCCCAGTCAATTTTGACGCCAATATAAGGGATTGCAATGTTTTCATTTTTGTTTTTGATTTAACTAATGTCTTGTATATATTTGTTCGTAATTGATTTCTTTTCTATTATTTTGTGATCTTTTCATTTTTTGTTTTAAATTAAAAAATTTCAATATGGACCGTGGTAATTTCTTTTAAAACTCAATTTCTCAATGCTATAACAATGCTTGGACTAACTTTTCTTATGGATGGGGTAATCATCAGAATTACTTCCATGATAGTTTGTAGGATGCACAACAATTCTCATACAGACCAGAAGCTTCCTATCACTACTCCAATCCATCTGTGGAAGAGTTGATTAATATTGTGAACGCTAATACTTTACAATCATAGTAGAGTACTCTACAATTCTAGAAAGATGGAGGGCAATTTCTAAAAAGTGCCTAAAGATTCGAAGAGCCATCACGATTCCAGTGCATCTTTAAAAGAACTTGTTAAGAATCTTATTGCTAATAATTTGCAATTTTAACAGGATATGCAGCAATTACAAGAAAATATGTAGTAGCAGGTGCAAGAATTTTGATAGGAGACAAGAGCAAGCCAATAGAGCATGGAATACCGATTGGTTCTGATGGAAAAAATGCTCAATCGCCTAGAATTGCAAAGCGAAGAGGAGCAATCGTATCAGCCCGAGGTGTACATAGTGGATATTTGTGTGAAAAATTTATAAAGTGATGAGGAGCTTGAGAATTTTGAGGTCAACCCTTAATGAAATGCTTGTGCCGAAGATGTTATGAAGGAGCTCGTAGCTAAAAGGGACACATCTTTTAGCTCGGAGGTAAGTACTGAGTCCATGATTATTTTTGAAACTAACTCTTTACCTTTACATAACAGATTGGAGGAATTAAATGACGAAAAAAAAGGTGAAGAGACATTTGAAATATTTTAAGAGTGTATGGACTCAGTCGGGATTGAGAATCTGAGGATAGGAAAGACACTAAATGAGGATGATGATCAACTAAGGCTCTATCCGAAACTACCTGATGTGGAGGAGCCGCATGTTACACCTGAAGATCACAATTTTTTCATGTTAGGAGGAAACAAGGAGTCGAGCTAGCAACCCTAAACAAAGTCGTTTCTTAGGAGGCAACCCAAGGGAAGTAAATTTCTTTTCCTTTCTATTTCTGCATTACTTTTTATATGCATGTGTGTTTTTTATTTTTTTGTTTTACTTGTTTTTAGGTTTTGAATCAAAATAAGAAAAAGAATAAAACAAATGAAATAAACATTTTCTTGTTTTCTATTACTTCTGGGATTATATAGTTGTGATTAGAGTGTGGATTGACTAGAGAATTTCATAGAAACTTTAGCATGTACTTTTGCTCTTATGATTGGTTGATATGTATTATCTTTAGAAGAGTAGTAACTAATGGTCGACAAAGCCGGTGAGATTTTAAGCCTTATTTGACTGACACATCCATTTCAGTCTCATTGCCTTTTGATAATGTGTGACCTTCATAGCATTTGCATCCCAATTTTATATTGAACTTCTATTCGAGACCACATTTTTGTCACATGCATCAACATGGATATCATTATGCATTCTTTGTTTTTTATAAACTACATTAGCCAAATAACCTATCATGTTGATATGATTTTTCCCTTGACCCCTTTGACCTTTAACCTTTCTTTTTGTATCAACCATATTATATGCTTTATACTTAACCAAATGTCGTACCCGAGCTATAAAGCTAGTGAAACATTTGTGATTGGTGAGTTTGTGGATGTACAAAAGTGTAAGTGTGGGGGTATACATATGTGTGAGTTGGTTAATGTTGGGATGTTTTGTTATATCTTATAATTGAAATTCCCAAGCTGGTGTAGTTTATTTTAATTTTTATAAGGAAAATAAAGAAAGAAAAGAGAAAAGAAAAAAAAAGGGAAAGAAAAGAAAACAAAATAAAAAAATAAAGAAGGCAAAAAAAGATGAAAAAAGTTGGTTAAAACAAATGTATCAATGAGGAATTGCATATGTGTTGAAAATTGTTTATGATTATATTGAATATGAGGTAGATGTTGGCTTGGAAGGTTCACTCTTGTGATTTCAATGTATTGTTGGCATAACTTGTATGAGTGATTCCTTCGGATTGGTATATGCTTCATGTGGTTTGTGTATGAGAGCTTAATAGGGTTATGAAATATAAATGTTGCATTCGTCATAGCTAATGGTATCTAGTTTTTTTATGATTGTTTCTTTGTTTCACTAGCTTTGATGACTTTCGTGCCACTTAACCGAAATACATCTTACCTTACCTATGCCCACATTTCAACCTTGAAAAGTCCTTCGATTCATGATTTTGCATGTGAATTTTAATGGTGGAAAAAAGAAACGATGTGTAAAGTTATGGATTGTCATGATCATGAATGGTGTTGAGTGTACCCCTGGATATATTTTATTTAAACATATTTTTCGAGTCTACCATTAGATTTCAGTTTTTAAAGATATTGAATGTTGATTGATCATGAGTAAAATCTTGGAATGTTGGCATCTTGCTATGATTTTTAAAAGTCACCCATCTTTACTTATGATTATATATTCTTATAAAATATGAGAATTGAGTAAATGTTTTGAGTCTTTGAGCTTAATTAGGATGTTTTGCTTGAGGACGGACAAAAGCTAAGTGTGGGGGAAATTAATATGTACTTAATTATTGATATATTTAATCATTTACACTTAGCGATTAACGACATGAAAATGCTTAAGATACTCACTTTAATTCATGTATGATTTTAGGTACAATTTGGAAGCAAAGAAATTAAAGTTAGTCGAAAGCACTACATTTATGCCATTTTCTGAAGATCAATACTCACTTGTCTTCATGGAGTGAGACAAAGAAAATTAAAAGATAATAAAAATGAAGACGTGAAGAAAAGAACGTGAGCTGCATAAATTGTGCGTGAAAATTTCATGCATATATTCATGTGAATGAAAGGCCATGCAAGTTAGTAATTTAATTAATGGACAAAGGAAGGTGACAGCTCCATGCAATGTGATTTAATGTAGTAGATGTTAGGAGCACAATGGTGAAGCAAAGAGCAGCTAACATATACATTGTGAAGAAATGGCCATGAGAACAAAACACATGCAGCTTAGTAATAAAACGACATGCTCGTGGAGGGACAACGCAAGAACAAAACAACAACCCTTATATGTATGACCTGAAGTAGTAAATGCTGACCATGTTTGCATTTTATGTAAACATTATGCATGAAACATAGACATTTGGCCAAGAAGGTAGAAGGCTGGAAGGGTTTTATACATGACCCAGCATAATTAATTGGGGAGATCCAGCTACAAGACAGAGGAGTTGCTTGACCACTTAATGTCGATAAGGAGAAGTGCGAAGAGAGGGGTTCTGTTGAGAGAAATGAGTGTATAGTTGCGTGAATAAGAAAACCCTTAAACATTATTTATCCCATCAAGCAACAGTGAGGATATAAAACAGTGAGGGTTTGCAGCATAGTGGGGAGTGAGCGTGAAGCAAGGGTAGGGCTTGGCGGCTACAGCTTGGCTTGGAAAAAGTGGAGAAGAGATGCAGTAGAAGGTGGTGTGAAGAGAGGGGTGAGCATATGGAGAAGGTGACTTATGGTTGGAGCATGAAAAGCTCCATGAAGGGCTAGATGTGATCGACGTCGATTCGGAGGTGACATCGACGCCGACGACCCTAGTTAAGTATTTTTTTTATTTTTTTGTTTCTTTCTCTCATTAGAAATTAATTTTATTATCCTATGCTAATTAATTTGGGTATTGTGTATGGATAATTAGATTTTTGTTATTGTTCAATTATTTGTGTATGAACCCATTGGGTATTATGAATTGATAATTTTAATGCGTTCATTGAATCATTTAATTACAAACCCATTGTTAAAATTTTGATATAATCCGTAATTGTTATGTTAAAATTCATGTGTAACGACTAATGATTTGTACTCATTAGAGATAACATGACCTGGGTTAAACGACGCATAGTATGTATCCTAGGTTATTTGGTAATTAGGTTTAATTAATGATAATATCTTAATTAAACAAAACCTAAGGGTTGATTATTAACTCACAATTAATAGTTGTTAGGAGAGGTTAGAGAACAAAAAATTATTGAAATATGCTTAATTAGGGTGTAGTCCGAGATTGAACCAAAGAACCGAGTCCCTACCGAGTTTCCTACTTTTATCTATTTTGCATGTTTTATTTAATTCGTTTTTATTAGTCTAGTTTTATTTTATTTTCTTTTTTTAAAAGCAATACCCCCCCTCCCGTTAAACCTAAACACCTATTAATTTCATTTCATAAACTTTACACACACTCTCTGTGGGATCATCCTAGACTCACCACTGCTATAATAGTAGGTCTAGTTATTTTATTTTGATTAATGTAATGACGCTCGGTCAATATCCTGAGTAACCATCTAGGAAGCAATAGAATGAGTGACTAGCCACTCTCTCAATCATTTCATCTAAGAATGGGATAGGAAAGTGATCCTTTTTAGTCACTTTGTTAAGTTTTCAATAATCTACATAGACTCTCCATTCTGTGACTGTTCTTATCAAATCAACTCCCTACTTTCACTATCCATGACGGTCATTTCACCCTTACTAGATACACATTGTATTGGGCTAGCCCCTTCACTATTGGATAACTTCCTAGATACTACCTCCTTTTTGAACATTTACATAAACATTTCCTTTATGTAAATGTTCAACCTATGTTGACGTTCCCTCGCTAATTTGCTTCCTTTTTGAAGGTTCATCCTATACATACACTCGTTTAGGCTTATACCTCAAATGTTAATTATTTTCATCCTATGGCTTTCATCCACTTCCTAACAGTTTCAACTACCATATTCTCTTATTCCCCATTCAATTGATTGGAAATGATGATGGATAAAGTTTGACCTTCTCCAAGGAAGGTGTATCGGAGATGCATGGGCAAAAGTTTAAACTCTAAAGTTGGTGGTTTCTCTAGGGAGGGGGTATAAGTGCTTCCGTTCATACTAGTATTTCTTGATGACTCTAAACACCTGACTCCTCCATCATAACATCTTCTTTAGATTCAACTTTGTTTGCCTTCTTAACTTGATTGTCTATTGTGACTTCTATCTTTTTTATTTCTTCAAAGCTACTCTCTTCTTGCTCTTAGATATTGTTATCCATAGCATCAATCTTCATCCAAGATCTGCTTTCTTTCAAAATTTTCAAGGCTTTGTTCATATTGAACTCCACTAGATCCTTCATCAATTCGAAGTGTCAATTTACCTTCATGAACATCAATCAATGCTTTTCCTATGTTCATGAAAGGTTGTTCAAAAATTAATGGATAGTTCTTATCCTATTTAAAATCAAGATCAATGAAGTACGTAGGGATAATAAACTTATCCACTTATATTAACACATCTTCCAACACTCTAAATGGTTTCTTAATTGATTGATCAGCTAACTGGACTAGCATCAAGGTTAGCTTGACCTTACCGAGCCCCAATTTTTTAAATATCGACAATGACATAAGATTGATGCTTGCTTTTAAATCATATAATGATTATGGAGTTACAACTGTCAGTTAACAATGCCATTTAGTTTTCTACCCAAGTGTGCTTCTTCGATAATGTCCTTAAAAAATTTTACGCACTTGGGAATATGTTCCAATGCCTCGATGAAAGAAAGATTTATTTGCAAAGTCTTCAACTTCTCCACAAACTTTTCCAAATTGTGCATCTAATTTGTTCTTTTGCATTCGCTGAGGATATGGGATCTTAGGTGGATATGGTGGAGGGGCAACATAAGGAGGGTATTCACTTATGTCCACATCCTTTTTCTTTTCTTGGTCCTTCTCTACAAGGTGAGGTGCAGCTTTTGTCTTTACGGGTTGTTCTAGTTCCTTCCCACTTCAAAGTGTGATTGCCCTTAATTGCTCCCTTGTGTTTGATTCAGTGTTGCTTGGAAGGCTTCCCACGCTTCATATAGATAGATGCATATAGATAGTGCATCTGCCAATTGGTTAGTTTGAACTTCTAAATTATTGATGAAAGATGCATGATTTTTTATTACTTGCTCAAATTTTTCTTTCCAACCTCTTATGAGTGTCATCTATATTTTCGAGCTTATCCAAGATTTTTTCTAACTTAGCATCCATGGAGTTTTGTTTCTCTTATTGAAATCTTGGTGGCACTTGAGGCCGAAATGGACCTCCAGCATTGTTTGACCAAGAAAATTTTAGGTGGCTCTTTCACCCAAGATTGTACATGTTTATGTTTAGATTGTTCCTCCCTCCTCAACCAAATTAAGTTCCCATATAGTTGAGTTACTCTGTTGCCCTTGTTTGCATCACAAAATAGTCGATGGTACTGTGGTTATCTTGACCACATAGTTCACATCTCTACTGAATTGTTTTCACAGAAGTTGAAAAGGAGGCCTTCATGTTGTCATATCAAGCTGTTAATTTTGGCTTGCATTTTCATTATCAAGTTGATAGCAATGACTCCTTTCTACTCTCAAACGGTTGTTTATTGTATACTTCTTTCAAGCACCCACAGACAACTATTACTCGCCATATCTTCCAATAGCTCCTCCACTTCCTTAACTTTCTTTCTCATTAGAGATCCTCTAGATGTTGCATTTATGATGCCTCGCATGGGTCGCTTTACTCCATTGTAAAAGGTTTGCAAAAGAAATTCTTTAGGTAGGTTATGGTGTGGGCAACCCCTTTGCATATCCTTATACCATTCTAATGCTTCGTAAAATGGCTCCTCATTCATTACCCGCAAAATTTCACGTTGGTTTGTAGCATGTTTAACAATGCTAGTTTAATCTCAAATGGCATTGCTTGTATTAGTGGTCGAATGATGCCTTGGTTTGCAGCATAAATCCCAACATCATGAAATTCATCAACACCCTCTACTAGTTTCCTTGATTTACTTCTTTATTTAATTCTTAAGGAAACTCTTCCGCTATTATTTCTTCGATTACTTCCTCTTGACATCTTGCTCTTCGAATTACTCATTCCAATCAGGTGATATTAAGTCCTAATTTTTCAACTATCTTACTTGAACTCTGAGTGACTCTTGTGTTTATGTAACCGCAAAGACATAAGAGAGGCGAAAATTCCTTAGACAATAGGAATCCAACTAATCTTAACTAATTCTCCGACAATTATGCCAAAAACTTGTTAAGAAAAATTTATTCTTATAAAATACTCAATAATTCGCAAGTGCACGAGTTGTAAGTGTAGTAATTAAGCTGTCAATCCCTTAAGGAATCAGTGAACTAAACTGAATCCTAATGTTATCTAAGGTTATAACAAGTGTGATAAAAAAATGAAAATAAAAACTAAAACAGCAAATTAAACAATTAATTATGAATTGATTAAAAATTAAATTTTGAAACTAACACAAAGAAATCAAATTAGAGAACAACCACTTAACACTCAAGAATTCACATAAGACAAGATTAACTAATTGTCAGAAGAGGGGATTCATTCTATCATTAATTGCTACCTTGATTACTTTTAAGTTAATAGGTATTGGCCATAGAATTTTGAAAGGTTAACTATTCTCTCTCATGACCTAATCATAATCCCTAATTGAGTCTAAATTTTTAATTTTGCAATTTCTTGATAAATAAAACAACCCACGTTCTAATTAGTTCTTAAGCACTCTAATAAACAGTCGGTCCTTACACAAGATCTCCCTTTATATAATTACTGATTTGATGTTTATATGATCTATTAGGTTGTTAATTCTTATTACCCAACCTAATCATGTTACTAATGGTTCACTCTCTCAATTTTTTTACCAAAGTATGCAAAAATGATTTAAAAAATCAAAATACCCAACACATTAACATCAAAAGTAACCAAAACATTATTTAGAACATCCTTAAACCATTATTCATCATTCTCATATCCAAATCATACATCATATGAAGTAAATAATAAGAGGAATAAGAAATGAAATTGGAAAGAAATGATAAGGAGTGGTTAGCAGTAGTAGCCCCTCTTCTTTCTTCTTCTTCTTCTTCTTCTTCTTCTTCTTCTTCTTCTTCTTCTTCTTCTTCTTCTTCTTCTTCTTCTTCTTCTTCTCTTCTGTCCTCTTCTTTCTTCCTTGGCTTCTTTCTTTAAATGGTAAGATGGAGTCTCCCTCATTAGGGTCATCTTCTTTCCTTTTACAGTTCTTTTGCCTTTTAGGGTTCAAAGTGGGTTTTAATGATAGGATTGAATCATCTTACATTTTCTTATGCATTTCAATGTCTTTTCAATCCTATCTTTACGTTTAAATACTCAATTTGTGTTCATTTTGTGTTTACATATAGATTAAAGGATTGAACACAACTATATACTAAATGGAAGAAGTTTGACAAAGTTTGCAAAGCCATCCATGGAGGAGAACCCATTAAGGGCATTTGAAGGAGAATCAAAGAAGAGCCGAGGACTAACCCAAGCCACGAACATGGAAAATATGCCATGATCATGACAGAAGCTTGAGCATAGGGCCACAATCATGTGGAGTCAACTATAATGATGACAAAGAGCTTATAAACTGGCTAGCATAGTGCATTGAGGGCCACGATCATGGCTTATGCGTAGACAAATGAGGGTTCACTTCTGAATTGGAGTTTTCGAGGGACTTTTAAACTTTTTATGCATGGGAAAACCTTTGTGTTAGGACTTGATCTGAGAATCGGATCCCAACCGGAGAACAGAAGCCGAAAACGAAAGACATAACGAAAAACGAAGCACAATTTGAAGCGGAGGCAAAAATACAAAGTGGCAGAACGAAATGTAAAACGAAACCAAAACCGAAGGAACGGAACACGATGGCGAAAACATAACGAAAAGCGCAGCACAAACCAAAGGAAAGGCGAATCGGATAACAAAGTGAAATACAAAGCGAGTGAAAATCAGAACCGAAAAATGAAAAGTAAACAAATGGATCCGAAATTAACTGATACAAAGGAGAAATTACAAAGTAACCGAATGAAACAAAAAGATGACCAAGTAGAGGAAATCGAATGATAAAGCGAAAGAAGAAAAATCGGATACATGAATCAGAAACGAAAACAAAAGAGACACGAACAAAATCAAAGTACCAAACAGATGCAAAGCAAAAGGCGGAACCAATATCCGAACACATACACTGAATCGCGTTGGAACCACTAAGACATTCCAAATCTAGTATAAATTTTTTTTTCTTTCTTTTTCCTTGATATTCATTTTATTCCATCACAAACAAAACAAACAATTTTTCCATCTTTGCAAAATCATCCTTCAATACTTATACAATCATACAAAACCCATAAATCATCCTTAAACATCTTTAATCTTATTTTTACTCTTTATTCAAATTTATTATATAACAAAATTTCGGCAGCATAACAGCTGTTTTTCCTCTAACCCAAACCTGCAAAGTATCAAAATACAGTTCTAAAACATATCCCAATCAATCATACAATCATACAATCATCAAATCCACCGGACCCTCCATCCGGGATCTCAGTGGAAACAAACGCAATCTTAGTTCTAAACACTTCAATCATTCTCATGCATAACCATAACTCGTCATCATACCCAAACTTTGAACCTCAACTCAACATATAAATCCATAATTTACATTAATATACAATCTTATAATTCAAATACATCGTACTCAAAATTATACACAAGTTCATAACCTTAGCCATACACAATTCCAATCTATGTACAATTTCATAACTTAATACTTTCATGAGTCGAACATTTTCAGAACCTTAACGACTTTCCAAGCCATAATCCAAATTATCCAAAATATAGAAACATACACAAATCGAACTGGTGTCCTGACAGTCTGTCATTCGATCTCCTGCTCGAATACCTGGAGATGGGGATGAAAGGGGGTGAGCTCGGAAGCTCGTGGGTAACACATTTATAAGTTGAACAATAAGTGGAAAATTATTTTCAAGATGTTTTTCATTTTTAAACATTTCATAGTAGAAACTCTTCAAAGCTTATTTCTCAAATCCTTCACTTTTTTAACCATTCATAAAACATTTCCAAAATCTTACATTTACAACCATCAATCTCTCATTTTTCAAACTTCTCAAATCTTTCATATTTCATGACCAAATACAAAACATGAATGCACCACACTTAGAAACGAAACAAAAGCACATAACACATCAAATGGTCTGGTTCGGTCCAAAACAGAACGTACTGCACATT
>JANZLF010000005.1:25071896-25081987 GCA_026546835.1 Erythroxylum foetidum | reverse complement strand
TATATTATTTAATTTTTTTAAATGTTGGGGGGCCCAATGCACCATTGGCCCCCACATAGCTACGTCCCTGTGTATCACGGATTAAGTTTCCATGGTGACACTTTCAAGAACACCTTATCACCTACTCAATACTCAACATCCCTCCTTTTTAGATCAGCATAAGACTTCTATCTATTAATGGAAACTTTCAATCTTTGTTGAATAATCTTAATCTTTTTTCAGTATCTTTCATAATTTCAGGCCCAATCATCTTGCTTTCATTCAACTCAGTCCAACCTATCGAAGTTCTACACTTTCTACCATACAATGCTTTATAAGGCGCCATGCCAATGCTAGCTTGATAACTTTTGTTGTAAGCAAACTCCATCAGAGCTAAATACTTATCCTAACTTCCTGGAAACCCTATCATAGTACTATGATTGTACTATGATTGTATTGTGGACTTATATGGTGAAAATTCTACATTTCTCACCATATAAGTACTACCGCCAAATTTTCAAGGCAAACACTATTGTTGTAAGTTCCAGATCATGTGTAGGGTAATTCTGTTCATGTGACTTTAGTTGCCTAAAGGTATAAGCAACTACTTATCCATCCTGCATCAAAACACAACTCAAACCATTTCTCAAAGCATCAGTATACATAACATACTCCTTACCAGAAGTTGGTTGAACCAATACAGGAGCTTTAGTAAGCAAACTTTTCAGTTGATCAAAACTATTTTGACATCTATCAGATCATTTATGCTTCACTCCTTTCCATAACAGTTTAGTTAAAGGGATGCTATCACTGAAAATCCCTTCATAAACCAATGGTAATAACCAGCCAGACCTAGAAAACTTCTCACTTTTGTCACATTCCGTGGTGGCTTCTAGTTAACAATTACTTCTATCTTACTAGGATCAACTCTAACCCCTTCAGAGGAGACCACATGTCCTAGAAAAGATATCTCTTGAAGATATAAATTACACTTACTCAGTTTAGCATACAACTATTTTTCCTGCAAGATATGTAACACAATTTGGAGATGCTCAGCATGATCATGTTCATTCTTAGAATAGACCAATATATTGTCAACAAACATCACTATAAACTGGTGCAGGTAAGGCCTAAATACCCTATTCATTAGATCCATAAATGCTGCTAGAGCATTAGTTAACACGAATGGTATTACCAGGCATTTATAATGTTTATATCAGTTTCTAAATGCAGTCTTCGATTCATCTATATCCTTTACCCAAAGTTGATAATATCTTGATCACAAATTTATCTTTGAAAACACTCCTGCATCTTTCAACTGATCAAATAGATCGTCAATCCTTGGTAACGGATACCTATTCTTCACTGTGACTCTATTTAATTTCCTGTAATTAATGCACATCTGTAATGTACCATCCTTCTTCTTAACAAACAGGATTGGTGCTCCCCATGGGGATACACTGGGTTGAATAAATCATTTATCCAAAAGCTTTTGTAATTGCACCTTCAACTCCTTCAATTTAGTAGGAGCCATCCTGTACGGTGCTCTGGATATAGGAGCAGTGCCAAATATGACTTCAATAGACAACTCCACTTCCCGTTCAGGAGGAAGTCTAGGTAATTCGTTAGGAAATACATCTAAAAATTCATTCACTATAGGAATGTCAAGCAATTTACTACCCTCCTTCTCAAAATCAATCACAATAGCTGGATAAGTTTCACATCCCCTTCTGAGGAGCTTTCGGGCTCACATGGTAGAAATCACATTAGCTAAGGAACTAATGCGTATGCCATGCACTACTATTATAGGTTGATCAGGCTTCCTACGCATAACTATTTTTTCACCACAATCTGCTACTGCCTGATGCTTGGACAACCAATCCATACCCAGAATCAAATCAAATTCATGAAAAAACCTTTGGCTTCTTAAAGGTCACCTCAGAAGCCTTAATTCTTAAATTAGGTATACTATGATTAGGCCATTCATTATTGATCTCCCTTTATGGTATTATCTTATATTGAAATTTTGATTCCTTTTGATTACCTCCAATGATCATATGGATAATCCTTTAGTTAGGGTGTGCCTCCCTATTGGGTTCTTTAGTTCATGATTTTTGTGTAAGGCCCCTTTGTTCCTAGATATATCATCCCTATTTTCCTTTAATAAGTAGCTTAACTTCCTTTATTTTTCCATATTATTAACTACCATTCTAAGATTTTTGTAATCCTATGTGTCATGTTTGATATTCTTATGAAAGTGAAATTTTATGTTTTTGTCTCTCTTGGCAGGATTGGTGGCCACTCCTTTTGGTTTTATAGTTAAGTTAAGCAGGATGTAGTCAATGACCCTATTAAGTGGTTTATTGAAAATGGGAAGCAATTTCCTAGTTTTTCATTTATTTTTTCCTTTTATTTTTTTCACTTATGAAGTCTACTATTACCATGCATACAGCGAAAATAAAGATTTAGCTTGCCTTAAAACTAAAGCATTAGAGATAACCCCTTAAACCTTCCTCCAATTTTTAGGTTATTTGATGGACCCCGTTTTCGAAGCCCAACAATCGTTCTGAATATCATAAGACTTGAGTGTATTCCGAAAAAATCACCTTAGTCATTATTGACTCATCTTCCTTCTCTATTACCAAACATGAAGCTCTATGTCTCTTGTTCATTTTGAAGGAAGAATCATCTCAATCGGAGCTCTACAGCTCAAGATATGCTTAAAAATTCAACGTATGTTCATAACCCGTTAGGCTCTTCCAATCGACCTCTCATTTTCTTTCAATAAAAATTTTTTAAATCAACACAAAAAGCCACCAATTTTCATGGAGAGATAGATATATGTCTTAGAAATCTATCGCTTTAAGAATCACTTCATTCGGAGGTTAGATAAGGAAGTTATGGACAAAAGAATCCAACATGTTTCTGTCCTAAATCATTTTGTACCTCTCTTGACGCAATTATCATAACTTTCCACAAAAATGTCTGATTGGTTTCTTTTTTATCCCATTTGAAAGAGAACTTCGATATCTACAACTTTTATGAAGACCAGAAATCGATATTCTGGGTCTAAAAGGGTCAAAAATTGCAATTTACAGAAGCTAACCTGTGAATGTCCGTTTAACGGACATCCATGTCCGTTTAACGGACATTGTTGGGGTTGGGAGTCCATTTTGGCCACGAAAGTCCATTTAACGGACACCCATGTCCATTTAACTGACATAGACTGGCGTAGGAGCCCTTTTTCACTTGATAAGGTCCTTTTAATGGACCTAAAGTCCGCCTAACAGACATAGGGATTCCCAAAACCCCTCCAAAGCCTTTCCAATGCTTCCTACATCCAACATAACATCATATTCACTCATAATCTTCCCAATTTCACTTCTTATAATGCAATAGCAAGCTTAAAACATTCAATTACCAACTTGGGTTTATCAAACTCCCATAATTCAACTCAATTTACTCATCACAAACACAAACTCTCATCATTCACCATGATTGTCATGTTTAAACTTCCGCAGCATCATCACTCATAATGCCCATATCCGTTAACCCCGATACCCGAATTTTGCATACCTTATAGTGTCAGAAAGCTAAGAGGATAAGTTACAACTTTTTAGAAGACATCTCTATCTAGTTCTATCTAGATTATTCCAGATTTTCCCTGGAGTCAGTTCATAAAATTAGCCCTTATGAAATACTTGCAGTTTATCCCAACTTCGCTTCCTCTATTACACATCATTCATAACAATTCAACTACCAATTGGAATTCATCAAACTCTCAACCTCAATTTGTTTGACTCTTCTTATCCAACAACCTCTCATCATTCATAATTCCTATGTGTCTTTTCCATAACATCTCACTGATGTGTATATATATACATATATATATCAACCATTCATGCTCAACATTCATCATCATCGTTCATATACTAATTCACATTTCATTAACATCATCATTTAAGAATTTACAAAGCTTTATTGGCATTTCAAGTCACAATACAATATTTTGCAATATCCTAAAATACATAAGATACTTGAACTATAATTGCCCAACATGCGACTACAACCTTATCTTACATAAGTTAATCCGAAAAAAAACAAAACATGGAAATTCAAATTTATGTCTTGATTCACTTCCACTTGATCTCTTGATCATCACTTGAATGGGGGAAAGAGAGTGGGGGTGAGCTTTACAGCTCGTGAGTAACATGCTTATAACAAATAACAAGCAAAACCATTCAAAAAGTTTATTCTCATTGAGCATTTTCATAAACATAATCAATCCACATTAAAATCACAAAACTCTTATTTCTTCAAATTCTCAACCAATTCACAATAATGCAAATCATGTATGCATCAACTTAACAATTCACAAATGCAATGCACAACAAATGGCTTGAGGGTTCCACGGAACAAAACGAAAAAACCAAAGTTTACACCGTGAACGAAACAAGTCCATTTTTCAGATCTCGTGGGCCACAAGCGGGCAACCGGGAGAAGGCTTTACGTCGACGTGCACGTGACTACGAAACAGTTCCTCTCTCGCCCAAACAAAAGCACATACCCATGCTCGAAATCAATCATTCACAATTTCATATTCTCATGTTTTTTCTTCTTACCATTCAAATCAAAATGCCATGACACAAATTCAATTGCATCACATGATCATATATCTCAACGCATTTTTCCACATTCATAACAATTCAAATCCAATCCATTTAGCATATACACGTAAATAAGCAAAATCTTAAAATCATTGAAAAGCAATATATGCACATTGATGAAGTAATTGAAATCATTCATTCTTTTGATTTGGAAAAGCTTTAATAGCTCATTATTCAATTATAAACATGAAACCCACCTCATTTTGCTTAGACATCCAACCTCAATGTTCCCTTCCTCTTGTTCTTGGATAAGGTTTCTCTTGTTTTCCTAAAACAAACCAAAATTCTCATTCAATTCCAATTCAAATGGAAATCCCCCAATTTCCCCAAAATCCTTAAAACTTCAAAATCACAACAAATGAAATTAACATAAATCAAGCTCAAATCTAACTTACCCATAGTCTATCTAAGTTAGAAAACCCAAAACCTAGCTTAGAAACCCTAAAAAAATCAAATGGGTTCCTTAAATCATATTCTTCCAATCCAACACCCATTCTCTACATAAACACTTTCTCTTTCTAACTCTTTCTATAACAAAGCAAGAAGAAGAAGATAAACTTACCTTGGCAAGATGATTCCCTTTCTTTTTCTTCTTCTTTCTCTCTTCTTCTTTCCTTCTCTTCTTTCTCTACGACTCTCTCTCTCTTCTCTTCTCTCAATTTCATGCTTCCCTCTTCTTTAGAATCCAAACAAACCTTCTTATTACAATCATGCCATTAATGATTGTACAAAGACCCCTTTACCCTTCCTTTGATGCCTTATAACCTTAATGCTTCAATGTTCTTCCCAAAATGCCCTCATACATATATACTCTTACAAGACTATTTCATTTCAATTGAAACATATGATAAAATCCTACAATCATTTACATACTAATATCTCCAAAATAATCCATCAAAACCTCATAATTAACTAGTCTTTTCATATTTACCCTTCTTTTGTCTTTATAACTAACATCTTATACTTCTAACTTCTTGACTAATGATCATGGAAAAATTGAAGGAATTTAATAATATTTCCTTCTAGAAAAATGTTCCTCATTCTCTAAATTTTCCAATGACACCAAAATCATTCAATTTGGTTTAGAAATTCGAAAGTTATATCCCAAACATTTCCAAACTACTCTTATACTGAAATAATATTTTGTACTCAATTTCCATACAAGAATTGAAATTCTTCAAGACCACATTAGAACTCGATTTCATCATATAAGATGTAGCCCTATTTCTCTAGTTTAATCCAAATTAAGAATCATCTCATTTGGATAACTAGAGAAAAAGTTATGGCAAAAACATCAAGGCATACTCAGTGAACATGTTTGAACTAAAATTTTCCACCTTACGACTTCTAACATTTCACGTACAATTTTTCTAACTTCCAAGACAAGTTTGGGGTCCAACATTATTAATATCAGTTAGTAGAGCCCCTAACCTCTATCTATTATCAGCAAAATGTGATATGAACCTTGCAAGTGATTATTAGTAAGTAGCTATTGAGGCTGAGATTAAGGTTTGGAACCATCATTATGTCATGCCTATTAGGCTAGAAAAGATGACTTTACATTTTATGGGATCAGATTCTCCATAAAAGTTCATAAGTTCCCTATAATGATGCACATAATCAATAGAGTCATGCATGCCATTATACGTATCAAGGTTGACTTAAATATGATTAGTAGTAGTTTTAGTAAGATGTTCGGTACCAAGGGGCTATCAGCTATCATGGTTTCTTCCAATACATCATACTCGATTAAAAAGAAAGTAATGTTGTAGGGTGTCGATGGAGCTTCTATTGATGGTGGTTATGTGAAGTGAGTTCAATTATTTGATTTGTCTATTGCCTCATTTATAGTAATTATCTCACTTATTCTTACAACATCATAATTTTTATTTTTGGTCCTTAGGCTACTTAAGGATGCTAGGGGATTCTATGATGTTAGTTGTTTCAATGATATTTACATAAAGGTTGATTTCATTGGTGTCCATTGTTATGTCTAAGTACTATGATGAATTAACTGTTTTGAGATATTCTCGAGTGGGAAGGTTAAAAATTTTAATCAGATTCTCACATACAATGTCAAATGATGTATATGAAATTAGTGATAGACCTATTGAACTCATCTCAACTTGGAATACCTATAAAAATTAACTAATAATAGGCTAGAGTGTTCTTGATAGAGACACTCTAACACTTAAGTTAGTAAAACTAAAGGCTCATAAGTATGCAAGAAGGTAACTAATTGTACTTAATTTGCTTATAAGAACTTACATTGATTTATCTTGTTTTTATAAGCAATCTTCTTTTGATGTATAGTTTAACTTTAACTAGCCTCAGTATAATTAAATCTAACTTCTACTAGTTAACTTAGTTGGTATTTGATCAAATTTTTTACCTTATCCTATGGTTGAATTATCTTGATTGAACTTACTCTTTTTGGATAATTTGACCTTTAATATGAGTATGAAACATACAAGACTGAAAAAGATTGATGGGACATGTTCAATGAACTTTAACTCAATCTATACATGCCATTAAAGGTTTTCAACTTTGTATTATAAAACTATTATAAATCAAAATTCAATAAATCAATAACTTAATAACAGTTTTTATAGTCCAAACTTAATCTAATATACTAAATTAAGTTTAGATTAATTAATACTTATTATAATTAATAAATATTATTAATTTGTAAAATATTACCAATTCCTCCTCTTTACTTAAAATCATCATATAAAAAGCAATTTAAATTTATAAAATTATCTAACAATGAATGTGGTAGTGAATGAACAATTTTTTTAACTGCTTAAAAAAAATACTTATTTTTTGAAATAAAGGCTCAAATTTAGAAAATCTATCATTATTATTTGGGTTAATCTTGTATTAAAACATATTTGTATTCTTAGTAGTTAATGATTTTTCAGTGAAAGGAAAACACAAATTTTTATTATTAATTTTAGCAAAAATATTATTGCGATTTACTATATAAGGAGTGATTAATTTTATAAAAGGTGTTCTTAGAATAACCACATGTTGTATAACTTCTATTGTTACAAAAGATGTTTTTACAAAAAATTCATTTTTACATATATAGGCACATGTTTTGTAATTAATCTTTAATTTTGAATTGTTAGCAACTTTGAGTCTTTCTTGACTTTTTGTAATAATTTCATCAGAATTATACCCTGCTCAATATAGTTTAAATATGCTTATATATCAAATAGTGCAATAATATTAATATGAAAGTCGTTACTAATCTTAATAATCATTTAATTAAATATTTTTGGAATGTTATTTGGTTTAATATAAGCAAAAAGTCATAAGTGAAAAGCATATTCAATATGTTGTATTCTAGCATTCTATTTACATTCCATTCAATACTAAAGATGCATTATACCTATTATATTATAAAACATTAAGCTTGCCATCAATATACATATAAGGAGCTATAGGTTTTGACTGATATAATTTGGTGTTACTTTGCCAATGTAGTTTATTTAATATTGGGGAAGGAGGTTAAAAATTATCAAATTTGATGTTACTAACTTAATTAATCATGTTTAGTTCCTAGGAACTGTTAGTTTTAATCCTAATCTAAATATTGCTTAGAGTTTGAGATGTCAATGATTTAGGAGAATTAGGAACAATATTTTGGTTTGTCATATTTAATTGGTTTTAATCAAATCTAGATCTTGATGATTTTGTATTAAAGGATTACTTTAATATTATTACTTTATTTCTTTGATTTTTGTATTAGGGCTTAAAGGTATAGGTGAAGATGGATCTGCTGCACATTCAATTACCCACTCATCAAGAAGGATAATCTCTTTCCATTTTATTGACTTTGACACCACAATATTGGACTTTATCAAATAAATTTGTAAAAATGGTATTTCACCTTTTTGACTATGTATTAAGGCTTTGGAAGTAAAGGGTGTATTCACAACTTTATATATATATTACATATTAATACTAAAGAGATTGATCATGTGTTAATTCTGTGAGTCTTTATTTTCAATACTAAAACATCTAAAATAATTTTATCTCTTAAAAAGATTGATCATGCGTTGATTCTGTGAGTCTTTATTTTCAATAGTAAAGCATTTAAAATACCTTTATCTCTAAGAGATATTGTTAGATTTGGATCAAGGATTTAAAAACTAGACCGGACCGACCAGTTTAACCTGATAAAATATAAACCAGGAAGCTTTCCGTCCCAGTTCCTATTTATAATCGTTATAACAAAAACTGATCGGTTTATTACTTAACCCTCTAGTTGTTCCTGAACCGTAAGTAAGAAAGAAACATTAGCCTATTCTCATCTTCTTCACTCTTCTTTTTGATTTTTCAGACTCTAAGTATGACCAAACTTCAATCTCTTTCAAAGTTTTGTTCTGTCTTGAAAGCATATTCAATCTTTATCTTCGATCTAACTCAACCTCTTTGTATACCTCTTTAGTTTTGTACCTTTTGCTTAACTTCTTAAACAACAAACAGAGAAGATGTAAGGTTAGGGATTTTTTGCTTTCACTTTTCAGACTTCCATCAATGTAACGAATAGGGTATTTTTATTTTCATATTTTAATCTTCTTTTTTGTTGTTTCACCTTTCTTCCTTGAGTCTTTGATTCGTTATTTACTAGTTTATTATTCATGATTTACGAATATGTTTTAATGGTGGCATCTACAAGTGTGGCAAGTGGATGTAGTCAGATAATATTTGGTCTAGTCGGCTCCATGTGGTCTCTTGCAAGGACCATTGCGAGATCCATCTAGATGATGCCAACACCGATGGTCTCAAATTATTCATGAAAGATTTGTGAAGGGTGAAATATTTGAATCTGCTTACCATGGACATAATAACTTCAAGTTCTCTTAAATATTTGATTATGAGTTCCAGCCTGCTTATCATGGATTGAATAGCTTCAAGCTTCTCTTTATCTTTTGATGATTTGAAAATGCCAATGATGAAAACAAGTGTTTTTTCATTGCATAAAGTATCAAATTTAACTTTGTTAGAAGCAGTATATGCTCATGAACATAGCCATCCTATGGTTTACTAGCCTAACTTAATGCCACCTTCTTGTTTTTCTTCTCAAATCCATCAAGTAAGACATTTAAATCACTAACAGCTAATTTCAGGTCTTTGACATTGGTTCTGCCGGATTCTGGCTGAATTGAATGTTGTCGTTGTGCTCCATGTGATCGACTGTTTTCTGTATTGGCTTCAACATCAAAACACCTGCAAAACAAGAAAGGCACGTCGGGGGTTATGTCTCGATTAGCCCCTTCAACGCTCAAGTAAGGTTTTTTGGTGAAGGTAGGTCTGCTATAATTAGAGAGAATTAGGGTTGTGATCGCATACCTCTGTTATGGGAGAATTATACCTTATATATGTATGGGATGGATGCTAAGGTTAGGTTTTTACGTGTGCATGGTGATCTCTCTC
>JANZLF010000005.1:25030274-25054431 GCA_026546835.1 Erythroxylum foetidum | reverse complement strand
ATTTTCCTTTGGTGAGAAAAGAGAGAGGTGTGTGGGGGTGGGGGTGGGGGTGGGGGCCCAAAATCACATAGTTAAACAAGACATAATTATGCACTACCCTTTCACAATTTCAGGGGGACACTACACACCATCCACCTTTTTATTTTTAGATGCATTTCCTATTTTCTGGGACCCAACATTCTCAAAGCCCTGTATTCCAACACCACCTCACCTCATGAACACCTGTGTCAAGAAACTTGAGAAGCTATTCTATACAACATGCTTGTATTTCCATATTCCTTAGCACTATCGAGAAAATAAGGATGGTCCACAACACCTCTCAAAACCGTGCCCATTGGACAATCTGGTAATCCCCTAATCTCGTCTACTTGAGGAACATATTTGTGCACTCCAGTTGCCTATACACGTACAGTTTTTTGTATTTTCTTTCAACTTCCATATGAATATGTTCCCCACCTTAGTTCCTCTCAAGCATCCAATTCTCTATACACACCCTCCCCCCTTTCCTGTCTATCTCCAGAGCCTATCTCTTAATCACATCAAATCTTTCAAAAGACAATGAGGAACATATTTATACATTAAAAAAGAAGAAAAAAAAAACACACACACCAATGTCACACCACAAAAGGCAATGCTCAAAAATGTCCAAGGCCCACGTCCATATGACTGCAATCACAATACCTCAAAGGATATACTTTTCTCCAATGTACTTGTGGTCAACCGGGTGTTCGCATTTGGTGGGTCAGCCTTGGTTGCCTTAACTGGGGACAAGAAACGATGGGCTCAAAGGTCTAACTTAAGCAATAAAAGATTGAAGGCTAAGATTGAAGATGAACTCAATACCGTCCAATTCTTCACTTTGATGCATATGAATAGGCTTATCTTCTTGCTTCTCTTTTTAAATTCCTAGTGATTAGAGAGCATAAATCAACAATTCAAAGGAATCTGAGACTACACTTGGCGATAGACCTTTGAATCATAATTAGAAGTAAAACTTCTCACTTATTAACTTTTTTCCAAACGCTCTCTAGTTGTCTCGTAGCACTTTTGGTCCGTCTTGTCACGTCCTTTCCTATTTGTACATACATTTAATTCCTTTTCTGTCAACTTTAGATTAATGTTTATCCTCCCCTATATGCTAGCTAGACCATAATCGAAATCGAAATGTTTATGCCTCAACACAAAGTGTAACGTATCACCACTCCCATTCAAATCCTGGCCTTAAAAAGTGGGCCGACAAACTCATTTTATTGGTATTACCATGTGATTCTTGGCCATTGACAAGTCATGAGTCATTTGGTTGGGTTTCCTTTTTTTTTTTTTCTCTTTTAAGGAGAAAATTTTTTATTATGAAGAAGAAATTATAGAATTGACGATCATGATTTTGTTTACAGCTCCTTTCATTTACCTATTTAGGAAATATTCCCTGTAACCTCTCCCCATTATAGGTCATGTTGGCATTGCACAACTTGTTGGCACTCTCCTGTTACCTTTTGTTATAAATATATTAAATAGCGTTGATCATGTTGTAGAATGCTTCACAAACTTGTAACAAACATGATTACAATCTAAGACCCAATCAAACAAGAAGTTTTCACAAGTAATCATATCCCAAAAAGCTTTGTGGAACTGTGTCACACCAGTTCATGCCACAAGATCTAGAAACTGATTCCAGCTATAATCCACAGCTGCTATTCAATATTCATCCTCTTAATGTGATTAGTTGGAACCGTTTCGACTTAAAGCAATATATCATTACAGCTTTCCTTGAATGACTTTTGCTTTCTCAAAATAGTGTTTTAATAGTAATCTTTGTTATGCATTTCAAGAACACCTGGTCCAACTACGTTCTAGCCTAGGTACTGTTGTAACTTTTATCCATGCCAAGTATATATTGTTCTGCCCCCAACTATGTTCTCTATTTGGATATTATATTATTATTTAGGGTCTGGTATTGGTACAGATTTACGTCTTGCGGGCGGATCTCTACTCAGTTCAGTTCCCTTCCTACATATTTAATTAAAGTTTGGATCTATGAAATTAAGTAAATGGATATCCTCCTCTTCTTCCATGTATAAATGATAAAATTGGTGGATTAGAAATTATCTTATGTTTAGAATCCCATTTAATTTAACATTTTATATGAACTAATTATGCTTTTATCTTCGTGCAGATCAATTGAGACAGTAAGCAGTAGGCTTATTTAAAGCAATGGAATGGCCTAATTTTAACAATCATTAGCCCACAACATATGAAAATTCCACAATGCTGTTTTGGGAAAGCATATTGGAGTAGGACCAATTGGGTTTGCTTGCTTCAAAGACAAACTACTTATCAATGTCCAACAAAAACTAATTAACATTGTCTATGGCGATACTGTAATTATATACCTTTGGTCCTACTCTCACTTTCATAATCTATAATCCACGCATAATCTTTAAAAGGAGGACTGTAGAATTTAGAGGTTTTAAATCACAAACTTTCCCTTCTACTTTAGTTTAAGTTACTTGATTAGAAACAGCCTATGTACCAATAACCTACGCAGAAAAAGAAGCTGATGGTGACTTTTAACACAATGATCGGAAACTTACCTTTGTTAGTCAGTGACCTCAATAATTGTAGATACTTTGTTACTCACAGGTGGGCAACTGGGGGAGTTGCAGAGAAGAGCATGTACGTTGAATAGTGTCCCGTGACAATGGGGGCGCTTGACCGAAAAGAGTGCGTGAATAGTAAGTGGATGGATCTGTACCATAATATACCAAGTTTTACTCTCCAAAACGAAAAACGGAAAATAAAATTAACGGCCAACATTTTCATTTTGTGACAAGAGCTAAAAAGTCAAGTCATATGCAGATAAGGACTTACATTTTTATTTTTATTTTTACAAAAAAAGATAAGGACTTACAACATCGATATGACACTTGAGAGAGTGACGTGTGATAATATTCGATGAAAAAAGGATATCAAGTTTTATAAGACGATGGCAAGTGGGGTTTCTATCTTGCCGTGAAAATAATTGATAGCCGTTGCACTTTTTGTAGTGTAGTCGTAGGAGCTAGTGACGGCATACTGTATGTTTGTTTCCTACATGTATGTTATGTTATGAAGTGGCGAACACACACCATCATTTTGCTCAATATACAAATTGCATTTATATTTTTAAACCTAAAAAATCATTAGGAAGCTGGTTGAATCAACTCTGGCTTCTTTAATAAGTTTACTTCCTCGTGTAAAATATTTTTCACGTTTGCGTTCCGACTCTGTGCATCATCTCCTGAGATTGGTGATGAATCTAACACAAAAGTGATATGGCCCAGCATTAAGCGAAGGGTATAATTTACCCTCGGTGCATTTTTTCTTCTTCTTACCAGGTGTGCAAAGGACATCCTTCTGCATCGTGGGTACGAACCCAGTACCAATCAGGCAGCCTCTTTTCGTAGCTTTGCGGTCTCTTGCTATTTTGGTGTCGGCAAATTGCACTGAATTTTCTGTGCCGTTGAGAAAGACTAATGTGTAGTTAACCCAAGATTAATGCTAAGCATATCAAACTAGAGCGATCGTGGAGTGCAAGTAATCTTAGCCTTGCGCCCCTGCACTTAACGTGCATGAAAGTTTGGTTGGAAAATTAAGATCCCGATCATACGAAACGTTTTCGTATTTTGACTTCTAAAACATTAAGTTCACTTCAATTATATCAAATACTAACAATTAAATCATAATATAACATAAATTTTTAGTCATAACTTATTCCAAAGATTGATTATATTCTTATCGTATCTTTTGAATTGTTTTCAAAACCGATTCTTCTCAATCACTGTAGCCACACAAGTATTTAGCCTCTAATCGTATTCACAAAACAAATTGAGAGAACTCTATAATTCTTACAAAAATAATTACGCAAGAAGTACTAGCTTAATCAGAGTTTATGTCAATTAAATTTTAATTAGAATTACAAATAATTCTAAATAAATACAAATTATGTCCAAATAAGATCTAATATCTCATATTAATTTTTATTTATTAAATGTATCATATTTAATCATAAAGTTTCTCATACTTTACAATCAAGTCTAACTTGATTAAAATATATTTGTTATATTCAACTCGTTCTTTATGTTAGACCCATTAGGTTCTCAAATCTACTATAAATTATAACTCTAATTTATAATTAGAATTAAATATATTAAAATAATTTTTAATTTATCTTTAATTCTCTAATTAAATAATTTATAATCACAGGTCAAAATTAGCATCTAGCAAGACATTATGACTATCCAAATATTTAGAAATGTTAAAATAGTTTTGACTAACCTTTTTATACATAATTTTTTCGTATAATTCAATCATTTAAATATACAATGTTCTAATTAGAAATAAAGCATAGAATTATTGTCTACTTTATATTGAGTCCAATCATATTAGTTCTCCACCATTAATTATTGATTCAATTAATGATATTTGTAAACTATTTACAAAACCTCACTCTATCTTACAAGGATTTTTCGTATCAATACTAATCGAAAATAACAAAATGTTTTCCCTAATTACTTTAGGGTGATGAATTATATTTTCATCACTCAACTATCTCCGTATAGATCTCGCTACATCTAATGACTATCAACTGAACTACCCATAATTAGAATAGGTCATAAGTAGTATCAAAACATAGCAATTCATATATAAAATACCTTTGAAGACCTCAAGTTAAAGGATTACTCATACAATCATCACAATAAAAATTTTCATAGACATACTAGTAATGTTCTAAATCGATTTCTCATATCAGGTCATTTCACTGAACTTATTCTCTAACAAGCATTTCAAATGTTTATTTGAGTATCTCCATTCTTAAGCTTATAAGATTGACTATTTCCTTAATAAGAAAAAACACAACATGCACTAGTCTTTTTACATTCTATTAATGTCCAGTCTTAATAGAATAATGATTAAGAACAATTTAAAAATAATGCGTAGATGCAATATGAATATCATACTTATAATTTCATCATAATTTTATTTACAATGTTTAATTATTTCATGGATTTTATTATATATATTCAAATATGTACATGATAAAGAATATTTTAAAATTATTTTATCACTAAACTACAACAAATCGATTGGTTGTAGAGCATAAACTAACACGTTTTCCTACAAATGAAAATGAAGTGTAATTAATTAGAAAAAGAATATTATGTCTGAAGAAAATTAAATTCTTTTAGTCATTTTTAGAGGAGACTGATCCTATTTATTAACTTTCAATTTCTAAAAAAATTTATACGATTTCCAATATAACTAATAAATTATTAGAAAAATGACAATCAACTTGAAGTAATCTATTTATAAGGACTGACGTGGATACCTGTCCCACTAGAAAAAGGGAACATTTTCATTTTCTAACACCATTAATGCACCTATAATTATTTTTATCATACTTCCATTTGTTTTTCTGATAACAATTTGAATTTGCCACACTAAATTAATATTTTAGATCTGCCCATCCTTATTACGTGATATGGAAGTGCTAAAATGTTAAGTTCATAGAGTAGAAACTATTAGAATAATGTAACCTCATAATCTGAGTCATCAATATATAATTGATGTTCATATCTAATGGAAGTCCAAGGCAACAAACCAAAATGATTCTTAAAGACAAATATTACATCATATTTACGAGTTATAGGAAATGTTTGTTAAAAATTATTAGCTTTACTTTTATATGAAACCTTTTAAATTCGGAATGATGCATTATTGTGACATGAAGAATTTGTTATGATAAAATTGTACTAAAGAAGGTAGGAATTTTTTCACTAAACAATTAAATACTCTTTATATAATTATATCTTTCATGCTCCGAAAAAAAAATATATTTTTACTTTACTGTTCATTAATTAAGTTGGATTTAGTTACAGTTTCAAAAAAATTGGTTGATATCGGTTATGTATAAAGTCTACTCAAAGTTGAAGAACTTTATTATTCATATAAATTAAATTTTCTTCTATAAAGTAAAGTTGAAAATATGAAGAAAATTACTGTACTTTTGACCTATCGAGAAAGCTCAAATTCATATTGTTTAATGTGAGAGTCTCCTTAAATAGAAAAAAAATTAAATTATGTTAGGAGACATATTCACAGTTTTACTAATGTAAATTTATTTAAGAATATTTGGCAAAAGAAATTATTTAAGAATAATTTTTAAAAAAAATTACAAATAAGTTTGAATTAATATTTTTATCAAACATTTAAATTATTCTCTATATAATTATACTCTATTATGCATTGAAGAAAAATAAAAATTATTCATTTTTTAAGTTTATTTATTCTTTAATTAAGTTGTATCTAGTTAAGGTTTTAAAAATTCAGATGATATAAGTTATATATAAAGTTTACTCAAGTTAAAGTATTTTAATAATGGTATAAAGTATAACACGCCCTGTAAATTAGAATTGAAAATATTAAGAGATTGATAGTACTTTTGACCTATGAAGAAGGATCAAATTTATACTATTTGACGTGAAAGCCTTCTTAAATAGAAAAGAAATTAAATTACGTTAGGATACATGTTTACATTGTTCAGTAATGTAAATCTGTTTAGGAATAAATGTTAAAAAATTATGAATAAGTTTGAATTAAAAAAATGAGGAAAGTTAAAAACAAATATATAGAAAAATTGATTCGGTAATTATAAAGAATTAAGAATTAAATTTATTAAGTGATTGAATACTTAAAAAAAGAATTATGTACTAAGTTTGAAATTTGATGTAGAATAAAAAAGAAACATTTATACCTCTAAATAGGCAAAGATATAATGATATATACAATTGCATCTAGTAAAGATGGATCTTTTGCCAATAGTTCTTCTCTAATTTTAGTTCTTGTAATAGTCCAATAATCTCCATATTAGCTAGTCATGCTCACATTTTCGAGTCCTCACTTACGTCAAAAGCAAAACAGACCTCTTTGTAGAAAGATACAATTATGGGCTGGCTAGTATAAAGAAACGCTTTGATGTTACTTATTTTTTTCATTCTAAGTTTTCTTTTCTTTACTCTCTCTTTTCAATCTTAATTGATTTTCATACATTTTCTTAGGTATTAAAGGCATAAGAGTAACGAGTTTATCGTCCTTTATAAAGATGTACCTATTCTTGAAGCCTATATGTACAATCTTCTTATCATATTATTATAGCCTTTATAATAAGATGTGATCAACTTGCATAAATACAGTCACACAATACCTTATTTTGATACGTTCCAATAGAAATGGAAATCAATACTTGTTTACCTTAATTTCTCTACTTACATTAAGCCAATAAAGCTTGTATGGCTTCAAATTCTTCACAGTAACAAGCTTATTTTTTTTATAAGAATGATATTAGCTACTTTAGTATAACCTCCTCCATCCATGATTATACTGCATACCTTGATATGAATATAACATCTAGTATAAAATATGTTCTAACTTTATTACCCTAATTCACCCTCCTTTATTTGAAGACTAAATGCTCTTTAAGCGACAAGACTTAATTCTCTTCAAGTGACAAGTGCATCACCCTAAATATCATAGTCAATGCCTTCTCTTTATAAACTTCAAGTGTTAGCTTAGTTTTTTTCATAATCACTAGCACTTTCTACCTTTCCATCATCTTTCATGATTATAACCCTTTTATTTAGGCATTGGCATACAATATGTCATGTTTCTAAACAATGAAAATATTTAATTTCTCTATTTTGAGAGGGGTGATAATTATTTTTACTTATTCCCTAATTGTAGACATCATCTTTGGCTTCAAGTGACTCAGTCTTTCATCATAAATATTTTGATATTCCTTTGTGTCATAATCACCTATTCACTTTCGTTTATATATAATCTGTTTTAACTCTACATATTGCTATAATTCTATTACATAACTATATCTATATCTAATCCATTTAAAATTCTTGTTATAATCTCTTCTCTATCTTCCTATATATTAGTTTGGATTATGACTACTTCCATCTCTTTATAATAATCATCCATACTTTTAATTGTTATATAATACTTTGTAACCTGTGATGCATATCGATAAAGTAGTCTCCTTCGTATGAGAACTTTCAATTCATCCAATATCTTAATGGATCACTCACAATTTCTCTTCCTATTATTCATCAATTGATTCCATTAAACAAAGGAATAATTAGTAGTTGGCTTATGACTACTTCCATCTCTTTATGATAAGCATCCATACTTTTAGTTGTTAAGTAAGACTTGGTAACCTATGATACATATACATAAAGTAGTCTACTTTGTATGAGAACTTTCAAGTCATCCAATATCTTAATGGATCACTCAAAATTTCTCTTCCTATTATTCACCAACTGATTCCACTAAACAAGGGAATAATTAGTAAACTTTACTACTTTTAGCTTTACTTTTTTCTCTACAGCGTAATTATAATAATAATAAATCAACTATATCTTTTCCTCCCTCTCCAAATAAGTTTTAGGATTATTTATACTCTTAAAGCTAGATAGGATCATCTTAATGCTATCAAGATTTCTATCCACATCTTCGCAAACTCTAGGATCACTTCTTTGCTCCTCAAACATGTCCAAATCCTCTCCTAGTCCTAAACATATCCCCTTTAGTCTGTAGGTAAACATTATCAACACTAAGTAATCATTCTCCTTATCAACTTACTGTGGTTATTGGATTATGCCTAATGTACCTTCCTTTATTAGGAGTTTAGAGATGTCATCTTCATTGCAATTCAACAATATATTTTCTAACATATATATCATATTTCATATTCTCAATTAAAATTTGTATCTCTCCTCTTTTGGTGTTGAAAAGCCTTTATAAGGCATATTTGGAAGTTACAAGAAATGTTAGTAAAGTAGTTTTCTCAGCACTCTCTCATGTGTTTATTCTCAAATATAACAAATCACTTGTCTCACTCTTTATTTGATTTTTTTCTTATGCTAATCTAACGCTCTCTTACCCTTTTTTATTCTTTATTTCTTTACAAGTTCTTTAAAGAGGTAGGCAAATTCAAATAGTGAATTCAACCTAGCAGAGCCTAAGAAACCCAATAAACTAATGCCTAAAGAAAAAGAATAAAATACAAGTTAAACATGAGGTAAGAAATTTAAATAAAACAAGAAAAATAGTAAGAATGTCAAGTTGACTTAGAAAATTTCTTCATTGTACCCACATAAATTTCCTTTTATTTTTTCTTTTTTTGATGCAAATAATAGAGTTTGAAACAAGTGATTATGAAAGGCACAAAATTAAGTGATTGGTCAAAATCCCTAATACAATAAATAGAGATAGATAAATCCTAAAGCGATAAAGGAATATTTAATTTTTAGTTGAAACTTCAAAGTCGAGAATATGCAAAAGAATAAACAAGAAGTAACCGAAAAACTAAAATTTAGATATTAGATTCAAATAAAATTATATGAAGAACAAAAGGATAACCACAGTTGATTTAGACTGAAACTCTTGATACTAAGTTATGTGAATCTACCTAAGAATAAACCATAGAGAATTCAAGAACAAGTTTGAACCAAACCTAAGAAACTAAATCAAATATAAAAAGAGAATTGACTTGTTAATTATAAAGAATCAATTTCCATAAGCAATTGAAAATCATATAGAAAAGAATTCTTTGATAAATTTGAAATTCAATGAAGATCAAGATAAAGAAGTACTCACGGCTCTCAATAAATAAATATGTCAGATATTTTCTAAAACCAAAGAGAAATATTCCTCTGTTATAAAACAAAAGTTTAGGGTTTTAAACAACGAACATGTCTTAGGAAACGAACGTGTTTATTGTTATGTTTATTACTAAAATTTTAGCAACTGTGGGAACAACCTATGACATAGTTGTATTGAAGGTTGCACAAGTTGGTACATCACTATATTAGAAGTAATGTAACTTTTTGTAACTTTAGTTTTGCATAAACATACAGAAACGGATTGTAATTTGATCATGCATAAGACCATATCCAGTAAAAGTAAACCTTTTAACACTAATTCTTCTTGAATGCTAACTCTTATCTCCAATAAACACATGCAATCAATCTCCTTGATTAATTAATTTTTCTCTAATTTTAAATTTTGGTTCCAGTAGATATATACAATTAATCTCCTACTTAGCTAGTCATACTTGCATCACCAACTTCTACTTGGTGTACATATAACATTTTTCCTACTCTTCAATGTCTTTTATAAGTGTAATATTTATTTTGTTAAATGGATATAAAAAATAATCCAGGACTAACGCCTCAAGAAGGCCACTGATCTCTGACCAGTTTGAAGCAACAATCAAAGCCCCAAAGCTGAGTCTCCCCAAGAAACCATCGAGTCATAGTTGAGGAACCTTACTTAGCTAGGAAATCTGCACATTAATTAGCCTCACGAAAAATATGTTGGAGAGAGCAACACCAATCTCTTGCAATCAACGTGTTGATGTCCCCAACAAGAATAAACATAGGATGCGAATTGGGTTAAGAAGTCATCATAAGATTAACTACATCTTGAGAATCTGACTCAATAGTAACTTTTCGGTAGCCGCAATCCCAAGCCAAAATTAAACCATGCCAAAGTGCCTGCAACTCAGCTAAAACATTAGAAGCATGACCAATATATCCCAAAAAGCCAATAATCTAGCTTCCATGTTTATCACAAATCAAACCTTCAAATCTAGCATCACTGAGATTACCAAGAGTACTTCTATCCACATTTAATTTAGCAAAATCCATCGGAGGACTGTGCCAAGATATCCACAAACTATTATTTTTTGTAGGATCTAAACTAGTATGATAAAAGGCCATTCAACATTCATTGATCAACGTGGTATGCCAATGACATTGACCAATGATGGTAATAGCTTCATTTTGAATAACATCCTTACTTCTAATGCACCACACAACCCAAGCACCAGTAACAATATTCAAGACATAGTCATAAGGAAGACTAGTATCAAGGACATGTATGTTAATCCATTTATCAACAGAAGACGAGAAAAAACACCATGAAATATTTCCAAGAATTTGGTGTCAAAAATGCTTTGCTCACAGACAATCTCTAATGGCATAAAGAGTTGTTTCATTGCTTTTACCATATCGAGAACATAACAGAGATTATGCAAAATCGCGATCATAACAAAGGGAATTTGTTGGTAAACGCTGCCACCTTATCTGCCAGAGAAAGAATCGAAATTTCTAAGGTAAGTGTAGCTTCCAAATTCGGCGCCATTATTTAGGAGAGTCAGGAGGATATGGTAAACAAGTAAGGAACTCATGACTAGACTTAATCGTGTAAGACCCTATAGAAGTTTCTCCCCATTTCAAAACATCAATACAAGTACTATAAGAGCCACATGAATTGCTAAGATTCACTTTTGAACTTTGAGGTCCAAGGTGGTACTGATAATAGAGAACTCCCATTCACCATCCGATGAGAGTAAATCATGAATTATAAGATCCCGATCCTACATGTTAATAGTATGAGAAAGACATTGGAGACGCGCTTCACCAACCCATCTATTAATCCAAAAGGAAATAGTACGACCATGTCTCACACGCCATGCAAAACCATCTTTCAAAAAAGGGATAGTGCTTTGAATAGCTTTCCAACAAGATGAAGCATTAGAGGGCATATTAGCCTTCAAAATTGGTTTGTAATGAATGTATTTGCCCTGCAAAACTTGAACCCACAGTTTATTATCATCATGCACTAACGATCAAATAAGCTTACCAAGCATGGCAATATTATTGTCTCGAGCCATCCGAAGGCCTAAACCTCCTATATTCTTGGGGCTACAAACCGATTCCCAATTAAGAAGATGGATTCCCTTGCCATTTCCTGAAGAATTCCATAGGAAGGATCTGCATGCCTTATTAATAGAATGGAAAATACCTGAAGGCATCTAACATGTCTGCATCGAGTAGAAAGGGATGGTTGAAAGAGTGGATTGAACTAGAACATGCCTAGAAGCTCTATTAAGCAACTTACTTTTCCAGCCTTGAAGATGACCCTAGATTTTATCAAGAACGTGTTGAAAGTCACGATTTGTCTTACCACCATGCAAAGGAACTCCAAGATACGTCCCCAAATCCATAGTGAATTTAAAATTAAACTATTGATGAAGAGATTCCTTATACCTGCGAGGGACGTCAGGCGATAAGAACGTCCTGGACTTTTTTGCATTAATGACCATACTAGAACAAGACCAAAATTGTCGCATAATAGTTAGAACAACCATATAATTGTTTGTGGTAACATGAGAAAATAAAAGAACATCATTGGCAAAAAATAAGTGGGAAATAGGGGGACTCATTATTGAAATCTTGATAGGCCTCCATTAAGATTTCAGGAACGAGAGTAATAATTAACGCGAGCTAATCAAGGAATTATAGCTAATACTAATTCAACAAGTTTTGTAGTGCTTCAAAGTTTTCTTCATTCATAATGGCACCATTTGAAAAATGGCTTCACGTTCCTTTTGTGACGTGGTTATATGTAAGACTAGTAATACGTACAAGAAACTTTTGAATAAATTAGTCAACATTTGAGTTGCGACATAAGTTGATTATTCGTCATGAATCATGAAGAATATGTATTTACAAAATTTAATTAGTTAGAAATAAATAAATATGACCTTGTCTCTGAATGAAAAAAATAAAGGGAATTCAACAATATAAATTAGCATCTCATAATCTAATAGTTGAAAATGGAACACGACCTCCAAAGATCCTTCGAATTGTTAAAGAAAAGCAACTTAGAACTTCATTGCATGTGTTGTCATGAAAATATAATGTACAAGGTTTGAATGAGTTGGCATGTGAATATCCAGTTAACTATATATATACATATAGATATTAAAAATGATATGAATCTTTATCAACCAATTAACTTCAATCAGTGTCCACGTACCATAATATTACTTAATTATTGTAATTAGCCAATACAGATAAGTAGGATCATGCCTTAACGATCCCGTGATCATTCCATGGATTTGATGAAACTGTCTCCAAGTCAGTACAACCACTCACGTTTTTATCTAGCAACATGTAGTCATTAGGGACCACATTATTGATCTCTTAATTAAACAAATTAATTAATTGGGCTAATAATATAATTAGGGGTGTTGGTCAGCACAAGAAGGCAGTGTCTGGTGTAATTTTGGGTGTAAATTAAGTAAAACTTTTCATCACTTGCTTGCTTCAAGATCTCCTCCAAAATATATATTTTGTGTCACGTGCCCGCTTTCTGCGTATACTACCTGTGCATAATCTTTGTTACATGGAGAGCTTGACCCTTTTTTTCCCTTCTTTTTTTTTTATTCAGCATAAAATACTCTTCTGATATGATATAATCAATTAAGGGCAAGGATCCATAATGAAATGTTATACACGTATAGATAAAAACACTTAGGCAAGTCTCTTATTAGAACTTAGAAGATCAAACTTTTAGATCCCTTGATGGGAATATTTTGATTGATTTCTCCAATCCCAAGTTAGCGAGTATGTATAGTATATATATGTAGGATAGTTTTGGTTGTCTTCTCCAATCCCAAGTTACTTTATATATCGATCCCAAGTTAGATAAATTAATTCAAGTCCTCAAGAACAAGAAACGTTACAAGTGCTGGCTTACTCCATATTGTGATTGGAGTATAGGCGATATGAAAAGTTAATTAAAGTGCACCGGAACAAATTTCTAGACTGTTTAAATATATCATTCTGGCAACTGTATCTGATAGCCACAACCACAACAGTAGGAAGGTGGGGTCGCACTTTTAAGAGAGCCATTATCTTGAGCTTGACCGCTTAGTTCGGATTAAGCATTAAAATATTATCTTAGGGTAAAGTCAAGGGTCAAATATTTGTATTACTAGCTGTCTGTGTCTCCCATGTATAATATCTCAGTAACATTCTCCAAAAACTCTCCTCTTCCCTGCACCAAGCACTATGCTATGCTCCCTCAGTGCTTTACTTTTTATCAGTTCCGCGACACCTGATTGCATGACCAGTTGCTCCATTTTTCTGCCAATATAATAAATCTGTTTATACATTATTTCTTCTCTCTGTTGGGTTCCTAACCATCAGATCATATGATATGCTGGTCCGTTTGACCTATTGTATTTTTAATCATTGAGTGTTTACATTCGATGTGTTTTTTTAATTGGCATTTTGCAGTTCTGATGAGAACATATTTTGAGCTTCTGTTGGGTTCTCAGCCATCCGATAGCATGACTGGTCGGTTAGTTGGCTGGTCAAAGTGGTCCACTGTTCGGACACGGTGACATTTCTCACGGTGGAAGTAAATTAAAGCGGTACTGCACAAGTGTCAAAACGGGAGACGTCCTGAGTAGAGAACATTGAGATGAGGTGTCAATACGTCCGCTAGACAACTGTTGCTTTTACCCAACAATTTTTGGGCCCCCGACTGGTGTGAACTTTCGCCGATTTGCTGGCGTGGCTATCCTTTTATTTTTCTGATGGAAAAGGGTCAATTTTAAATTTTCTCTTTATTGTAAAATTTTAAACAAATTAATTAATTTGTATAAATGTGACAAAATAAGCTTCGACCACAATAGAACTTCATTTTGTTGAGTTAGTGATGGGCAGACTTGGACATTTGTATAAAAGTTTGGACTCGCAATAAGACTTAAGGCTGGTGGCTCCTGCTTGAACATGACTCTAATCAGGATTGGGCAGTTGGATGCTTAACCGAGTTTGAATTAATTCTAATTATTTTTATATTTAATATATTTGAGCTTTAAGTTAAATTAAAACTCGAATTTGGTTTAAAATACATAAATGAAAAAATTGATTTTAATCCCAAATTCAATTAAATTAACCTATATCATCAGTTGATTTCAAATCAGATTAAGTCGTTAATTAAGTTTAAGTTAAAAGGCAATTTTTTTGTTTTTACAACAATTTCCTCGACTGTCACAGATTTGTTGAAAATTGAAGGGAAAGTCACAACTTATTCAAATTTTGAAACATAACTAAGTTTGGAAGAGGGTACCTATCTTTTCCTTAATATAACAGGTGCCTACAATAAAAGGGATAGTATCATTTTAACTTTTTCTAGGTTTTGCTATTTTGCTTCTCATAGTTCAAATATGTTATATGTTGATTTATGCTCTACAGTCAATCGTTTTGATTACAGTTCAGTGATAAAATAATTTAAAGGCATTATTTATCTAGTACATATTTAAATGTATATGATAAGTCTATGAGTTAATTTTACATTACAAATGAAATTATAATAACATTATAATTATGAGATTCATATTGCATTTATATATTATCCTTAAATTGTTCCTGATCATTATTCTATTGAGATTGGATGTTAATATAACTAAAAAAAGATTAACATTCGTTATGTTTTTCTTTATGAAAGAAGTAGTTAATCTTATAAACTGAATATGGAAATAGTTACACAAACATGGAAGTACTTGTTAGACAATAAATTCACTGAACAGATTTGATATGAGAAATCTATTTGAACTATTACATGTATGCCTATAAAATTTTCATTGTAATGATTGTATAACTAATCTTTTAACTTCAGGTCACCAAAGTTATTTTGTATAGGGATTATTATATTTTGATACTACTTATGACCTATTTAATTATAAGTCAGTCAATCGATTCAATCGATAGTCATTGGATATAACATGAACTATATAGAGATAGTTGTGTGATAAAGATAGGATTTATCACCCTCATTAGATATGGCATGAACTATATAGAGGTAGTTGTGTGGTTAAGATAAATTTTATCACCCTAAAGTAATTAGGGTGATTAGTATTGATTCGAAAAATTCTTGGCCAATGTGGAATGACACTTTGTAAATAGTTTACAAATGTTATTATTTAAATCAATAACTAATAGAGAAGAACTAACATAATTGAACTCAGAAAGAGTAAGTATTAATTCTACATTCTGTCTAATCGGAACATTGTATAATGAAAGGATTAAATTATACAAAAAAATTATACACAGAAATATTAGTCAAAACTACTTTGACATTCCTAAATATTCAGGTGATTATGATGCGTTGCTAGATGTTAATTTTAATATATGATTATAAATTGTTTAATTGGAGAATTAAAGATAAATTAAAAGGAGTTTTAATTTATCTAATTCGAATTATGCATTATAATTTAATTTATAGATATTGTCAGCGTATTTTGGAACTTATTGGGTCTCATATAAAGAATGAGTTGAAAAGAACAAAGATATTTTAATCAAGTTGAATTTGATAAAGATAAAGAATGTCTTTATTAATATAAATAATAACACCATATATAAAATTGTAACTAATTGATCGTTTACAATGACATAAACTAACATATACTTGTGTTGACTCATCTTGCTTGTGAACATTTTGTCATGTAAATCTAATTGGAGCTTTTGTTGGACAATTTTGATAAATTTGTTATAATTATCTCGTAAAAAATATATAGTTAAAAATGATTGGAAAATTTTTTTCTATAATTTTGTTTAAAATTGGATCAATTATTCATGCCGGATATAAGAATTGAAGAATAATTAACTTTCCTCCGTTATTTCTTGGAAAGTGAATTTAAAAGTAGGGATAGATTTTTATCATTATTAAATATTCTTAAATAAAGTTTTAATATTAAAATTCAGCAATAAGCCTCTTAAATGTATTAAAACTTAGCAGTCATTCTTATTTTCAATATAAATAAGTTTTTACGAGAGATTTTTAATTTCAATGTTGTTATTAAATTTTACTTAAAGGCACAGAACTGCTACTGGGATTGGGACACGTGTCAAACTGCCAAGGTAGTCGCATTTGGATACTTCAACAATTATTCACCGTACACATACCGGAACATCCTCTCTCGTGCGCTATATATCGCGAGAGACTGGAAATGGAAGTAAGAGTGCCGGTATTTTATGGGACAGCCGAGCGGTGAAATTACTGCGTGTCTGCTGGGTGTGAAACCGGATAAAAATTGTTTCCCCTGTTACTCGGTTGGAGGGGATATATATAACGAAGATTTCCGATTTTCCTTCTACGGTAAGCGTCTCAATTCTCAGCTACAGCTGCCCATAAAGGAATGTTAAGAAAAGGTCGAAACGAGATTTATCAATCAAATGACATTTGTGTATAAAGCTCAAATGAAAAGTGTCAATTGGCCACGTGAAACAGTTAAAATATAAATTGAATTGAGATTTGCTTTTGTGCAATGTAAATGTTCCTTGTTTCCCTCTTCATATTATTTGCAAGATATCGACAGTTTTAAGTGGAGAATAACACATTTGTTTTAATCGTTGGAAAAAGAAAGCCAATTTAAGCAAATGCTACTTAGAATTTACTAACCCGCAAAACACATGCTTGTGTTGTGCCCGCTTAACTCGTCTACGAAGTTTCCTCGAATTCAAAAAGAAAAAACAAACACATGCTTGTGATTATAAATCATAAAATCAATTACTAGCTCAAGATTAGAATGCCAATTTAAGCAACTTATAACCATAGAAACATGCTTTTGTGGCCAAAGAAGTAAAAAATTCTCCCTCCATTTTTGATTCGGCCCACAGTACACACGTTGAGAAAAGGAAAACAAAATGACATAATTACGCCGTTGCCCTCATGTACTCTTCGTAGTTTAAAGTTTTGTCGAAAATCTAATAACAAAAAATAAAAAGCCTTTAAGCCTCCAGTCCATCTATATATATACCCCACTTGTATCCTTATTTTCCTCACAGAAAAACTACCATCTTTCTCTAAAGCAGATCAATCTCTCTCCATCCAATTTTCCAAACTTCCAAAAACATGCCTGAGGCACCAAAAGACACATCGAAACCCACAGATAATGACTATGTGGTTTCTGACAACAACACGAAGGTTCTCCAGTTCATTGAAGAAGTTACTTGTAACGCTGCTGAGGTCCAAAGAAAGGTTCTTGAGGAAATCCTGTCTCGGAATGCTCATGTTGAGTACTTGCAAAGACACAACCTTCATGGCCGCACTGACCGTGAAACTTTCAAGAAACTCTTGCCTGTGATCACTTATGAAGACATCCACTCTGACATCAACCGCATCGCCAATGGCGACACCTCTCCAATCCTTTGCTCTCAGCCCATCTCTGAGTTTCTAACAAGGTGAAGTTTGCGTCCCTTTGGTTTATTAAACTCTGTTTAATTTGTTTGCTTGTAGTTTTGTTTTTTCTTTTTTTATGGATGCTTTTCTACTTTGTCTGACTGACCTGTTGGGTCATTTTAAATTTCGTGCACTATGGGCTATTTAACGTTGTCTACTGTCTATTCTTGTTTGTTTCTTCCTCCATTTAATTTGTTTTAAAAGGGGATAACTTCCAATGTCTGCCTCATTTTTGAGTTTTTCTTTTTTACTACTGTTCGTGGATGTTTTTCACTAAATGGGCTGTTAATATTTCAGCTCCGGGACATCAGGAGGGGAGAGAAAATTGATGCCAACAATTGAGGAGGAACTGGGAAGGAGGTCACTGCTCTATAGCCTACTGATGCCTGTTATGAGCCAGTTTCTGCCTGGATTAGAAAAAGGCAAAGGAATGTACTTTTTATTCATTAAATCTGAGGCTAAGACTCCTGGTGGCCTTCTGGCTAGACCAGTCCTCACCAGCTACTATAAAAGCTCTCATTTCAAGGAAAGACCTTATGACCCTTACACTAACTACACTAGCCCTAACGAAACCATTCTTTGCCCCGACTCCTACCAGTCCATGTACTCCCAATTGCTCTGTGGCCTTTGCCAACACAAAGAAGTCCTCCGTGTTGGTGCTGTTTTCGCTTCAGGTTTCATTAGGGCAATTCGGTTTCTGGAAAAGCATTGGAAACGTCTCTGCTTTGACATTAGAACTGGTACAATTGACTCCCAAATCACCGATCCTTCTGTGAGAGAAGCTGTTAATAGATTTCTTAAGCCTGATCCACAACTTGCTGATTTTATTGAGGCTGAATGTAGTAAAAATTGTTGGCGAGGGATCATAGCGAGACTCTGGCCTAACACAAAGTATGTGGATGTTATTGTGACTGGGACCATGTCACAATATATTCCAACCCTTGATTACTATAGCAATGGCCTGCCTTTAGTTTGCACTATGTATGCCTCCTCTGAGTGCTATTTTGGTGTCAATCTCAATCCTCTTTGCAAGCCTAGTGAAGTGTCCTATACCCTCATTCCTACCATGGCCTATTTCGAGTTCTTGCCTGTCCACAGAAACTATGGACTCACTAACTCAATTTCCATCCCAAAATCACTTAATGAGAAGGAGCAACAGGAGCTTGTTGATCTCGCTGACGTCAAACTTGGTCAAGAGTACGAGCTCGTCGTTACCACTTATGCTGGTGTGCATATTTACCTCATTTTCAACGCTCCTCATTTTTTTAACTTTTCACCTAGCTAGCTGTAGTTTTACTTGAAATAACCATCGGCAATTTGGTATTGCAGGCCTGTACCGCTATAGAGTTGGTGATGTGCTGCAAGTGGCTGGATTCGAGAATAAAGCACCACAGTTCAAGTTCATATGCAGGAAAAATGTGGTTTTGAGTATTGATTCAGACAAAACTGACGAGGTTGAGCTACAAAATGCAGTCAAGAATGCTGTGAACCATTTGGTTCCGTTTGATGCAACACTGGTAGAGTACACCAGCTATGCAGAGACCACAACAATTCCAGGCCATTATGTGCTATTTTGGGAACTTACTATGAATGGCTCAACCCCAATTCCTCCCTCAGTTTTCGAAGATTGTTGCTTGACAATTGAAGAGTCGCTTAACAGTGTGTATCGCCAAGGGCGTGTCTCTGACAAGTCCATTGGGCCACTTGAGGTCAAGATCGTTGAACCAGGGACATTTGACAAGCTCATGGACTATGCCATTAGCTTAGGGGCATCAATAAACCAGTACAAGACTCCAAGATGTGTGAAGTTTGCACCAATTGTGGAGCTCTTGAACTCCAGGGCTGTGTCAAGCTATTTCAGTCCCAAGTGTCCAAAATGGGTTCCTGGTCACAAGCAATGGGGCAAAAAGAATTGAGGTGAAAAATTGGATGATTGAGGAACTACTTGATTTGCCGTATTGTTCTCAATTGGTAGATTTTGATTTGGATGGAGGCTCAAAAGAACTGTTTTTGTGATCATCTTATCTTTGGAAAAAAAGTGATTAACCCATCTTCGAATGTTTTGCTGTATCCCACTTCAACTGTGTACTTCCCCTGAAATTTTTATTCGCTGTTTACCAGTACGAACAGAGCTTAATGTACAAAAACAGTTCCTTTTTTCCAAAGAAAGCTTCTTCGGCTTTTCATTTTAATTTTTAATTTGATTAAATTGCCTCTCGTTGCAAGGATTGAAAATGGATAATTTCATTTCATGGGATTTCTATTCTTAATTGTAGGCAGGAATCCTGCTCACTTGAGTCTCATGGGCTATGCGCAGTACGAAAACGGCAATAATTAGAGAAAGCAAAACCCACTTTCAACTTCCATCTTTTTTAGTCATCTAACATAAAGCTACCCAACTTTTTTCTCCCTGCAGCAACAGGGAGTGGGACCGAATCGACTTGTTGGTCTCAGAATAAGTAGGTTCGTAGCGCACCAACTTTTCTCTATTAAAAGCTACATTTCGCCTTCCTTGATTATTATTGACCATGTAACCAATTAAAAGTTTCATAGAAGAGTGACCAAGAATTTACATTAAATGTAAAGGCTAAAGGGACGTAACTTAAATAACATACGGATTCAGACGTTTTTTGTCCCGCTTCCAAGTCTTCAGGGTTGGCGTTCCATCTTATAAAAATAAGCTGAAGGCTAGTGAAGTGAAGTAGTCCAACCATACATACCCTTAATGCTAGTGTCTAGCAACCTAGGAAGTCAATTAAACGTGAGATATACCACTAACGCACAAATTATGTTCATGTTCCACACGAATCCGTGTTCTATGCGTGTTTGGTTCTTTATTGACAGCACAAAAGAAGAGATTTATGATTATAGTTTCGGATTGGAAGCAACAACTGCAGGAACCACCCGAGATTTGGCTACAAAGTTATTTGTTTTATGGAGCATAAGTGGGCTGAACATTTTAAAGCCTCAGTTATTAGGTAGGCAAGTGCAAATTATAGTCCGCAACTATTACATAAATGTTCAAATGTCATTAAAATTAGCTAGAATATAATTAATGTTAATTTGTCATAATAAAAGTCTACGGTACTGGGTGCGATCACACCAGCACTAATTCACCAGATTTCATCAAAATTCTGAAGTTAAATGTGCTTGAGCGAAAATAGTACTAAGATGGGTGACCTCCTGTAAAGTTCCGGTGTTACACCCCTCATCCACATCTTTTGTTATAAAAAAAAAAAAAAAGTCTACCGTACTATGACTATGAGAGTGGTGTCACTTGGACCCAAATCTTGTTGTGGCCGTCTGGAATTGATTTGATGTATGGGGTGAAGACACAACAACTGTTGATAGGGCAGAAACTTTTGTTTCGGAGTGGGCAGGCCGGATAAGGTAGAATCAGAGGCTGTTCCCACTTGTCCGTCTGCGAATACAAACAGAATCAGTTTTTGTTTTCCTGAGAAACATGGGTATTTTTTTTAGGTGGTCAGTGAAACAATAATGGCAGCTAAGTGAGTCACTGGACAAGATCCCTGAAAAAGAGAGGGGCAAGTCTCTGAAACGCTTTTCGTTTAACAATTGTTGCATTTGTTTGGGATGACTTGAGAACAGGGAAACAGAGGATAAGGGAAATCCTCATCTTCTGTTTTCTACTCAACTTTGGTTGTATGCAGCAGAGTGGTGCGGTGCAGTGCAGGTCCTGTATCATTTCTGATATTGTAAGATTCTTTCTTTTCTTTTTCTTTTGATCTCTTTCCACTCAAAATATAAACTATTGTATTGGTGTCACTTATTTATCAAACCAAATATAATTACGAACTAAATTAAGCATTGACGGTCAATGAAACAACGAGTGCACTGTCCCTCCATTAATATTGTGTGTTATTTGTTTAGCTAACCAAAGACAATGAAACTATACTATTAACAGATTATGATGTTCTTTTTCTGATCATTTTCAGTTAAAAGTTTTGCAAGGTCAGTACAAAGTTGTCAGCTTCGACTCTTAAGTCTTTAGCCATTGCTTAAAGAGCAGCTCTTTTGATGTAGCAAAAGTAAAGAGTAGTGGCAAATTTTTATCTTGTAATATCGAATGGCCATTTTATGGTTAAGAAAAGGTGGTGAAATTAATCCGCAACGAACCCATCTCCATCTTGTCATGCTCCCTATTCCCTTTCTTTTATCTTCTTTCCAAGGTCGACACTAGTTTGTCCTGCCTAAATTTTATCACTACTTTAACCATCTAAAAAGCATTTTGATTTAATTTCAAGATGTAATCGGAAATGTCCAATGTTTCACTTCAACTGTAAAGTTGGACTGCACATTGTTATCCGTTCCATTATATAGGCAGGTTCAAGCTTGGACAGCTAGGTCCCTAGGTATCTTACTTGGTTATATGCCACCCTTTCATATTGGGGTAACTGCTGAACCTTTAAGGAAAGTGGAGAATTAATTCTGAAATGGTCTTCATTTATTATCAATTATGCCTTTAAAAATTATTATAATTTTGAAGAACTACTTTTTTGATAGAAAAAATGTGAAGAAAAATAAATAAATTTTATATGCTGATATCCAAGTTTAAAAATTAATTTATATAATATTTTAAAAGAATGCAAATATAATGAAATTACATGTACAAAGTAACATAAGCACGATAAAAGGATTCGTTGGAAAGGGTACCTGTCCACGCATCCATCAGTGGAAAGCAGAAATAAAGACTAAAGAGAATATGCTTTTGAAAGGTCGGGCCCGCACGCGGTTGAATCTGTGTTGCAGGAAATACAGAAAAACTTATGTAAATGAATATTTTTTAAACCTAAAAAATTATTATCTTATATGAAATTATCAATTTATTGATAAATAAATATTTTATTAATTTATTAATAAATTAATATTTATTAATTTATAGAATAATTTTTATTTTATACATCATATTTGTCAAATTAAACAATTAATTTTTTTCGTAACTAAGAAAAGAAAATAAATAAACAATTAATTAATGATGGTGCATTGTATCCATGTTTATTAATCTTGTCAAAATTAAGTTTATTAATCTTAGGTACATTAAAATATGAAGTGTTAGAATATGAAGTGTTGTGAATTGTTTGAAGTACACAATATTGTGTGGAGTTTATAAATATAAATAAATAAATACATGTACTTTAATTTCATATACAAAAATATAAAAATTCGTATATTATATCTTCTCTTATATGACTACTCATTTGAAATGTGTAAAAAAGTCTACGCTAACTGATGAGATGAGAAAAACATTATATGAGTACAAAAATCAACATCCCTCTTCAAATCTAAAAGATTTGCAACAGTGGATTCAACAAAAGTTTGATCTCTCTATTAGTCAATCAACATTATCAAATACTCTTAAAAGGCCGGCAGAGTATTTGTCAAAAGAGATAACAAATAGCAATGTTAAAAGACACAAATCAACAAAATCTCCCGTAGAAAAGGTATTGTATGAGTGGTTTCTCCAATATCAAGAGAAAGTAAACATGACTGAAAAAATGATTCAAACTAAAACAAAAGAGTTTCTACGGAAGATGTATGGTGATGCAAATCTTGAATTTAACTTCTCAAGTGGTTGGCTAGAACGGTTCAAGATGAGACATGAGATTAAGTCTTATAGAAGATTTGGTGAAAGCGGTTCAGTTGTCATGGAGAATATTGAAGAAGTTGTACCTGAAATTCGAGCCAAATTAAACAAATTTCATTTGAGGGATATCTATAATATGGATGAAACAGGCTTATTTTATTGTTTACAAGTAGATCATTCACTAAATACAAAGCAATTAGAAGGATAGAAAAAGGACAAGGAAAGATTTACTGTTGCTGTTTGTTGCAATGGGAATAGTTCAGATAAAGTACCTCTTTGGATTATTGGTAAGTATGCTAATCTTAGATGCTTTAAAAATGTGAATATTGATAATCTTAATTGTCATTATCGAGACAACAAAAAAGCATGGATGACTGGATAACTTTTTTAGGAATTTGTTCGTTGGTTTGA
>JANZLF010000005.1:24958468-24971779 GCA_026546835.1 Erythroxylum foetidum | reverse complement strand
AACATACTTGATTCCAGATTAATTTAATAGTGTCATTATCAATAGTTAACTACTATCATCATATCCTTTACTTGCACAGAGATAAATTACAACACTATAGTTTAAACCATAATCAACCGACCAACTTGATTGTTCAATTGTGAATCAGTTAGATTTAGATTATAATAATATACTTGCTTCTCATACATCTCTATGTATATGTATATTACTTACAAAAGAATCTCAGTAACTTATGACTAGATATATAATGCTCATACAAATAAAACCAAACTCTTTTGTTTTACTAATAATAAATACATTTGCTTTCCAGGGCACCATATTTAAATAACTCAAACAATCTCCCATTTGCCCTAAAACAAGTTTGACACATCCCTCATTCCCATCTCTACTAGATGACCCTTAAAACTCTTTTGAGACAGTGTCTTCATAAATGGACCAGCAAGGTTTTGCTCTATGAGAATCTTTACCACATTCACCTCACCACATTGTATTGTCTCCCTTATGAGATGATACCTTCTCGTAATGTGTTTGGCAGCTTTATGGTCCCGAGGTTCTTTAGAATTAGCTACTGCCCCATTATTATCACAATAAAGTGTAATGACCTTTTCTGCCTCAGGAGCCGCCTCCAAATCATTTGGGAACTTGTAGAGCCAGACTGCTTCTTTTTGCTGCTTCACAAGCTGCAACATACTTAGCCTCCATAGTCGAATCAGCAAGACAAGATTGCTTGATACTCCTTCAGACTATGGCTCTACCTCTTAAAACAAATATAGAACCAAAAGTTTATTTCCTTGAATCAACATCTAATTGGAAATCATAATTTGTATATCTTCTCAGAATAAGGTTACTTCCAGAGTTAACAAGCAATAAGTTCTTCATCTTACGAAGATACTTTAGTATGTACTTCACCACAGTCCAATGCTCCGTTCCTGGATTGGACTGAAATCTACTTACCAGTACTACCGTGTAAGAGATATCTGGTCTAGTGTAAAGCATAACATACATTAAACTTCTAACTAATGGAGCATATGGAATGTTATTCATGTGTTCAACCTCCTTTGGGTCTTAGGAGCTTGTTCCTTTGGGTCTTAGGAGCTTGTTCCTTTGAAAGTTTGATTCCATGTCTAGTAGGTGTGAAACCCCTTTTAGAATCTTGCGTGACAAACTTGTTGAGCATGTTCTCAATGTAAGTTATTTGAGACAAGGATATCAGTTTGTTCTTATGATCCCTTATAATTTTGATCCCTAGAACATAACTAGCCTCTCCTAAATCCTTCATTGAGAATTGTTCGTTGAGCCATCCCTTAATTGTAGATAACATTCCTACATCATTCCTAATGAGTAGAATGTCATCAACATATAGGATTAGGAAAGTAACCTTGCCTTCTTATATCCTTTTATAGATACAAGTCTCATCTTGATTTTGTATAAACACATAATTTTTGATAAACTTATCAAACATAATTTTTGATAAACTTATCAAACCTGATGTTCCAAGACCTATATGCTTGCTTAAGTCCATAAATGGACATCTGCAATTTGCATACCTTATGCTCATTTCCTGACTTAATGAATCCTTCTGGTTGGGCCATGTAAGTGGTCTCCTCAAGATCACCATTAAGAAATGTGGTCTTGACATCCATTTGCCATATTTCATAATCAAAATAGGCTACTATGGACAAAAGAATTCTCTTGGACTTAAGCATGGCAACCGAAGAAAATGTCTCCTCATAGTCTATCTTTTGAGTATAACCTTTAGCTGACAATCTAATTTTAAAGGTCTATACCTTTCCATCTAATCCTCTTTTCCTTTTGTAGATCTATTTACACCCTATGGCTTTTACATCTAGTAGTATATCTATAAGGATCCATACTTCATTAGCGTACATGGTATCTATTTTCGATTCCATCCCCTTGAACCATTTTTCTGCATCAACATCATTAATATCCTATGTATAAGTAATGAGAACCGTTTCTTCTTGGTCTGAGATGACTATAATACCTTCTCCTAGACCTAGATACTTGTCTGTTTGTCTCATAACCCTCCCACGACATCTAGGCATTACTTGATGTTTAGGTTGCTCTTCCGATTCAATTTTGAACCCATTTCAACATCTTATTTTGTTATATCTAAATCAACTTTTGGTTCGGATGAAATAGCTAACTTTTTGAGTACTACTTCACTTCTTCCTTTGTGATTTCTCATAAACTCTTCCTTTAGAAAGGTTGCATTTGTCAACATAAATACCTTCCTACCCTGAGGATTGTCAAAATAGTACCATGAGCACCTATAGGGTATCCTACAAATAAACATACTTCTGACCTTAGTTTCATCTCTGTGGATTCAGGCCCTAGAACATTTGCTGGGCAGCCCCAAGTCCTTAAATGCCACAATGAAGGCACTCAACTAGTTCACAACTCCCTAAGTGTTTTAGGCATTGATTTGGATGGAGAAAAGTTCAGAAGATAGGTTGTCGTTTATATGGTATATTCCCAGAATGATTTTGGAAGGTTAGCATAGGACATCATTGATCTTACTACTTCCTATAGAGTCCTATTTCTCCTCTCATCTACACCATTCTGTTGAGGTGTTTGAGGAGCTGACAAGTTGGAAACAATTCTATTGTCAATTAAATATTTCTAGAAGTCTCCAGATAAGTACTTACCACCTCGATCTGATCGAAGCTTTTTTAATGGCTTGCCTAGCTGCTTCTTAGCTTCAGCTTTCAATTATTTGAACTTTTTCAAAGGACTTACTCTTTTCATGCATAAAATACAAGTAACCATATCTATAGTAATCATCTATAAAGGTTATGAAGTATTCATAACCTCTTCTAGCTTGTACGTTCATAGGCCCACACATATCAGTATGTACCAGGTCCTGCGTGGATTTCGATCTATTTTCTTTAGAAGGAAATTAGGCCTTAGTCATTTTTCCTTCAATACAAGATTCAAAGGTGGGTAATGAATCATTGTCCAAGCACATAAAAATTCCATTTTTTACTAACCCGTCAAGTCTTTTTTGATTGTATGACCCATTCTTAAGTACCATAGATATTTTGAATTAATGCTAGAGACATTGGATTGTCTTGTTTTTATCAATTCTGTGGTGTTTAATGAGCCTGTCATAGGTTCTATAAAGAACAATCCCTGTTTAATTATTGCATTACAAATAAAATCTTTATTCTCATATATTGAAATAACATTTTCAAAATATAGGGAATAACTAATTCTTTTAGACAAAAAACAAAAGTCATGTTCCTTACAATAATTGGCATGTAATAAACATCCTCCAAATATAACCTATGACCACTAGAAAAGTCCAAGATAACTACTCACACTGATTATGTCGAAACATAGGATCCATCTACTATCCTGGCTTGAAACTGACCTTCATGTAGTCTTTTCTTTTGTTGGAACCCCTGCAAAGAATTCCAAACATGGTTAGTGGCTCCTGAATTTAATATCCAAGAATCAGATAAATCTGCCACATTTCTAGTTCCTAACAAACTTAGGAAACCCATACCTTGTTTGCTTTTGAGGGACTCAAGGTAGACTGAATAGTTTCTTTTCTAGTGATTCATCTCATCATAGTGGAAGCACTTTCTCTTGATGTTCTTTTTGGCCTTCTTTTTTATGCGTTAGACTTCGAACCTTATTTAGGCCTTCTTTTTTATTGGACCATTCTTCTTTGCTTTCGCTTACCCTTGAGCTTAGAAGAAGATACTATATTAGCTTCTAGCCTATGAGCATTGATATTTAATCCATGCTTTTGAGCTCATAGTCCAACTTAAACTGCTGAAAAGAAGAGTTTAAACTATTGATGATCATAATGATTTGCGTGTTCTCATCCATGTCCGCCCCAAGCATCTCAGCCTTAGTGACTGCAAAGATTACCTTAATTATGTAATCCTGTATTGGTTCATCAAGTTTTTGTCTAAGATGGTGAAAGGTTTAGATAGCTTCCACCCTTACAGACCTGGTCCTCACACTAAATATCTCATGTAGGTGATGGATCATTGCACTAGTAGTTTTCATACAAGCAATTTGCTTTTGCAACATGACACTGACAGAAGCTAGAATATAACATTTTGTAGTCTTATCAGCATTCTGTCATCGCTCATGCTGTTGGACTAGCTCAGGAGTTGAATCTCCACCCGGACGTGTAGGCTCATTTTTCAGTTAATACCTATGAAATTCGTTCATATTAAAGAACAATGTCAAGGTTATGTCTCCATTCATTAAAATTCTGTCCATTTTCTAACTTGTTATTAGTCAAGAGTAAAGTGAGCAGATTTATTTTGTGGTTGATTATGTTTGAAAATATAAATTATTAAAACATGAGCATACTAGTCAACAATATTGGAACTTTGTATAAAATCATGATGCATGTATACATAATGATAGATTTAACAAAATTTAAAAATTTAAAACTTTATACGATTGTTATTTTTCTTATCTATAACATACTAAGTGACGGTGGGTCATCTTATCCATTAAAATAAAAACTAGGGACCCTCTCACTTAAAAAACTACTAGGCATCTTCATGCCTAAATTTTTGAGAAGCGCCATGATTTGGTCCATACTTTTACCAACAAAGCTCTGGTAGGCAGGTTATTGATAAAATATATTGAGTGTGTAACCATTTGATTCATCCACTAAAGGTACATGCAAACCATGCCTCAGTGGGAGGTCATATTTGCTACCAATGAGTGGACTTATCCTTAAGAAGACCCAAACCATGCAAGATCTAGGATTCATACCCTTTGGTGGGTAGTAACACTTCACCATATGCGAAAGGGCCGTCATATGGAGACTATGGACTCTCACATGGGCATCCTCTCCTACTCTATCTTTTTGGGCTTTAAGTTTCTATAAATACTATCTTGTGTAGATGAAATTTATTATCCATCCTATATTGTTTCATTATATATCTCATACATAATGAATGCATAGTAAAGCCCAATTTTCTAAATGAAATGCAATCATATATTATTTACATTCATTTATCCATTCATCATATGAAATAATAAGCCACTTTTGATTATCCATCCTAGAAACATAAATACAATTACAAGGCTTTTAGGCCCAACAATTTCTTTTTGGACTTGGATCTTCAGCTTTGAACTCTTCGCTCACATGACCCTACCCATGTAAAAAGTGTGTAATGGCTTTTCTTTTGTGACAAAGTATTGATTTTCATAAAAAGAAATTGTCACTTTGAAAACAAAATTTCCAGCACTAGTTTTTCATCAAAACCGAAACTTGTCCATATGAAACAAAGAATCCAGCACTTGTTTTTCATCAAAACCAAAACTTATGTCACAAAAACTGAAAATTTGTAAGCACAAAAATCTAAAACTTTGGTTTTCTAAGAACTGAAACTTTGCTAATACACTTTAAGCAAAACCGAAACCTTACCTCTTCATTTCTTCATCCACGACTTCTTCATCTTCATTATGACATGATTTTGTACATTACATAATCAAAGAAAACATAAACATGAAACCAAGGAGGAAACATGACGATGATAGGCCATCCTTCTCGTTACAAACCAAATGAACAAAACTTACAAGATAACTTTAAGATCTATGGACAACCAAAAGAGAAAAAAAATACACCATATATATTTCTATCATATAAAAATATGCAGCATAAAAAAATGATTGCCAACCCATGCATCATATATAAGAACCAAAATCATGCATAAGAAAACTAGCTCTGATACCAATTGTTGGATTGAAAAAATAAAGCATGCTATATTTGGATGAAACGATAAATTTCAAAACTTTTTAAAAATCATAATTACAATAGAAGCAATATAACCAAATCAACATTCCAATCCATACATGATACAATATAAGGATAATATTTGACATAAGAACAAGATGGTAGAAATATACCGACTCCTTCGTTATAGCTTTAACTCCTCGTTGTGTTATCCTATCCTCGACAATGTATCCTCTCCTAGGTGATGTATCCTCTTGTTATTATTGTATCCTCTTTTTGATATTGTATCCTCGACCAGTATGATCTACCACTTGTTCTTCTTGGACAACTTGGTTAACAAAATCCTTTGGTTAGAAAGGAGAATAAAACTTGAAGAGATTTTTCCTTAGAAGAAAAAAGCCAAAGATGAGACACCTTTCATGTAATTTTCAGCTATACCATGCAAGATAGGAGAGACACAAAAAATGAAAGAACACCTTCTCACTACTTCTCAATTTCGGTTAACATCAAACGAAAGAAGAGATTTGCATCAAATGCATCACTTCATTCTTTAATCAATGATACAGAAGCCAATGAATGAGACTTTTCTCATTTGTCTTTAAGATGGCTATATAAAAAGACTATTAACCTAAATGAGACATATCATTTTCGGTTTTGTGTTGAAAAGAAGAAAGACGGTCCACTAAATGCACATCTTTCTTCTTTAATCCAATGAATGCTAATAGGTTACATGCTATCATTAAAAGACCACCATTAAACCATTTAACGATAAGATCTTAACTCAATTTGTTGATGATAAAACATGTTAAAAACCATCTTTAATGTAGCAAACCAATGTTAAATGTGCAGCTGCACTTTTACCCCATTAAAATCGAAATTCCTCCTCTATTTATCTTTAATAACTTTGTTTTAATTTAATTAATCTAATGAATCAAATTAAACCAAAGTCTAGCCTATTTCTAAATGTTCATTTGGGCTTCTAATTAACAATTAATTAATCTAAGCCTAACATTCAATCATAGGATTTAAAACCTCTATTTATATTTCTTACTTTGCTTGATAACCTTCCTAGAAGCCAAATGGGGAATCTAATTGGACTTACATAGTTCAAGCTCCAATAAGCCTGGAATTAATTTAATCTCATTAGAATTAATTCCACCTTATTAAGTAAACGTCATTTCACTAAAAAAAATTAGTTGAACTTTTAAATTACTAAATATTATGAGAACTCGAGTTTCAAACAGGATGTTCAATTGCAAACTCTAATATGAACCATATTATAGCCATTCGCACAATAAAGGATAAAATTACTATTTTGCCCTTATGCTAGTTTTTCTTTCTAAATATCCCGTATTACTCTATATGGTGATTAACACACAAGATCTTATCTTGGTGTTAAGAATTGATGGGTAGCTAGTTCATCAAACTACTTGTGCCAGTTTAATCACCAATCTCCTTAAAACGTCTAGAAGTGATGATATCATTATAAATTCTTTATTTGAGTGAATGTTTCCTAACACATATTTCAATTAATAATTCCAACATCCAGATACTAGATTGATACTTTGTAAAAATCCATTATGACCATATCAAAAATTATAATGAAACACATATGAGTTCACCACTCTTCAAGATTATGGTCCATAATAAACGAATGCTTAAGTTGTATGTTTTAAAATTAAAGTAATGACCCACTTTATTCTTTAAAACATACTTAATTCTAGATTCATTTAATAGTGCCATTATCGATAGTTAACTACTGTTATGATATGAAACACATCATTCCCTTGAAGTAAAATCCTTTACTTGCATGAAGATAAATTGCAACACTACAGTCTAAACCATAATCAAGCGACCAACTTGATTATTCAAATATGAATCAATTAGATTTAAATTCTAATAATATAGATATTTCCTATACATCTAAATGTATAAGTATATTACTTACAAAAGAATCTCGGTACCTTATGAATAGATATATAATTCTTATACAAGTAAAACCAAACTCTTTTGTTTTATTAATAATAAATATTTTCATTACAAAAGTAACTGAAAAAAATTAAGTTATGACTAAATACACTTGCTTTCCAGGGAACTATATTTACATAACTCCAACATCACAATCACATTGACATAATAATTCAAAATAGAATTTAAAACAAATAATTAATCGAGTAAGACCATCTAAGTTAATCACAGTTTGCTCCAAATAACAATTGCCTCGAAGTCCTGACAATATCTAGATGTTGTCGCTCTAAATGCTCTTCTATATCATGCAACATACACTTACACATATCACAACTTTGCACAATTATTTAAGTACTCATTTATGCACATATGTATGTATGGATTATGTACAATGCATGTTCAATGACAATCCCGGGTATTTTTCCTTTATTCACATCTCATGATCATTCAAGCGTTATCATTTGTATGTGTCTAGCTTATTCTTATTATTACACCTCAAGAACACTTAGTTATTCTAATATCATAATTCAATTACTCGTTATTTCTTTTCTAGTAGTATATGCTCTCATAATACCTAATTCTAATTCACCTTTACTTAATACATATTACTCAAGTATTTTGAATCACAACTACTCCCATATGAATATCCTCATTCCTATTATATTCATGCCTTTGGTACTTTGATATCAATCGTGCACTACCTGATTGCTCCCTTCTGTCACGATCGTTCTTGTGCATGATCGTTCAACTCCTCTAAGGTTTCCTCTCCGTCATGATTGTGATGATCTTCCCCATATTTTACAAAACAACATATTTTCATCACCAGTTCATCTCTTTTTCCTAATCTATCATTTCTAACTTATGTCCTTATTATTTCTTCTTCATTCCTACTTCCATTTCAGCTCAATTCATTCACACACAAATTAAAATCTATGATTGATCATAAACATAAAAAATAAAACATATTATATAAACACATTCATCATATTTTCTACATATGTTCATCTTCACTAACACTTTCATTTCATCTCTAACTTATCATTTTAATTCTTCCCATTTTGACTAGCTTTTTCGTTAACTCCAACTCATTTTTATTAATCTCTATAACACCCGATCCATGTAAATACACCAAGAAAATAAAACATAAGCATATCATCTTTTCACGAAATTTGTACACTCTTTTTACATCATCGTAATACAAAAAATAGAATATCCAAGTTCTTCTCATTTCAATAACTCTATACTAGTCTTTTCTTTAACTTCAATTCACTCTAATTCATCTTTATATATCAACTTATAATTTACATTTTTCATATATCCAAAACAGAACATATTTATATCATTCTTTCGTTCACATTTCTGCACTCCTTCTATACACAAAAAATTAAGTCATAAACTCATCTCCATATTCATCAACTTTCAATTCTCATTAAAACATCAATTTCATAACCAACCTATCTCAAACACATTATTAACACAACTCATGATCTATTGCTCATCATATATTCAAAAAATATGACATAATCCTACTTACTACCTCATCCACGTATCATCACTATTCAGCTCCTTTTCACTATCATTTAATCTCAAGATATCATCACAAATTCTTTTTATTAACCAACCCATTCATAACATTATTATACTAAAAACAGAACATAAACTCATTTATTTTTTTAACCCACGTACAACACATATAAAACATCATTTTATGAACATTTAACCTATAACTATCATTATGAATGTTTCATTCAACAAATCATAAAGAACCTTACGATACTTACTTGGTAAAACTCCCAACTCTTCAAAATCACTTGAACCCTAGCTTTCTATGATACATGATCATCAATAGTTAAGGGTGTTAGGTTTCGTTCTTTTTGTAGCAAAAGAAGAAGACAATAAAATGATAGTAGTAAGAAGGGTGAGAGCAAGGCTTACGTTGATAGGGGAAAGAGAGAGTTTCATAGGTGAAGAAGATGAAGAGTGAAATGAAAAGAAATTAACAAGAGGTGAGAACAAATGAACACAGAAAAAGACAAATAAAAATGAAGATGGTCTTTCACCTGGGAAAGAGTGTCATAGGGGTGGATGCATGTCTCGCTTGCCACATGTCCATTTCTTATGGTCTCACTTGGTTCTCTTAAATAACTAGTCTATTTGTCTCCAATTTTTATTCCAATTGTCACCCAATTTTTAATATCATACTCTCAACAAATCCTAATCCCATTAGTCAATTATTTCAACTGCCATATGACACTTATTTCTACAACCATAAATCAATTGTCTTGCCACTTGGCAATTTTGTAGTTCAAAAATACTCATAATTTTAGAAATTTCCTAAATTTTACCAAAATTCTAGATCAACAATTATTATCACCAAATCAATTTTCAAGATAGGAAATCCACAATTCTCAATATAATCACATTTATAAAACAATTATACCTAAAAATTGTCAATGAATGCATGCACAATCATTTAACGTATGCAATAATTAATATTCACATGTGTGTGTATGTTATATTATGCATGAGCATGAAATGTACTTTCTAACATCTCAATAATCCCTCATGTACACTATTCTAGGGTTCTAACCCTTAACATGAGATAACGGGATGTTACAGTGTTCCTATATAAGTAAGGTTATTAAAGAAACATAATACATCAATAAGCTAGACGAGTTTGAAGTGGCATCATTTAGATTTTGTGTTATTAATTATCATTTATCATGAAATATATAACAAGTACTTTAGTTAATGCTCTTAAAAAAAAAGAAATTAAAAAAGGTCCAGAAGTGGAGATGGTCTTAATAGAAAAGTCCTTTTCTCTTTACTTATGGTAAACTTTAGTGCACCTCTCATTCGATCCCTCTACTTAATAATTTGTGTTAAGGTATAAGAGGCATTAGGACTTAACTTTGCTTTATAAAAAATTCTACCTTTTAGAAATCAGAAAGAACTTATTTCATTGATAATGATTGTTCATTGAGAGTAATTCTAAATTTTTTTTATAACAGAAATCTGTTGGTTTTCATTAAGAAGGCTAAAAAAATTTAAAATGAAACGAGTTTCATCATCATCAGCAACATCCTGTTAAAGTCCTTATGAGGTAGGGGTCTTGGGAGATCTGATAGTATGCAGCCTTACCCCTACCTCGTAGAGAGACTGTTTTCGATAGACCCATGTGCAATGTGTCATGAAGATCTTACAAATTATAAATGGATGGGCATACATTTCTAAGAAATAAAAGTTTATAAATAATAAATCAAACGAACATAAAAGGTGAGAAAAACAACTAAATACAAAAATACAACACAATACAAATAAATAATAAAGAGAAACAATAATCATAATATTAAAAAAACAACGAGAAAGAGTAATAAATATAACACAAAATAACGTGCATGTAGAACATGTCTAAGATTAGTAATAAACGTTAAGAGATTTAAGTGCTAGAAGAGACATGTACTGACCACAAAACACCCGTATAGGAGCAACTCTAACCAGGCCTGTCAAAACCTTAATTAAGCTATATAGGAACCAAACTAAGTTATACACCCTAGAAGGTACATACTAAACAATAAATGCAAAGGGCACATGTTATTATAACCAACAAGAAAGTGAATGTCCTCTTTTAAGATAGACCCCTAACCCTATCCTAGTATGCCAAAGTTTCTTATTTTGAGCTAAGTCCCCAATAAGATCCAACCTATCCATATCATTCTTGATCATTTCCTCCTAGTTATTTTAGGCCTTCCTTTTTTCCTCTTACAGTCTCTAGGTATTATTTTCTCACATCTTTTCACTGGAGCGTCAATGTGTCTACTCTTAACATATCCGAACCAACTAAGTCGTGCCTCTCTTTATTTGTCATTTATACCAGCCACCTTTAATTTGTCTCCTTTTAAAATGAAACGAGTTTTAGTAAACAAAAGAATTCAATTGGATTTAGAAATATTTTTTGAATAAAAGATGAACTTTATTTATTAAAATAAATAATTATGTTCTTGGATGAAAGAGAGACTCTCAATTTTCAAAACTAAAAAGACTAATACGAACAAATTAGGTTGATTTTGAAAATTTTGATACACTATAATTAATAGAAAAAGCAAGATTGCAAAATTAAATACATCTAAAATATAGAAAATTTAAACCAATGGTGTTTAATAAAGCTCAAATGAGTTTGAAAAAATATAATAGATTAAATTAGGTGGCTTAAATTGAACTCAAAACTTTAAAACGATAGGCCTTAATTGATTGAAGGTTTTTTAAAAAAAATTATTCTATCTAGCTTTTAGACCTAAAGAAATTATGCTCTTAACCCATTATTGGGCTAAATAAAAAATAGTTATCAAAACTTGTGCATTTGAAGAGTTATGACAATTGGATTTTTTATCCCTTTTCAATCACTACTTTTATTTAAGCGTTTATTTTATATGTGTGATCTCTTATTCCTCTCACTGTTATCCTAAATTAGCCCAAGTATTAATCATATAAGACCATTTGCAAGCAGAAATATATTTATGCAATGAATTTTTAAAAATTTTTAACTTAAAGATTTGAATTGGATTATTAGAGATTTGGGTCCAACCTTAGGTTCTTTCATAAAATTTGAAGGCCTAAAGTAAGGTTTTTTAGAACGTAGGACTTAGGTCCAATTTTATTAAGAGTATTTGTTTTTAAAACAATGAGCCTAAAGATAAATATGAAATTAAAAAACATTTAATATTTTTAGCTCTGATAATAATAGATTATAAAAAGGATGTGTTAGGTTCAATTTGACATATTTAATTCTTTGGGATTCTTTATTAAACTTTGATATAATAATGATTGAATATAGTAATAATAAGGTTGACTTAACCTCATATTTTAAGGCAACAATTAACAAGTTATGGTCCTTAAAAAGAAATGATTTCATGTAATATATTTAATACAAACTTAGCCATCTCTATACTTAACATAATTTAACCCGACTTAAAAACAAAAATAAATTAACTAAAAGAGATGACTTGATGCAAATTTAATACAAACTTAGCCCATATCTCTATACTTGACATTATTGAACCTAACCTAAAAACAAAAAATAATTAATTAACATTTGCCTTGAATGGATAAAAATAACTTGTACAAAAATGTTTATGAAAATCAAGAATGAGTGAATCTCAATTTCTAAACAATAATTTTCATTAAAATAACAAATTGCATTGATGTAAATATAAACAAAAAAATATTGAGTAGATAATGAAGGAATTACTAGGTCTCCAGTGAGAGGAAATTCATTGATAGAGGAGTAGTTATAGATTGGGGAGAGTATTCTTAAATGAAAGCAGTCTATAGATTCCCCAGTTTAATCCTCATAAGTTAGCCTCTCAAAGAATCCTACTCTAATGATTGCTTTCAATACTACTTTGGAAACCCCTATTGTTATATTGAATAAAGAATCTGTAGGAAAATCCCGGTGTGAGCATCACATGCCCACGGTGCGGAAAACAAAAATTTTTGTTCCGGGACCTTCCCGAAAGCCAGGATCCATGTGTATATATAACAAAATCAAACCGAACGACCAAAGGAGACCGTCTCTAACGGTATCCACGCAGAGATCGGAGAACCTAACCGGG
>JANZLF010000005.1:24922089-24934792 GCA_026546835.1 Erythroxylum foetidum | reverse complement strand
GCCTTTGATTTTAGCCATTCCGATTTGTTTCTTTCGTTTTTGTATTCGATTTGCATTCGCTTTGCTTCCGCTTTCGCTTTGTTTGTCGTTATTGAATTTAATTTATCCAATTTAAATTTGCCTCGTTCTTCGTATCCGTTTCCACTTTTCGTTTGGGATCCGGTTCCCGGATCGGGTCCCAACATATACTCTTAATAATCATAAAATGACCCCTTTGCCCTCCAATATAAACTTTATATCTTTTAACCTTAAGTGACTTGCCAATTTTGCCCTTGATACATTCTTACGACTTTAATACTTTAATTCCATCAATCCAAGCAATAAATCCTACTAACATTGACATGCTAATTAATCCAAAAATAATTAATCTATCAAGACCTCAAAATTAATTTAAATAATGCTTATTCAATAAGAAAAGAATTCGGGGGCCAACAATGACATTCTAACTAAGTTGTCTAATAAAAACATGACCTAGTTGAGTAACTGAATCAACATTCATCACAAATATTTGCCTCTGCTAAAAAAAACTAGGTTCAAGTCCATAAAAAGTAACAAAAAGAACGTTTTTCAAATAAAAACCTACCAAACTTGTGAATAGCTTGACTTTTCATTAAAACTTACTTCGGAATAGTTACAAATTTGATTGAACAAATAATTATCAATATGTCTGTACAAATGATAGGGTAAGTAAACTTGACATCTAGGTCTTGATTAATATGTATATTTAGTCCAGAGTACTTAGACACGGATTTAGCAGGTTAATAATTTAGAATAACTTGAAGGAATGTGTTTAGAGTTAAATTCCTTTCGTGAAGTTTGATATCATTGCGTCATTATTACGTTTGTGTGTGTGTGTGTTTACTTGTTTTTCTTGGCTTTCTAAGTGACATTTCTATTTCATCTCATTATTTTTTTCTTTGAATGTATCCGATGAATGTGATGATGATGATGAGTTTGGATTGGATGATGTTCTAAACTCTTTAGGGACTTTGAATTGATTCAATGTTAATATAGTTATCTTTTGTGTTGATTGATTGGGTGTTATGATTAATTATGGTACTTGCATGTTTCGGTAATAAACTGAGAGGGTGAACTGAATAAAAATGATTAGGTTGGATTAATGAGAGTTAAATGACTTAATAAACCATACGATTAATCAAATTAGTTATTTGTAAGGAGAGAGATCCCGTGTGAGGACCCAATTGTTCATTAGGGCACTTAAAAACTAATTAGGTTGTGGGTTGATCATTAATTGAGAGATTATATTTTAGTTACTCGACTTAATTAGGGATTATCAATTACAGCTTAGTGATTATAACTCAAGAGAGCGTAATCCACCTCTCGATAGTCTAAAACTGACACCATAATTAAAACATTGACATGATAGGATAAATCCCCCTCCTTTATAATCAGTCAATTCTTCTTGGTTGATTTTCAATTGTCAAATTGGTGGTGCTCAATTTAATTTCCTTGCCTAATATAGAATTCTTGTTTTTGTCATTTCATATTCTCGTATTTTTTTTTAAGTTTTTCATTTCATTTTAATTATCTTTTAGGCCTTAGACAATATAGAATTTGATTAGTTCACTGACTTCTTAAGGGATCGAAATCTCTTATACTACACTCTCAACTCAAGCATTTGTGGTATTTTGAGGGTTTTAAATTGATAAAACTTGCTCAATTTCTACCTACAAAATTGGAGAAGTAATAAGAAATAAAAAATATTAGAGTAACCACCTATTAATTTAAAGGAAGATAGAAAAAAAAAAAGAGAAAACTAATCCTAAGTAGAAGATTGATTTTCAAGATATATCGCAAAATATGGAAAGTATTAAAGTTCTTTTTCAAAAATTAGGGAATTTAAGAAAATGAGGAGGTGGGGTTAAAAATGTTGTATAAATAAATATAATAGGTGATCAAATGCCTAAGATTAAGGGATTTCACTTAAGGCTTAAAAGTAATAGAGATGCTTATAGTTGTGTCATATGGCTTCAAAAGAAAATTTAGTTTTCGATAAAGTTTTATAAGGAAAGATAAAAATTTTAAAATGAAATGAGTTTCGTATAAACAAAAGAGTTTCCTTGGATTTAGACATACTTGTTGAATTAGAATTTATTTATTAGAATAAAGAAAGAGACTTTATGAAGGGACATTGTATGTTTGGGGGAATGTATCAAGGAACCATGGATTGTTCTAGAGGCTTTAACTATATATTGAACTCTTTTGAAGCAAAAAGACCTATAAGTATGGCAAGGAAAAGAACTCAAGAATTGCCTAAACTCATTAGGACTGGTTGACTTCACACATAAAGGTAGCTTATTTACTTGATCCAACAAACAAGAGAGATTGTATCAAATAAGAAAGAAAATAGATAGAGGGCTGGTAAGCTCAAAGTGGTTGGATAAGTTCCCTAACTCCTTAAGTTGGTTGAACAACCTAAGTTTTTCATACCACTCATCGTTAGTAACTAGAATGGATGAACATATAAGGAAATTGAGAAGTCTATTCAAATTCTTTAATTTCCTAAAAGAAGTAAAAGCCTATGAAGAAATAATCAAAAGAGGGTTGAATACAAAAGTTAATAGGTATGAAGCATACAAACTAGTATAAAAAAAGATAATCAATAAAGAAGACTTAAAGAAGCTATACAAGTATCATTTCAAGAATTACATAAACAAATTGTTAGAGGAAAGTAGAAATTAACTAGATATGATCTTGAAACCAAGACCTAAGAAAAAGGGAGAGAAACAAACTAAACATATACTTATCAGCATCAAACACTCATAACTTCCCCTTAAAACAAAAAAGAAGAATCAATTGGCTGAAAGAGGGTGACATAAATTCTTCCATTTTCTACAAAAGCGTTCAATGCGAAAGGAATTCTAATAATATTTCAAGAATCATGGATTCTTCTGGAAACCCATGTGTTGATTAAAAAAAAAGCTAAAAGAGTTGACTTTCTTAATTTTAAGATCTCCTAGGCTCAAACTTCCCTTCCATTAGCTCCTCTACATCCACTATCTCAATTTATTCACATTTTATAACTCAAACCCAACAAGAAAACCTAATCCTAACTTGGAGATCAAAAATTCCCTTTTCAGCATCAACCCTAATAAGTATCCAGGATCAAATGAATTTAATGCACGATTATTTTAAAATTATATTGAGTAAGTTTTAATCTTATAAAATGCTTAATATTCTACAAATGCATAGATCTTAGCGTAATATATGAGGTGTTGATCTCACGAGAAATTAATGAACTAATTGAATCCTAATTTTTCTAAGGCTTAACAGTGTAATTAAAATGAAAGTAAAAAATAAATAGAAAAGTAAACAATCAAATATGGAGTGATTGAAATAAGAATTCTAAATTAAAGCAAGAAATCAAATTTGAGCACCACTAATTGAAAATTGAAATTCAAACAAAGAAGTTAAAAAATTATGAAAAAGTGATTTTATCCTATCATCAATGCTAACATAGTCACTTTTGTGTCGGTTCTAGACTTTTGAAGGGTGGATTAGTTTCTCTAGAGTGTAATCACTAAACCCTAAATCATAAACCTAATTAAATTGAGTTATGGAACATATAATCTCTCGATTAGCAAAATAGCCCACAACCTAATTAGTTCTTAAGCATTCCAATAAACAACCCAGTATTTACGCGAGATCTCTCTCCATATAATTACCAATTTGATTATTTGTGTGGTCTATTTGATTGCTTAATTATCAGTAACCAACCTAATCATTTTGCATTCGGTTCACTCTCTCGATTTATTGCCGAAGCAAGTAATTACAACAAATAATCACAACACTCGACATCGTTAATAACAAATAATCACAACACTCGACATCATTAACAAAAAAAAGCAACTATATTAACATTAAATCAAGTATAAATCCCTAAAAGAAGTTATAACATCCTTAAACCTAGGTTCATCATCATCAATTCCATCTCATACATCAAATGAACAAAATAAAAGATGAAAAGAAAAAAAAGATAACTTGGAGGATTGGAGGTTGAAGCTCCACCTCCTTTCTCTTTCTATCTCTCTTCCTTCTTCCTCTTCCCTTGCTTTTCCCCTAAAGTGGCAAATGGTGGCTCTCCCTTTTTAGGTCATTTCTATTTTATTATGTAGTCCTTTACTAATTGGGGTAAAAACTAGCTTTTACCGAGACCTAAAAGCAGATAACCTGTGAAAGACCATTTGTCATGATTTGTGTCCCTGGGTCTTTTGTCGGGCTTCCTCTAGATGTTCTCCGTTCTCTATTCTTCGATATTTGATCTTAAACACTAAGAAACACATCAAAGCACCTCAAACACACAAGTTAAAGCTCAATAGCATGCTCTAACCCATATAACAATCGAAACACAATAATCTAACCAACTAACATAATTCTAAACCTAAATATGTATGAATCAATTAATTAACAACTAAAATCATACTGAAAATCCTATTAAAACATCATGCAACCTACAACTATCACATCCCCACAGTTGAAAATTTTTTTCCTAAAAAAACAAATTAAAAAAACAACAAAAAAAAACACATATGCAATAATGGTACAATGGCATTGAACTTCATGAAACAAATTTAACTACTAATAAAATCCTGTAAGTTGTTCTAACTTATTAACTTATGAAATCTGTTTCTAAGTACTTCGGACTAATATAAATTGTAATCAAGAATTAATGTCAAATTCATTCACTCCTATCACTCACACACACACATTGATAATTAGTTAGTCAATCAAAATTGTAACTATCCTTAAGTAGGTTTTCATGAGAAATTATGCTATTCACTAAGATTAGTAGGATTTACTAAACAACATATTATTTTTGTTACTTTTCACTAACATGAACCTATCCTTTTGAGACAAAGGAAAAAATTTGTGATGAATGTCCCCAGATTACTCAACTAGGTCATGTTTTTATTAAGCGGCTTGGTTGGAATGTCATTATAGCCTTTTGACACGAAAGAAAACATTTGTGATGATTGTTCCCCAATTAATCAACTATATCAGATTCTCAACTAGCTACTAGCTCCATTCATAACCCGATTTGTTTGAAGAAGAGCTAGCAAAATAGTTATTTATTAAACAAAAACACACTTTTAAAAATATATTTTCTTTCCTACCTCATTTCTTTAGCTAATCATTCTCATAAAAAGATATTAATGATGTTACTTATTTGATTAACCTAAAATTATAAATGAATATGTCAAATTCCTAGGGTGAATGAACTAACATCATATCCTAATTAATATTCATATTTAACCAAAACAACCTAGGACACTAATTTCACAAACTAATAAATCTTAGCAACCTTAAAAAACCCATGTTCAAAGCCAAACCAATTGCATTAATTACTAGCCATTGATACATTCACACAATTCACATAATGAAATCCTAAGTAAAACTAGCATATGGTATGTGAAATTCACGCTCAAAATAAAAACATGTAATGCACACAACCCTCCCCACACTTGGACAACACATTGTCCTCAAAATGAGAAGAAAAATAACACATAAGGTGAGAATAAAATCAAATGATAAAAAATACAAGTAAAATAAAATAAAAATATAAAAGTTAGAGCATAAGAAACCGTCATGGCAATTAAGATGGTGATGACATTTGAGTCTGAAATCAACTACGCTTGATGTCCTAGATTGCTGCCCTATCTTAAATTGCTTTTAAAGGAATAAGAGAGTTAGAAATCCAAACCATTCCATATCATCAAAAACTTTTAGAATTTGAAACAAATCTAATCACATAACAATTTCAATCTAACTATCAAACATGCTAAGTTATGGTCATTAGCATGACCTTTCATCTTAGGAAGTGTTTTTAGTTCTCCAAAAGGAAAGAAATTATTTTCTTTTCCTTCGAGACTACTCCTTTGAGATACAGTTTGCAGCGATGCTCATTCACCTTAAAGGTTTCTTTGTTTGCATTTTCCAATTTGAGGGTTATTTGGTTGAAGACTTGGGTGAACCTAAATGGTCCACTCAACCTCGAATTGTACAATAAAATTGTATTCCCATTTTGAATTCATTATGCTTAATATGAGAGTTACGCCATGTCTTCACCTTCTTTTTATAAAATTTGGCATTTTCATATGTATTGCAATGAAACTCTTCAAGTTCATTTAGTTACAGAAGTCGTTTCTGACCCACTTGCTTCCAATCAAAATTTAAAACCTTAATTGCCCAATATGCTCGATGTTCTAGTTCCACAGGAAAATGAAAAGCTTTATCATATACGAGTCAGAAGGGCATCGCTCCGATAGATGTTTTAAAAGTGGTTTACCTATAAGGAATCATTTAGCTTTAACACCCAATCCTTCTTAGAACTATTCACCATCTTTTCTAGAATTTTTTTGAGTTCTCAGTCACGACTTCCACTTGTCCACACATTTGTGGATGATAAGGAGTGGCAAATCGATGGTGGACTCCATATCTTTTTAGAAGAGTATCAAAAGATCTGTTACAAAAATGTGTTTCCATATCACTTATTATTGTTCTTGGCACTCCAAGTCGATTGAATACCCATTTAATAAATTTCTATACAACTTTCCCATCATTAGTTGGAGATGCCACAACTTTGGCCCAACGATATACATAGTCCACTCCCACTAAAACGTATGTGCTTCCTATGGAGGGTGGGAAAGGACCTATAATGTTGATGCCACACACATAGAAGACTTTAACTTCCATAATATTGGATGCAAAGAGTGATCACATTGTGCAACAAAACTTGAGAGTCCTTAAACATATGTGTCCAATAAAATCTACACTCAAGTACTCGAGCTGTTGTTTTATTTGTTCTATAATGGCCAACATACTGTGCTTCATTAATATATACAACATCTTTTCCTTCCGCACTCATCACCTTATTAACCCATAAGTAAAAGTTTTATATACGATTGGCTAGTCTTATAAATATCGAGTGCACTCATACAAGACATTTTCTTTGATGATATGACAATTCAGAAGGGATCTTACAACTAACAATAAAGTTTGCAATATCTGTGAAACATAATGTTGTATGTTATTGAAAATCATCAGGGTTTCATCAAGGAAATTTTCATTGATATCATCACTTATCTCACATTCCCCTCCTTTTATACTTGATAAATGGTCTGTGAACACATTCTCCTCTCCTTTTTATCTCTTATTTCTGTATCAAACTCTTGAAAGAGTAACATCTATCGAATAAGTCTCGGCTTTGCATCCTTCTTTGAACATACCACTCCTATAGAGCATATACCGACATACCAAAGGATATTTGAGAACATACTCTATGAAAATGACACGTTAATATGGTTAAACCAATTAATTACGCATTTTAAACCATTGAATATATCATAAAACATTCTAATAATCATTTTGTTCCATCTTTATTCACAAACATATAGAGTTTGAGTTACATATCTAGGTTAACTCACATAATTCAAACATAAGCACATATATCTAATTGAGACTACACATCTAGGTTAGCTCATAGTATAGTCCAAAATAGCTATTGCCTTGATGACCCGGCAATGTCTGGACATTGACGATCAATTTGTGCATCTATATCATATAATACACACATATTTACACATCTTATTTAATCGAATGAGTACTCAATCATACACAAGTATATATGATATATCCAATGCAAGCTCAATTGAATTTCCCGGGTATGTATCCTTAATCATAAGTCTTGATCATACATTCATTGTAGCTTCCATACATCTATTTTGCACTTAGGTTTATGCCTTAAGTAAGTTTAATTATTCTCAATTCATAAATACTTATCTAGCATTATATATTCAAATAATCTTCCCAATTCTCATTCAATCATACCTAATTCATTGCTTATATCCTTTGGATCACAATTGTATTTATAAGAACATCTTTATTCCACTAATAACTCATACTTCCCAAATTCATATACATTGATATCAAACAATTCATTCCTTAATTTATAAACCTCAATTAACAACTTAAACTTATCAAACACTTAGTTAAACAACTTTCTAGGTTCATTTCAAGCCCCAACCATGTCCTAATGCACAAAAGTAAATCAACTTACCATATGGTTTAACTATCACTCAAAACATAATTTTTTACTTCAAAGCATTGCCATAATCGTGGAAAGGAACTAATACAATTCCCACGATCATGGGATAGGTGAATCGAAAGTTCACCTTCATTTTCCTTCAACTTTTCTTCCAAATTTTAACACCTTCATGATAGTCCGTCAATTATACCTCATTTATACCTTAAAGATACTTCAATTCCTCATCAATTCATCTCATATTCCAATTTCAATTGGTAACTCATAAATAACATATCTTTTATGCATCAAAAACCAAACAAAAGTTTTCATTCACTTTTATACATGTAACCCTAACTATTTCCCATTTTAAGAACACTACACTAGCACCTTTCTTTAGCATGAATTCACCTTCATCATACTTTAATTCTTAATCTAATTCATCCTTAAAACAACCTATAACCTAGGGTTTCCATGTATCAAAAACAAAACCAATTCTCCCATTAAATTCCAAACACACTTCATCATCAACCCTATATGCAATTCATCTCAATTCATCCATAATCAATCATCATGAATGTTATATTCACATATGTCACAATAGGGCAATGAATCACCTACTTGTTCAGCTTAAAGTCCCCTTAATTAACAAGCTAACCAAGCTTCCAAGAATTCAGGCATACACTAGAAACAAGATGGAAATAAAAGGGTTTTAATCACAAGATGAAGGCTACAGAATTTTGGAAAAATTAAAGGTTATGGAGATTGTGTGGGTGTGTCGATAGTAAGGATGATGAAGAATAGAGCATGTGACCAAAAACATGAAAGAAGATGGTCTTTCAAATGTGGGAATTGTGGGGAACAAGTGTGTGGTGAGGGATGAGACACATGGTGTGACACTTGTCAAGTAAAGATCCATGCTACATGCCATCTTCTTCAACTACCAAATGTCACTCCATAACTAGTCCATTTGTCTTATATTTCCCTAAGCCATTTGTAACCCAATTAGAACACCATTTGTCACGCATTGATTCAAGCCATTTGCCACTCTATTACTAATGTCATGTGTCACTATTTTATAGGTCTATTCACTTTAAATTTCCATATATCAATTTGTTTTGCCATTTAACATTTTTCCTAGAATAGACGCACATATCACTTCATTAATCTCCCAATTGTAACAATTAATTCCAATTTACTAATTATAATCTATCAATTCTGGTCATTGATAAACCAAAGTACACACATTCATTTTGTTTCATACCCCGAAATATGTCAATTGAGTGCAATTTATCTAAATCACAATTCATGTGTATATGCTAATTTTATGGATATGAAGAAAATCATAAAATCATGTCATACATGTGCCAAATTCCTTCTATACAAGGCCACTCATATGACTCAATAGTCTAACACTTTAAATCCTTCAATAATTTAAAAGACGGGATATTACAATTCTCCCCCTTTAAGACCTTTCATTCTCGAAATTCTTAACTGGTTGATTCAATAAATTGGGTCAATGTTGTCTCATGTTCTCTTCAGTTTCCCACTTAGCTTCTTCTCTGGATTGTTTTCATGAAATTCTTAATTCGTCAAATTTTTTCAACTATTTAATATGATATCTGACCATCTTTACTAGTTTCTCCATATAATTTAAATTATTTGCACATCTTAATTCCTGAGCTGATGACACATGCACCGAATTTGACTTGTACCTCTTGAGCATACTAAATGATATACATTATAGATCTAAGTCCCTTTAGCAATAGCAATAATGTCATCTCAAATTTAAGAATTCAATAACATAATTTGGATACTTTACAACAGACAAATACATGCACTCTCTATATTATGTTTAGCTTCTCGTTCCTGAGTCTCATAATTATCTAATTTCAATATTCATTTCTGATTCATTTAATATTTACCCATTCCTAGAAATGGAGTAGTTGGTCTATATGATACAATTCAGTGATAGTTTTCATAAAAAGATAGTTGTACTATTCAAAAAATCCTTATCAGTCAACTATATTCATCATTGCTTTTCATCTATTCATAATATCTCAATAAGATTAATGGCTATCATATCTCATATAATTAGAATGTTCCATATGTTAAAGCTCGGTGAAGCGATAGGCATGTACATATACTCTTATGCCTTGGTATGTACCATTAAAATCATTACATCTTATCTAGAGATTTGTTTTTGAAAACTCACCAATTAAAATCTTAAGTGGATGATACCTTAACCTCAATTGATTCTAGATAACATTTAAGTATTCTATGAATATACAAAAGTTACCTATCCTTAGTAGTCACAATTTCGATATATTCACATAAATTCATGCTTCCATTGTGCTACTCTGATTCATCTCAAAATTTTCCTATGGGGATTAGGTCTTAAGAGCATTCAATATGTCATAAGCCACTCCCTCTACCATATCTAAACATGTACTACATATGTTCTCAGTAACACCATTATCCAAAGTAATCACACTTTCAAATGTGCTTTCATAATAACTGATCAACTTAACCTCGAGGACTCTTACATATTCGCTATCATTTATTTCATCTTACTTACATATATCGCTATCATTTATTTCATCTTACTCAAGTATGTTCTCAATCCATTTCGAAATATAAAACACATAACCATCATGAAATTATAATGTCAAATCCAATGTAATAACCTTATATTGAATCATAAACTCTAACATGATACCTAAACAACCATTCCAGCTCTAAGTTCAACTTCTTAAGGTAATAGAAAATTTGGTTTTCTTTCAACTTTACTTATACACTTTACATCTTATCATTTCTACCTGTATCTCTTTTTTTTCTTAGTTAATCCACTTTAATGTATTGACAGCCACATCATTTCAAAGGTATACAACCACAACACAATACTGACATCATATTCGATACTATAACCGTGAATACAAATACACTAAATCTATGTCAAACATATCAAACCATGTAGTATCTCCTATATCAAGATATTGACAAATTGTCATTTTCTCAAAATTTGACAAATCATCATTCTTCTCATTGTTTCTAACATTTTAGACTCTTAACGAATGTTCATGTGTTAACTTATTTAAATACAACTAAGACTGGGGATCGGTTGCCACTGCATGCCTAATTGAACATTACTCGAAAATGACAATGTATGACATGTTTGAGATACATGTAACTTGACATATACTATGAAAAATGCTCATGTAAGATGTTAAGCCTGGGCTCTGATACCAAAATGTAACATACCACTCCTATAGAACATATACTTGACATACTGGAAGGACATTCAAAAACATACTTTACGAGAATGGCACATTAAGACAGTTAAATCAATTCATTACACATTTTACACCATCATACATATCATAAAAAATTCTAATAATCATTTTTTTCCATCTTTATTCACAAACATATAGAGTTTCAAATGTTATTACACTTTTAAAATTCACATGTACATTGCACAATAGTTGAGAGATACAATTTTTTGATACAAAATAACTGATGATAATTGTAGTTACAATTCATCCCGACATTGACCCAAGTCCAAATGCAGAAGCTACTTCAACTAGATTAGCTAGGTCTCCTCTAAACCTAAAAGTCAACATTACAATTTTGATGAGTTTTACGAACTCAGTGAGTGAGCCATCATTAATGCTTTCACTTAAATCAAAAATACAGAGGCAAATCATATCTCATTTCAACACGTATTTTATATCATTCAGGATTAAATATCATATCACATTTCATCATATTTTATCAAAGGTGTGGTAGCAGTTACCTTCCTCCTTCGAGAAGATCAAGAAAGGTGCGTCGTAATTTACTGCCCTGCTTTGTTATCTGCGGCCCGATACTTAGATTTTGTCTTTTGATTGGGTCCATTTAAACATTTGCTTGATGAGCAGTCCCATTGGATTGAGAGTTATGAAAAGTTTGGAGAGAGTTGAAGACTTGAAGTTGGGTAGAGAGAAGTGAGAGGAGTTCAGTTTTTACATTTAGAGAGATAGAGTGATAAAGTGAAAGGTGTAAGAAAAATAAGGGTGAGTATAAATATATAAGGTTGGAAGGGTAAAACGAGGTACCATAAATGGCAAAGACTATATAAGGCATAATGATGTAACCTATGAAGACTCTAAGAGAGAGAAAGAAGAGGAAGAGGAGGAGAAAGGAAGCAAGTCTTCTTTGTTGCTGCCATTTTCAAGTCATCTGATTCCTTCTAGGTGATCGTTTCTTTTCATCTCATATTCTTTTACTTTGAATGTTAATATGAATATGAAAATGATGATTATAGGTTTTTAAGTGAATCACTGATAACGAATACACGAGAAGGGGGGATGAATTGTGTATTCCCCTTTTTGAAAATCTTTCCGAAAACGTTTTGTTAAAACCAAGTTCTTTTTATAGAAAGTTCGGCAAGTTTGAAATCATCAAAACTTTGAAAACTTGTTTTGAAATCTAAATAATAACAAAACTTTGAACTTAAGAAAGGTAGAGAAGAGAGAAGTCGACACAACGATTTTATACTGGTTCACCCTAAACTGTGGGCTACGCCCAGTCCTCATAAGTCGTTCTAAGATTTCACTATCTCTTCAACGTTTACAAGTATTCTTTTCGAGCCTCTTCAGGTCTCTACACTCAGTATTCTTTCAC
>JANZLF010000005.1:24888182-24898335 GCA_026546835.1 Erythroxylum foetidum | reverse complement strand
AATAGGTGTAAGACTGACCGATCGGCCTGTGGGTTGTTATGATTGGGCTCGGGCCCAGTAAAGCCGACCCAACCATACTGAATTTTAGCACAACATAGGTTCTCACTTCGTGATTACTCAGTGACATTTATCTGGCAGCAAAAACTTGTATTATGCTATATACTCTGGTTCAATCTGATTCTGGCGAGGCTGTATGTTGCCGTTTGAATTTATGGAGTTGACCGCTTCTCTCGAGAGCCCTGACTTGAAGGTTCCTGTAAAACAAAGAAGACACGTCGGGGGTTGTTTTCCAATAAGCCCCTTCGACGCTCAAGTCAGTCTTTTTGTGAGGGAAAGATCGCTGTGAGCCAAGAACACTAGGGTTATGATCACGTACCTCTATTATGGCAGAGTTATATCTTATATATGGAGCAGATGCTAGGTTTAAGTCTTTACGTATGCATGAGAGACTTCTACCTGCAAATGGGCCACGGATGCGTGGACTGGACCTGGGTCTGACATAGCCGATAGGTATGAGGCTGATCCTTGAAAGATGGACTGATCTGCTCATGGGTCGTTATGACTGAGTTCGGGCTCAACACGACTGACCCGACCATACTCCATTTGTATTCTTGTAAGTAAAAAAAAATAAAGGAAAAAAAAGAAGCAAGTGATTAAGAGAACGCCAGAAAAGAGAAAAAAAGAAATGAAAAATAATTAAATAGATTTCATTTACAGAATGAGAGCAAGGAAATTTAAAAAAAAGCCACAATAAGAAATTAAAATCTAAAAATTCCTTTATTTATTTATTCCTTAATAAACTAAGATATAATTTAATTTGAGTATTGTTATTCAATTTATATTAAAATGTGAAAAGTAATTTACAGTAAAATTTAAAAATAGTTAGCTGATTATTCGAAACTTGGAAGTGTAATTCTTAATGTAAATGAAAGCTTTATTGTTAAGGAAACTAAAATAAAAACTGGAAAGACATGACGTTTTAGACACGAGCCGAGTTACAGAACATCAGATTAAATTTAACGCCACAAATATTCCTTGATTTGTGGAATTCATTCTAATTGAACCAAATATTTCATTGATTCTCCCTTCTCTTGTTTCGGATTTCACTGACAATGGGCGGAGGAAGCATGAGGGTGATTGGAGCCAAGACAGCCGGTATCGGAATCGGAATCGTAAGCCCTGGTCTCCGCGGGGCCTTCTCATCCTCGACCTCGTCGGCCGAGCACTCAGTCCGCAACGCCTCTCGTCTTGTTTCGCCGACGATTGTTTCCCAAGGCGTCGTGAAGCAGTCCGGTGTTGCTGACGTGCCGGTGCAGAAGCCGTCTTGGGAGCTGGATGAGTGGGAGTTCGCCGGCGGTCAGGAGGAGGAGGAGGAGTTGCACCGGGTCGTGTTTGGCGGAGCCCCGAGTCTCGATGAGGCCAAAGCTGCTACTACTGAGCTTAAAGATGCTCTTGAAAAGTACTCTCTCTTAACTATTTCATATAGATTCTTTTTTATACTTTCGAAACTATGTTGTTTCTTTAGTCTATCCTTTAAAGTTTTAGTGGGTGTTGTTTGTAATTTTGTATAGTTGTTTACCTTGAAATTTCATGTGGTTGTCGCACAATTTTACGTTAGATTTGTCAATTTTGTTGTTTTTTTTCTTTTGTGATACTTTGTACTGGATGTGTGAAGGTTCGAACAAGAGAGAGAAATAAGGAATAAAAGATACGGGGAAATCACGAGATAATTTTAGAAGGAAGGGAAATAACAACTTCTGTTATACTTGTCTCATTTCTAACGGTTAAATATACGTAAAGAAAAAGCTAAAATAGGTGCTAGATCTTGGATAGCTGCTGTGTGGATTTATTTAAACGGTGCATTGGAATCTTTTTTTTTTTTTTTTTTTGAAGAAAGTAACATGGTGCATTGGAATCATTATGCCTTAACTACAATGTTGCTCATTGTATGCCTTTTTAATTCATTTAAAGCTCACACGGTTTACTCGTCTTCTTCGTTAATCACTGCAACAATCCCCTCCCTCTTCAGTTCCGTCTCCACTAAGTTAACCTTTGGAAATCATTTCTGGAGTTCAAAGAGATATTCCCTAGAAGCATTCTCGCTTCGGCCGTCTAACTATTGAATTAACAGCTGTGCTGCTGAACGATTGTTTCTCTTGATCATTCTCCTCCCTAACACCACTACTGGAACATGGTCTGTAGTGGTAAGCTCTTCGGGTAACGCCGTAGAAGTTCTTCCTTGTCCCATTTTGAGCCTTCTTAAATTGTGACACATGAAAAACTGGATGAATAGAATTCCTGTAGGCAGCTCCATTTTATAAGCAACATCTCCCACACGTTTCAGAATCTTGTAAGGGTCGCAGTACAGTGGTGACAGTTTATGGTTGCCCCTTCTTTGAAGGCAATGCTGTTTATACAGTGGTAGCTTCAATAAAATTAAGTCATCCACCTCGAATTCTTGTTTTGACCTTTTTGAATCTGCCTATTGCTTCATTCTATTATGTGCTCTCTGTTGCTTAAATCACTTATCTATTCCTAAGAGCTTGATCTACTTTTTCTATCTTCGAATTGCCAATGGGGTATGGAGTATAAATAGGTGGAGGATACCCATATAGAACTTCGAAAGGTGTTGCGTTGATAACTGAGTGATATGTTATATTATACCACCATTTGGCCAAAGGAACCCACTCACTCCACCTATGTGGTGTTTCCCCGTAGAAACATCTCAAATAAGTCTCCAAGATTTTGTTGACTGCCTTCGTTTGTGGATGATAAGTTGTTGAGAATTTCAAGCTAACTCCTTGCAATCTAAATAATTCTTGCCAAAATTTGCTAAAAAACGTAGAGTCTCCATCACTAATGATAGTTGGAAGCATTCCATGCAACTTGAAAATGTGATTAAGGAATAATTTCACAACGTCCCTTGTTGAATATGGATATTTTATAGGAATGAAGTCTGCATACTTCGTGAATCAATCAACCACCACTATTATCACGGAATTTCCGTTGGATGTCGGTAGCCCTTTGATAAAATCCAAGCTTAGTTCCCTCCAACTTCATTATGGGAATTTAAGTGGTCATAGATGTATCATACTTGTTCTTTTGGCAGATTATGCATTTCTTAATGTAATTTATATCCCTTGCTAAGCCTTTCCAATGGAACAAATTTTGCAGAGTCCCCCATATTGTTTCATCATGACTCAACTAGATTAATTGTTCTTGGTCTGTTCTCACAATGAAAGGTTTGATACTAAGGTAGTGATGCCATTGTTTAATTGCTTTGATTATGGCTAAAACTCTTTTTAATATGTTGATAGCCCTTGATGTCTTGGAGCTAATGTCTTGCTTAGCTATATGATGGGATGATCTCCTTGCTGTAATACCGCTCCAATGCTCAACCTGCTGGCATCTGCTTTTGCAACAAACAGTTTTGAGAAATCAAGGAGCGCTATCTATCGCAATTGCTCTCTTCAATTGTTCAAATGCTTCCTTCTCATCTTATTGCCAGCAAAACTGTAAGAAATTATCTTTCTTTAGTAATTCAGTTAAGGGTCTAGCGGTGAGTCTATACCCTTTAATAAATTGTCTATAATATCTAGTGATTCCCAAGAAGCTCATCAATTCTTTAAGATTCTTGGGTTTTGGCTAATCTTCAATCGTTTTTAACTTCCTTGCATCCCACTCCTTTCTCCGAAATTTTGTATCCTAGATATTTAACCTGTCTTGCTCCAAACATAGACTTGCTTCCACATAAATATAATTGGTTGGCTTTCAGAGTTTCCATTGACATAATAAGGTGTTCCACATGTGACAGTAATGATTTACTGTAAATTAAAATGTCATCAAAAAACACCTGGATGAAGCATCGGAGATATGGTTTAAACAGTTCGTTCATCCACGTTTGGATGGTGCATTGGTCAGGATGAATGGCATAACAAGGAATTCATAGTGCCCTTTGTGCATCTTGAATGCTATTTATGGAATATTTTCAGGCTATATTCGGATTTGGTGATAACCCAAGCATAAATCTAGTTTTGTAAACCAGCTAGCCCCATGTAGTTCATCTAATAATTCTTTGACTAAGGGAATGGGAACTTTATCTTTGTTCGTGTGTTTTTTGAGTTCATGGTAGTCCACAATCATTCTCTATGAACCATCATTCTTCTTGATGAAGACTATTGGTGATGCATACAGTGCGTAGCCGTGTCTAATGAAGCCTTGATTCATTAGTTCTCTCACTGGTCGTTCGATGATGTCATTTTGAGCTCCTGAGTACCTGTATGGTCTGATGTTAATGTCTTCCACTCTATCTTTCAAATGGATCTAATGATTATGTTTCCTATTATGCGGTATTTGGGTTGGTTCTTTGAATATCATGGCAAACTCTAACAGAACCTCCTTGATTTCATTTAAGGCACTCCGTTGATCCTCCTATACTCCAAGTTGTAGTAGTTGGGATTCAATCGGAAACGTCAGTTGCATCCTGAAAAGTTGCCCTTCCTTTGAGCGTTGAAGTGTTTTGTGAAAATCTTTGCCTGATACTACCTTGGATCTTCCATTCGGATTTCCATTTAATCTAATTACTCGTCCCTCCCAGTTGAAGGTCATGGTCCTCTTCTTAAAATTATACAAAACGTCGTTCAATCCTACCACCATTGTACTTCGAGCACTACATCACAACCTCCCTGTAATAATACCTGTGGATCCATGGTGAATTGGACTTCTTGCATAGTCCACGTAAAATTCATGCAGCATTGCTTACAAACCAATTGCAAACCTCCAACTATTGTAATGTGTAGTGGTTCGATTTCCCTAACGTCACAGTTTCCTTTCGTCACGATTGAAATATCCACAAAATTGTGGCTGCTTCTATTATCTATCAAGATGTGAATCATCTCCTCTGATGCATTCCCCCTGTCCTCATTTGCTTAAAGTCCCACTCGACTGTCAATCCCATCGTTGCCTGCCTGGACACGTTTGGGAAATCAGCTTCCAGTTGTTCTTTCTTGAGTCCATCATTATCTCCCTCAGTTACAACTTCTGTAGGACGTTCATCTCCAGCGACCATGTGTAATTGTAATAGCCTCTTTTCACATTTATAGTCATCTAGACTATATTTTTGATCGCACCAAAAACAGAGCCTTCATGCCCTTTTTTCATCAAATTCTTTGCTAATGATGTGTTTTGGAGTTTTGAGCATTCTTGTTGCTACCGAACATGTTGGAGCTGTTGGGGTGGGGAGTATTTTGTCTAATGTTAAGCTCCTATTTACATTCATTGTCTGCTACATCTTCAGAACTGGGTTGTGACTTCCCCCAGTGTTTACACTTCTCAATGCGTTAACTTTGAGAAAAGATATACACTCTATTTTGCCATCACAATCGCTTTTTGCTTCTGTGCCAACATATAAGCATGATGTAGAGACGATGACTTATGTAACCTTACTGTAATTGTGATTATTAGTTTGGGGCCCTTAAGGAAGAATCCTGTTAATTATTCTTTAGACAATGATAGTTGGTTAGAATAATGATCGAATTTGGCTCAATATTCTAGCAGCGAGTCTTTGTGTGTTTCGGAGTAACCAGAATAGCTACTCTAGGATCCACTCCCAGTTGTTGCATGAATTGTGTGAAAATGGATTTAAGCTCCAACATTTCCTCCTCATCTTTATATGCTCTATTATGAGACTCTAACAATAGTTTCTCATTCTTGGTTTGCACCTCCATCAAACTCTTAATGTTCTTTTCGATCCTACATAACTCAACTCCCCTTGTACCTTCCGCCATTGATATCTTTCCTAGAATTGACTTATACCAATTGTTGTGATACTTTGTATTGAATGCATGAACATTTGAACAAGAGAGAGAAATAGGGAATAAAAGAAATGGGGAAGTCACGAGAGAATTTTAGAAAGAAGGGAAATAACTACTTCTATTATACTTGTTTCATTTCTGCCTGTTGTTATAACTTTTAAATCTACGTAAGAAGAAAGCTAAACTAGGTGCTATTCTTGGATAGTTGCTGTGTGGATTTATTTAAACTGTGCATCGTAATCATTACATCTTAAGCGATGTCGCTCATCGTATGCTTCTTTGATTCCTTTAAAGTTCCCGCAGTTTACTCATCTTCTTTGTTAACGTCTGCGACATTTTCTTTTGGGTTTGTAGCAGTATTGAGTTCTAGGGTTTGTGGATTTAGTTGAGACTGCAGGGAGAATCCGTATTCTTTAGCGAAGGTGTAATGGATATGATTGAATGGCTGACGAGTTTGATGGTAATCCAATGTTTGATTGTGGGCATCCTATGGAGTTATCTCTCTATTAATCCTGATCTTTTCTTTCCTTTGTTTAAGTATGGAATTGCCATAATTTTTTTAAGATACTATTCTGGTTTCTGGTCTTGGTGTGTAATTTTATTGTCATGTTCATGACAAATTCTTGCGGATGTTGTGTACAAGGCTAAAGGTACGGATCCATTTTCAATAAACTCTTAAAGTTTTGATGTTAATAAGTTAATCTGTCTGTCAACATTTGTTTGTAAATAGCCCTTATTTGGATGGAACTTAAAGAGTAGTGTTATAATTAATGACTTCTCGTGAGCTATTTTTTAAATTCCAAACAAAAATAATTAGGACATTACTAAGTTTTAATATGTCTGGGGGTTTATTATTAAGCTTTAATATGTCAAGGACTAATTTGAGAATATTTAATAATGGTAAGATCTAATATGTTAACGTCAGAACATTAAGGCTTATTGTTGAAAATTGGAAAATTTAAGGACTTTTAAGTACCTTTTATCTTTCGTGCAATTTTGTCTTTTTCTGTCTTTTGGGAGCTTCTTCATTTTACTTGATGTGCAAAGCAAGCTTTCACTATCCTATGTTCTGTTTCACTGGCTTGCAGGGTGTGCGTGTCATCTACTAGCCACAAGGAAATCGGTCCATCCAGCGCTGGTCAGCTGTCTGGCCAAAATTTGCTTCGAAGTTCTGATGATTTAGAGACAAAGGGTTTCGTCATCTGTGAGCCAAAAGAAGCTCCAGTGCCAAAGTTTGCGATGAGGGCTTTTGCGTTGCTCAATGAAAGTCCTGCAGTTCAGGTTTTGATTTATTTTAATCCCACCATTTTTAGTCGTCAATATGATGATGCTATTTCTTATTGCTAATGATGGTTATAATAGGACTCAAACTTGTTGACTGAACTAGATATTTATTATAATCCTTTCCTTTGATGGAAATGATTTGACCATGTGATACGACCCATAGGAGGCCAACAATTCGATTCACTTACCATAGGAGAAAGGCCAATGTCGTAGAAGGGTAGACTTTGTCATATGGGGGGGAACAAGTGGGGGTAAAGTTGTCATAGGAAAGGATAGTTAGTTATTCTGACATGGGAATAAAACAATACGGGAGAGAGGGAGAGGGCATGCAATATTCTGCCATATACACGTAGAGTTGAGCCTAAGGCTGGAGGCGCTAGAACCTCGAATTCTAGCATTGTTACTCTGTCATTTTTATGGTCTTGGTGAATTGATCAATATAGAGACTAATTTTGTCATTGTTGTCTTGCTATATCTGTGTTTGTTGTTTGTGTGTTCTGGCTGTGGAAATAGAGCTTGTGCAGGTTCTATCACCATGATTAAAGGTAAAGGGTAAAGATGAGCTTAAAAGGCCTTGATAAAATAGCTTAAGGACATAGAAATGATAGAATTAGAGAACTATGCAAGATATCCTAAAGTGCCGACTCTCCAAGGACTTATTGAAGTGGATGCCTGCATTTTAGACACTTCCATTCACATATTTTGCTATTCATTTACTAAACAAAGTTGTTATGCTTGGATTATATTTTACTAACATCATGACTGTGTCCAGACTGTTGTTGCTTCTATTGCCAGTGACCCAAATGTCTGGGATGCTGTTTCAAAAAATGATGCGCTGGTTGACTTTCTTGAATCCCAGAAGAGAAGTGAGATTTTTTAATCTCCTTCCAAATTACTTTGTGCCAGCTACTTCTTTCACGTTCATGTTATTTCACTCTTTCCTCACATGGATAAAACCCTGTTACAGGTGTTGTGTTTGAGGATTCATCTCCAATTAATGGTATTGAAACATCTGATGATAAAAATGAAGCAGCAACTGGGAACTCCCAAAATGGGATGGATGATGTGTTTGAGAAGATCAATGATAAAAATGAAGCAACAACTGGGAACTCCCAAAATGGGATGGATGATGTGTTTGAGAAGATTAAGCATGCCGTGGCTGAAATGGTGAGCAATATCTCCAGCTTTTTCCAGAATATTTTTGGCTTCTCTTCTGCAGAGAACGGTTCTGGTGCAAATTGCAGAATGAATCCTATGGAGAGAACCTTGGGGGCATCTTTAATGGCATTGGCGGTGATGGTTATCATGGTGGCTGTGCTGAAGAGGGCATAGAGTATATTTTGGCACTCAGACTCTACTTAAACGTGTTGAATGCAAAAGAAATAGCTACAGTTACATAGGACGTTACTATTGCTGGTGTTGGTAAGGGACATCTAGATTTATGTACAGAGTAATTAAGTTGTTATTTAGCTACCATCTGCTATACGTCGTAGTTAAGATGGAGTTTGCATAACCCAATTTCTATTATTACCATCAATCTACCGTACTCCTTTTTCCATTGGGAAAAATAGTAATATGAAGCTTCTTAGCGGCACTAATATTTGCAAAGTAGCTTTTTAGTTGCAAATAAATGGTGTATTTCACATTTCATTGCTTCATTGATTTGTAGCAGAGCTCGCATGGAAGCCGTGCCCAGTTCGCTGCAGGTCATTTATTTCAATGTGATCTGAAATTCAAGAAAAAGCCAAATGTATAAATGTGATTGGATGTATATTAACGGAATTAGTCGTTGATATAGTCGTTGAGAGGAAGGGAAATGTAACGATCACCTGTAACCAAATGCAAGAGTTGGAAGTCGGGCAGTAGGAGTCGAAGGAATGGCTTACCCAGATGTTACAAAATGATGGCAATGACCATGAAGCGCAAGGGAACGTGGATCAAAGGGTACCAGAGAATGGAGGTAATGATGGTTATTATAGAGGTAGATATACCATCTATACTGGAAGTAGTAAAATTGAGCTTCTGGCATTCAAGGGAGAGAATTTAAGGCTGTAGTTGTTCAAATGTGAACAGTTTTTTTCATTGGACCACAATGCATTTGGAAGGAGAGGCGCATGTATGATCTGAACCGTACGTGAGAAATCGAATGACTCAAGAACCTCCTAGTTGGGGCGAGTATTTGCTAGCCCTAGAACAACGGTTTGGAGACTCAATCTTTGAAGACCCGATCGGAGACCTTAAAGAGTTGAAATAGAGAGGTTTAGTGAAAGAATATTGTGCAAAATTTGATATGCTGTTGCAAAAATTGGTAATGTTAGATCCCTACTTGGTGAGTATGTTTGTGAAAGGATTGAAAGTAGAAATAAAATATTCCGTCAAATTGTGGAATCCTCTCTCTCTTCAACAAGCCTATGAATTAGTTAGAAAACATAAGATGATAGCACTACATTGCAGAGCAGGGGCACGAGTTCTAAAACAAGGGCAACTGTACGGTAGACATTCTGTTAATTTCCAGAAGCCTATGGGCTTACTTGAAGTCATTTTTGTCCACTTTACGTCTTTATCCATCTTCACGTGTGCCAATATAAGGAACATTGAAGATGGATAAAGGCGTAAAGTGGACAAAAATGACTCCAAGTAAAGAATTGGATGAGGGTCGACCTAAAGTTATAAGTTTATGGTGTGATGAGTGTTGGAATCCTACCGTGATCGAATCACAGACGCAGCGAAAAATAAATATTTTACAGATTCTCACCGGATCTCGATAATTGATTAAACTTGAATAAAAATAAATCTGATTTAGAAATTGTACTTTGTTCGCTTTTTGAATAAAAACTTTGAATCTTTTTCTCTGAATGATCAATCACGAACTGTCCAATTGTCCAATCTCTGATGGTATCTACAGAACAATTTCCAAATTGCTTTTAGAGGAAGAAGACAAAAAGTGATAACTTTCATAAAGCTCTTCCCTTTAAATAGAAAAATCAAGATAGCCTTTTTATTAAAATTAAAACTCTTTAATTATAATTAGAATCAAATTCTAATTCTAATTAATT
>JANZLF010000005.1:24874539-24884802 GCA_026546835.1 Erythroxylum foetidum | reverse complement strand
GGAAAAACAAAATATGTGCTAGTCTTTTTCCGTTCTATTAATGTCCAATCTTAATAGAACAATGACTAGGTACATTTATAACTAATACATAAATACAATATGAATCTCATAATTATAATCTCATTATAATTTCATTTGAAATGTACAATTATCTCATGGATTTTATCATATATATATCTAAAAATATATAAGATAAAGAATGCTTTTTAAATAATTTGTTACTAAATTACAACTAAAACGATTGGTTGTAAGGCATAAACTAACAGGTACAACATGTGTTTGATGGAGAGGCGTGGCATGTGTAAATTTTACTGCTGACTGTGCAGGTCAGCTGGTAGTCTGAGTACGCTTTTGAACCATTTGGCAGAAGCTTTTGGTATCCGCGTAAGATTATTATTGTAGTCCACAAAATAGAGTCCAAATCGCACAGTATAGCCGGAGTTCCACTCCCAGTTGTCGAGCAAGGACCACACAAAGTAGCCACGTACATTACATTTGTCATGCCTGTAATTTGTTCAGTTTTCTTAATGTTTCATACCTAGAAACGTAAGTATCCTTTGTCTTGAACATGGCAATGCAAAACTGTCTGAACTTTAAGAACTGATGTTACTATATTACCTTATAGCTGCAGACAGGTTTGACATGTAGTTTCTGTGGTAATCTATTCTCTTCTGATCCTGTAAGAACTTGTTTAGAGGTATAAGTGGTCTATTCACATCATCCATACCTGAAAATCATAGAATTGGTCAAGTACTAAGATGAAAACTCAATTATATCTTTGGTACGAAATCTTTTTAAAAAAATTTACCATTTTCTGTAATAATTACTGGTGGGTTCCCGTACTTGTCTTTAACATACTTGACCAATTTAAGGATGCCCCATGGAACTATGTGTAGCCACCGAGAAGCTGCCTGCAGAAGAATACTCATCTGTTATGAAAATTGAAGTCCATAACAAGAAACTATGTCTTAGCTAAGTAATGTGAGACTTGCTCGTTCTCCGATAGAAACTCCATGCCGATAAGCTGCAATGGAGGAAAAAGTACAAAGGGTGATCAGTTTTCGTTCGACTACACAGCTTTATCCACAAGTGTAAGAGACTGCTTTGATATCTTACGAGTGGTTACAACAGCAGCATCCGAATATGCATCCTGCAGCACAAGTTTTCTAATCCGAGACCTGTCATTCCGAGCATACAATGTCGTGTAATGGTTTATGCCAATGAAGTCCAACGACCCTGTTAGGGTTTTTGACATTTTTGGGGTGATCTTTGGCAGTCTTTCACCTACGAGCTTTCTCATCGAATGAGGATATTTGCCAAAAAGAAGTGGATCAAGGAACCTGATTCATTTCGTATGTGTTAATGATGTGGGGAGAGAATTTTCATTTTGTCAGTTTTTCAATGAACCTAAACGGTTTACCATCCAACTGAAAAATCCATCGCTCTACTTGCAGCATCACTATCCTCGTCCGCATCAGAGATTGGTTCATACCACTTAGCATCCAATGCAATTCCAACTTGACCCTTTTGGTGTTCCTTGCAGACCCATAAAAATGAATACAGGAGATTATGTTTTTGTATCAACCTTTAAGCGACTTGATAAGGGATTGAGATGCTTGGTGACAGAACAACATAGATATCTAAGCCTGGTTGTACCTTGAAATTCAACTCGTAAGAACGATATGCAGCAGCATGTGACTGTAGGATGTTGTGAGCTACAATATATGGTTCAATTGAAGAATTTCCCTCTTTGCATAGCAAGTGACCTAGAATAGAGCACCTTCCAGGAGCTTGAAGACCTGTGTCATAACCTTGGATGGAGTAACCGTGAGGTTCATTGAAGGTGAGCCAGTGTTTCACTCTATCTCCAAATGCTTGGAAACATGTGATGGCATAATGCTCGAAGTCAGTTCTGTAAAGCCACCCACGAGTCCGATAAATTCTTAATTGTACAGAATAAAACATGAATTTAGTTCAAACAAACTCACATTATTTGTTTGTTCAACCATCCCTCGTATTTTTCTTGAAGCATATGTGGAAGATCCCAATGGTAAAGAGTCACATATGGTTGGATTCCTGATTGAAAAATCGTAGCTAACGCTTTAACAGTACTTAATGGAGAATAAAAATGGAAGTAAACGTTAAGAGGTGATTATGCCAGCAACCATTTTCTAGTAAAGCATCTATAAGGCCGTTGTAATGATTTATCCCTTCTGGGTTTGTTTCCCCTGTTCCATCTGTTGAAGATAATGTTCAAACAAGTTAGCGGTCTGAACGAAACCAACATGGTCGAAAACAAAGTTCCAATGCTTGAACTGCAACCAACTTGGAAAAATTCTAGTCCAAGAAATAGAGAATCTGTAGGCATCCATTCCCAGCTCCTTCATCAAGGCTATGTCATCCTGTAAAAATTATTTTAAAAAAAAAAAGAGGTTTTATCTTTAGAACAGCAACAGGGGAAAGTCCAGTTTCTGCTTGGAAGAATTATATTTAATTAATTTCATCTTTGAATAGAATTGTTTAGTGTATGTTTATCTCAAGAAGTTCATCGTCATCATGATCATCATCTCATTATTTTATTACTTCATTTTGTAATTCGATTACAGAATTCTCAGTCAACAGGACTCTTTCCGTGTCTGCTCACCCACGTGGGTAAGTTTATGTTTCCAGGTCCGTTTCTGCACTGTTTACTCTTTCAGATATTCAATCCTCAAAAAGAAATTCCTATCTCAAATAGATTAAAATAAAACAGGCATTGTCCATATGAATCATTAGTTAATTTAATTACCTTAAAACGGTGATATTGATCAACTGCTGTATCTGCATTGCTGAAGTCCAATATCCTCCCTGTGGAATCACATTTAACACAGTTTAGTGGCAACTTGTAATACTTGCATCCATCACCTTCTCTGTCACGGTTTTGAGTTTCTTTGGAATTTCTCTTCAAATTTGATCTTACCAGATTGCTTTGCGAAAGTATCCCATACGCTAGGTCCTTTGTTTCCCTCACCGACAGCTCCTTCAAACTAGTTCATAAAAAATAGCATCATCGCCTAATGACTCCAAATTGCAGTCTCCTAATCGTAACAATTTTTTTTCCGCCAAAAATTCAGGTTAGATACGTCACCTGGTAGGCTGAAGAAGCAGTTCCAAACATGAAACCATCCGGGAAATCTGCTCTGCTGATGGATTCTGAGCGAACAAAGAAAAGGGTGGATAGAAAAAGGCATATGGGACCAAGTTTCATGGTAAAGACCTGCATCAGTTAAGATAATCAGTAGAAATGAGAAGATCCAGAGTAGTGTTAGACAGGGTAGGTGTGGATTTTATACAAAAGAGAATGAAATAAGACTGTAGGTTACTTAGTTTTAAAGTTGAAGAAACTACAGAGAGAGAGGGAGAGAGAGATGGGTGAAGGAACAAAATTAAGGAGTAGAAGACATGTGGTTTCTCTTACAAGAGAAGTTGTCAATGAGATAGGTTGGGGTGGCTTGAAGACGTTGGGCGGTAAGCTATCTGTGTCTGTTGTGTGCACGTTACTGTAATGCTGTGCTGAGATTAAACAAGTACAGAATTATTTGAGTTTGTTTCGAATGGAATAGTGGACGTACGCATTGGAAAATTTAGAGAGAGAGAAGCCACAAAAAGGATGCAGGAAATTTCAGGGAATCTCTATTCTCTAGACAAAAGAAAATAGATTATAAGGATGTGAAATATTGACAAATTTTATTTATGTACTTTCAGAGTGGATGACGTTCATTTCGAATATGTCTCATTGTAAAGCTGCGAAGTTGCACAGAAATCAGTTTTTTTTTTTTTTTGGTTTTCACTCCGTACCTAATTCACCTATAAGGAATTCTCATTTTGAATCTTTCTTTCCTAGTAGCATTGTGTGATTGACTGCTTGAATCGGTATGAGGCCTAGTCTCCCTTGTTTCATATGCTTACATATATCATTCCATTTCATCCATGCCTTGCCTATTGCCATTCCATAAATAGGATCTTATTAATGGTGGTTCTGCCTGATTATGGCGATGTTGCATGTTGCCGTTTGGATCTATGGAGTTGAAGTTGAAGGTTCCTGCAAAATAAAGAAAGCACGTCGGAGATTGTTTCCCGATAAGCCTCTCCGACGCTCAAGTCAGTCTTTTTGGTATGAGTAGGATCGCTGTGAGCAGAGAAGATTAGGGTTATGATTACGTACTTCTATTATAGCAGAGTTATACCTTATATATGGAGCAAATGTTAGGTTTAAGTCTTTACGTGTGCATGAGAGACTTTCACCTGCGAATGAGCCAAGGAGATCGTGAACTGGGTCTGGGCCAGACATAGCCGATAGGCGTAATACCAATCTTTGAAAGAAGTACTGATCGACCCTTGGGTCATTATGTCTGAATTCAGACCCAGCATGACCGACCCGACCAAATGACATTTGTTACCTTGATTGGTAATATCTGTCAATCAATTATAAAAAGGAAATTAGTACTCTTAGTTCAGAATTCTCCTCCTGATTTTCTCCTCCAAAGGTTTAAACTCTTGAGTATTTGTGCTTCCTGGAGTTTACAGGTATGCCAAGACATGTAAAAGGCAACTACAGTACCTGTAATATTAGATATCCACTGAGCATTCTGTAGTGTATATTCCACTCTTTTGGTTGTTTACTTTTGGCTCCGATGTGAAATAATGGAGTGATGATTAGCCCTGGAAAACAGAAGTTGAAGCCAAGATGAAATTCATTTTTGTTATATATAGAAAAGGCAATTTTGTGGTTAAAAAAAAAAAGAATAAGCCAACCAGCAAATGGCTAAAACAAGATCTATTAAAAATAGCTCAGCAATTAATATTAAGACACCAAAAACTATGGAGAAAGAAGAATTTGTTGTTTAATCATGTCCAGGGTTTCACTTGATTTCATCAATCTGTTAATATTCTGATTCTAACTTGTAGGTAAAATTAAAAACATTTTTACTTGTCATTCGAGGTAACTTTGGAATTAAGTGTTTGAAGTTCTTAAATAAAGAATGAAAACATTTAAAAAATAAAATAAAACAAGAATTTGGACAAATGAAATTAAAATTGAAATTTCTAAGCAGATGTGACAGTTCAATCACAATATAATGAGTTATGTGTTGGTCCAATTAATTTAATTTATGTAATCATTTAGAGTTTGAAACCGTGCATTTTTTTAAATGCAGGTTGATTTAGAATCATATAAACATCTAGATGTGATGTTTCAATACGTATAAAACTAAATATTGGTATTTAAGAAAGTGGTCAAACACAAAGTTTGTCATTAGTTTTATATAGAAATTGAAAGAAATAAAAATGTACTAAATATTATTTATTAAAAAAATTAGACTTTTAATTTTATTTCAATTCTCTAACCATTAAAATTTTTCATTCAGGTTTTGGTCGTTTTATATTAACAGTCTCATGTAATATTAATATAATCTAAATTAGATATAAGTTATGATTAACAAACAAAATTCTAATTAAAATTGAATAAGGAACTCTTGGATATTTTAATTCTTTAATTTTTGTAAACCTTTCTTCCACATTAGACTGCAATTCTATAAAAGTAGATGCGAAGTTACTAAAAATAATCCAAATGCTAAGGTTAAATAATAAGATTTAACTAGGCGGAAATATTTGCCTCAGGGCTCCGTTCTTATAAAGGCCCAATACCAAACCCTCCACTCTATTGCTTGTAAAACCCCTACGTAACGATGGCTTTGAGATCGGCGGCAGCCATTGTCACCAGTCCTCGTGGTCTTAGGCTACGGTTCTTCTCCACAACCCCCACTACTTCCTTTACTCCGCCCCCGACTTCGCCACCTTCTGCTAGGGAACAGGCCGAGCCCAACCCAAACCTCTTTGTTTCTGGCATGTACCCATTCTTCATTTCTTTCTACCGAATATCAGTCATGGATCGTTTCTTTTATTTTACTCTGGATATTCCATCTATTTGTTCATCGTGTTTTTTTTTTTTTTTTACGATTCTCTGATTTGGACTTGTTTGTTTATGATTGAAGATTTGGTGTGGTTATAACGTCACAAAAGTAGCTTTTTTTATTCGTTTGTAAGTATGTTTAACCGGTCATCGGGAATTCTTATAGTTTTTTGTATCATAGACTTGAGTAGAACCTTTAGACCTTAGCTTTTATGAGTAGATTATATGAAGATTTAGAGGATGCCGTTCATTTGTTTCCAATCTTTTGTTTAATGGATATTGAAATGCCTGCTAGATGTTAACAAGATCAAACTTCAGAAGTTCATTATATTGTCAAAGGAATAATAAAGATTTGGTGGCGAAGTATAATGAATATTATCCTTCACTGAAGTTAGGTATGGGCTGATTTTTGGGAATCTTTGGCACAGACTATTGATGACCAGCTTTTATGGTTCTTAGAAGGGCACTAAGCCCTTATTGGATTGTAAAATGAGGATTTTAATTCCCAGGACCAAGAGTTTTTTGCAATTTTGATTTTCTCTTCTTCTTTATATTTTTTGGATGTCTCGAAAGGAGCTACAGTGGTCACAGATATGTTCTACTCTAATTCTCAAGGTTTTGTCTTTGTGAGACTTCTGTTTTCAGGAAGGATGACCCTTTCATTTAAAGGAATTTTTTAGTTACTGAGGATTTTGCATCCCTAAGATGGTAGAATGAGGAACTCTTGGGATGCAGACAGGATGTTGGAAAATCCTATTTTTGCATGCATTATCAGTTTGACAATCAGTGAGCTTCTCATAGTATCTTTTAAGTTTATGCTCCCTCCAGTCGTCAACCTCTCTTAGGTGCCCACATTATTTACTTTGTTCTTAAGAAATAAGGGAGTAGCTTTCTTATTGTATATATAATTTTAATTTCTGGACATTTGGGATGGCTGTTGATTGCCTTTCAACTTTTTTCTGTGTTGTGTTTTCTTTCAGGGCTAAGTAAAAGAACTACAACAGAAGGGCTACGAGAAGCATTTTCGAAATTTGGTGAAGTGGTCCATGGTTTGTTCTCTGCTTTTGTGTGTATTCTTTCAATTTTACTACTGTTCCTTGCTAACTGTGATTAACTGTTGATTCAGCTAGAGTTGTTACTGACAGAGTATCAGGATATTCTAAGGGGTTTGGTTTTGTTAGATATGCTACATTAGAAGATGCTAAAAAGGGTATAGAAGGCATGGATGGGAAGGTGAGTTGTTATGGATTTTATTTTTTAAAAATTAACGTGGCTAAGAATACTCAAAGATAACTGTTGTTTTATTGAATAACTTGCTTGGTTAGTCATGTTATGTTTCCTTTATTTGGGGATTCAATTTTTGACTTCTGGCCACGAAAAGTATTCATGTAGCACTACTTTTTAGGGGTTGAGATTTTGTATATAATTTGAAAAGATGATTGAGGAAGACCATGCATAAATATTTTCTTCAACATAGTTACCATCAAGTGCAGTGAAAGTAAAATAATGCAACTTTTTGGTCTGATATTCAGTGTCTTATCAAGAGTAGACTGAAAATACACCCTTTCGTTACGATCATGCCAATTTTTTTGTTCATCACCCGCACATAAGGAATAGCTGTTATCAATGAGAAGTTCCTAATTGGGGAAATGCTATTGATGTGTATATTGCATCCTTACACCTGCGCTACTTGAATTTCATGTGAATTAAGATTGGTGGAAGACTATATTAATAAGCCATTCAATTGCGGGATGTGGGTATAAGCATAGTGTATGTCGCTTCTGGTAGCATTCATTTGGATGAGACAAAATGATTTTTCGGTGACTTGGTTTTTATTATGGAAAGTTTTGAAGTGAGAACACATTATGGTCGTGAAGTATAGCTTCTTGCTATTCGGCCAGAAAGCCTTATTGCTACTTGTTCTATTGCTCTCTACCTGTGGGATGTAGATGTGAAAAAACTTCTTTGGTATTGTCACTTGGTAGGATCAGTATGGGTTACTCTTGCATCTTGGTTAATTATGGGCATTTCTGTTCTCATTTATGTAGTCAGCAGTGATATTATTAAGGCAAGCTTGTTTCAAAATGTTTTGTAATTTCAATTTCCATTTTGTATGTGCTTGACTTTTTGTAGTTTCTGGATGGCTGGGTTATATTTGCCGAGTATGCAAGACCCAGACAACCACCTGCCGAGAACAATGCAGGTCCTGCTTTTGGGAACAACATGAATCCTTCATATGGCCGCTATTAGTTACCATATGCACGGAAAATAAGCTTGTTGTTGCCGAGACTTGCACGGTTGGAAAACAGTTGATACTATATCATGCTGCTCATCCAAGCTTAATTTTCTAAAATTGTGGAGAATGACTTTGCAAAGAGAATCGAAGTTATTAGAAAGTGTATTTTTGAGTAGTTGCACTCGTGAGATGTATTCACTGAATCCTAATTGAATATTTTGTTCTAAACTGTATGAACAAGTGTCATTAAATGCAATACGTTGCATTATTGGAAAGTTTGTTTTTGGAATAATTTCCTCGAGAGTTGATGTTTCGTAATGGTGAGATTCGTGGCCTTATGGCCTTATGGACACCTTTTGAAATTTCCATACGCGCAACTTGTTATAAATACTCAGGGGGATAATCCCAAACACTAGTAAGGAGATTTTGAGTAGTCTAACTACTAAAATATCATAAATACAAGCAACAAGAGGTTAGTCTATATCTTGGAACAACAAGAGGTTAGTCTTATCCACGGCCAAAAAAACCAACCTGTACATTGAGATTAGTCTATTTTTCAATTGGAATCGAATTTTTATTCCATACAATGCTGTACCAATATACCTTGGAACATTGTGGTTGCATCAGTCTCCTATTAGCTTGCTGGAAATATTAGTGACTGACTTTTCTTTCCAAAAGAAATTGTCAGATCTATGGATATCTGATAAGTAGGTAGGTTTGTATCCCAACAGACCTTGAGGTAGCGCCCAACTCTATCAGCTTAGAGACCTTATCATCCAAAGAACCAAGTGTTCTAGCTGTTGAGACTCCAATCTATTGGATCACCTGGCCATAACTTGTCCAATTATCATACCAAAAGAAGATTTCTCGCCATTCTCCACTTTACAAAAAATATCTTAACTAGGTCTTTAAGTTGTAGGAGTTGCCCAAGAAACCAAGAGTGTGAAGGACTCTTTTGCACTTTCCAAATGCTTCTGCCTTTCAAGAAATAACTATGCAACCATTTCATACAAAGTGATGTTTTATCCTCTATGATATGCCATAGTCTTTTTAGAATCAAAGCTACATTAGTTGCCTTAATAAGATTGACTCTCATACCACCTTCTTCTTTAAGAGAACAAATATATGATCACTTGAGTTTAGCAAAATCCTCCACTCCTTCATGGCGCCTCTATAGAAATTTTCTGATCAATCTTTCCAATAATTTGATAAGCTTTTTTTTAAAATAAAAAAATATGCGAACTCTAATAGATGTGTAATGAAGAGAGAATAGATTTAATCAATTGATGTTTTCTAGCATATGGAGGTGATTTATTAAATCAAAAGGAGAGTCTTTTATGAACTTTCCAGTTAGAGGAAAGCATTATGAGAATCTCAGCCTTCTAGTGGATATACGTAGACTTAGATGCAACAAAGAAGGAAGCTTTCTACTCATTCCAATAATTATGAAAATGCAGGATTCCATACCTAAGGTTGCTTTAGAGATTAAGAAGTGGCTCTTGTTGGAATTCAATTCCAAACTTGAAGGTCTTTTAAAGAGCTGAAAAAAGTCCATTTAAATTTGGATTAAAGCTAGATGTGCTTTGCAAAACAAGAGTAAATCATCTGCAAAGCAAAGATTAGTCAAGGAGACTATTCTACATTTGAAATGAAATCTAAAGTTAGGATTCAAACTAACATTGTGTTTGATAAGAAGAAATAAAACTTCCATACATAAAATGAAGACGTATGAAGACATAAAATCCCCTTTTCTTATTCATCTAGCCCTTTTGAATAACTTAGAAAGGTCTTCGATTCACCATTACATAATAAGAAGTAGGAGAGAAAATTCCTTAATCCAAAGTATTATTTGTCCAGGGAATCCAAAAACTTCCAGTAAGAGGAACAATAAATCCCAATTGACACTAATAAAGGCTGTATTAAAATAAACCTTGATAGGGCAAATAGTAGGGGTGAAACTTTTTTAGTATCTTTTAAGTAGCTCCTAAACAAGAAAAATATGTAGGAAAATCCCGGGAGGAACATCATATGTTCCAGCAGCGGAAAAACAAAAATTTTGTTACCGGGACCTTCCCGA
>JANZLF010000005.1:24854054-24864818 GCA_026546835.1 Erythroxylum foetidum | reverse complement strand
GCAACGTATGGTAGACTTGAATTTCAAATGGATGCTAATATGCTTAGGTATTTAATAAATGACATTGTTTTTAATAAATCTTTGCACTTGGAGTGTAGCTGATATTTTTGTTATATATTTTGAGAAATGATATTGTTTTCCACCAATCCAAACTTGAAATGTAAAGGACAACGTTTTATTTTCTGAAGCTACATTTTTGAACAACTTTGCAATTAGATTTTAAAAGATGACTTTTATTGCATAAAATAGTGTTTTAGAATTTACAAATGCATAATCGAGTCATGTATTCTGCATGTATTTGTTCTCTTTTGGCTTAAAGCCATGGTACGGTTTCATTTTATCGGTTGGACCGATAAATAAAAATATGATGCTTTACTTGATTTTTGTATTTAAATTTTTATATATGATTTTTGTGATTGGTGAGGAAATGATTGACCAATCGTGTGCTAGACAAAACTGATTAAGTGACTCTCGTACCCTTGACGCTGGTACATAAAAATTGAGTCACAGTATCGACACTTTTCTACAGGACTCGCGGGTGATTCCACACCTAAGGTTTGAAAACCGACAAGGTCATCACCTAGGGTCATGATGCTCTTGTCGACTATAGTCCAGACTCACTACGGATGAAAGTCGAGCCAACATCGATAATCGATGGGTGTGCATATTAGTTTGGTCGACTAGTGGTATCACACATGGTTGTTTTGGCTTATTTTGATATTTATTTTCTGACGAGATTTGATTTATAATCTGATGTTTTTATGCATTGGTATACTAGAACTGGAACTTATGTTCACCGGATGGGTGATTAATAGGTTGGGCCTATATGGTTCCTAACTATTATATGACGAGGCATAGGCTAGGCTTATGTGTTTTTATGTCATGTATATTTACTTCATAGGTTATCTACATCGTCTTGGTATGATCAAATTTTATTTTTGTTATATGTTTTTTTTTCTGCTCACTGAGTACCTAGTGTACTCACCCCCTCCGCTTTCTAACCATGCAGGTTAATTTAGTGAGTTTGAAGCTCTGAGTGGATCGTGGGGTCTTTTGACATTTTTAGGGTATTACTGCAAGTGGGTAGTTTCCTATTTTTGTAGTTTTATGGTCTAGTCTCATGAATTGTGTTTATGTAGTTATGCTTTATGATTTTACAAGTTAACTTTTAACTATCTTGTGTTTTATAAATGACATTATGTATGAATCTTTTGATACTGTATGAATCTTTTGATACTATTGTTGAGATTACCTTGAGTGGACTTTAAAGTCTTCAAGTTGTGGTTGGATGTGAATATAGAAGTATGTTTGAAATTGGTTGTAGCTTTTTTGGGATTTTTAAAACACATCCATTGTGTTGTTCAAATTTTAAAACAAAAGAGAAAAGAATGGATATTCAATTAGCCTTGCATAGTCGGATTAAGGATACTGTGAGTATCCTTAGCCCAGTTATGCGGTGGTTGTCATGGGCCTGATGTGATACCGGGTCGTGACAAGGATCTTCCAATAACCATCCATATTAAAATCATCATTGTCATCCAAAACTTTGGTGCTAGACAATTCAAAGAGCACACGAATGATAGTATAATCCAGCCTATATACATGACCACTATCCTAAACCAGTCCATTTTAGTATTGTAGCACGTAGTGATGAAAAATTCTATAGTCATTATGAGGTATTTCTATACATCACACTGAATTAAACCACCCAACCAATAATTGCATCTAATCTTTCAGTGTTACGCCTTAGTCGTAGAGTTTCTAACAGGTTAAAATTAAAGTACTTAGGAGGTAATAACTCTTTGTCCTTAAAATCCTAGAATCTCATAGCTTCTTCTTTAAAAAAAAAAAGGGAATGGGGTGCGAAAAGTGGCCGCCATATCACTTTTACCTTCTCTGGAGACATAGAGGCACAGTTGGTTGGTTGGTTAACGGGCTACAACTTCTTTGAAGCCATTTGAGAGAGGTTATCACGCTTTAGAAAGAGAGAGAGAGAGAGAGAGAGAAAATTACCAAATCCTTGGATTTTTGAGTGGGTAATGTGAAATAAGTGTTAAGGGAGTGAATAATGATGGAAAAAGTGGAGAAAATATCAAGGTTTGGGGGGGAAGATGAAGGATTTATGAGGTTTGGGTGAGTGGGTTCAGTTTTAGAGTGAGAGAATATAGGAAGATGAAGAAAGAAGAAAGAAGGGGGGATTTTTAAAATCCTTCGGCTAGGGATCCCATGATCTTGGAAAGCACTGAGTGGGTGTTAGTTTTACAGTGACAGAATGTAAGAAGATGAAGAAAGAAGAAAGAAGGGAGGATTTTTAAAAGCCTTCGATTGGGGATCCCACGATCGTGGGAATCCCTATGCCTCCCACGATCGTGGCTATCTTGTGTTTTTATAAAAGACATTATGTATGAATATTTTGATACTGTTGTTGAGATTTCCATGAGTGGACTTTAAAGTCCTAAAGTTGTGGTTGGACGTGAATATAAAAGTGTGTTTGAAATTGGTTGCATCTTTTTGGGATTTTTAAAATACATTCATTGTACTGCCCGAATTTAAAAAAAGAGAGAAAAGAATAGATATTCAGTTGGCCTTGCATAGTCGGATTAAGGATACTGTGAGTGTCCTTAGCCCGGTTATGCAGCGGTTGTCACAAGGGTCTTCCAATAATCATCCACATTAAAATCATCATGGTCATCCAAAACTTTGGTGCTAGACAATTCAAAGAGCACATGAATGATAGTATAATCCAGCCTATATACACGACCACTATCCTAAACTAGTCCGTTTTAGTATTGTAGCGTGTAGTGATGAAAAATTTTATAGTCATTATGGGGTATTTCAATACATCACACTGAATTAAACCACCTAACCAATATTTGCAGCTAATCTTTCAATGTTACGCCTTAGTCCTAGAGTTTCTAACAGGTTAAAATTAAAGTACCTAGGAGGCAATAACTCTTTGTCCTTAAAATCCTAGAATCTCATACCTTCTTCTTTTGAAAAAAAAGGGAATAAGGAGCGAAAATCACTTTTACCTTCTCTGGATACTTGGAGGCATAGTTGATCGGTTGGTTAACGGGCTACAGCTTCTTTGGAGCCATTTGAGAGAGGTTATCATGCTTTAGAAAGAGAGAGAAAGAGAAAAAACAAACTTACCAAATCCTTGGATTTTTGAGTGGGTAATGTGAAATAAGTGTTAAAGGAGTGAATAATGATGGAAAAAGTGGAGAAAATATCAAGGTTTTGGGGGGAAGATAAAGGATTTATGAGGTTTGGCTGAGTGGGTTCAGTTTTAGAGTGAGAGAATGTAAGAAGATGAAGAAAGAAGAAAGAAGAAAGAAGGGGGGATTTTTAAAATCCTTCGGCTGGGGATCCCACGATCGTGGAAAGCACTGAGTGGGTGTTGGCTTTACAGTGAGAGAATGTAGGAAGATGAAGAAAGAAGAAAGAAGGGAGGATTTTTAAAAGCCTTCGGTTGGGGATCCCACGATCGTGGGAATCCCTGTTCTTCGCACGATCTTGGCTATCTTGTGTTTTATAAATGACATTATGTATGAATCTTTTGATATTGTTGTTGAGATTGCCTTGAGTAGTCTTTAAGTCCTGAAGTTGTGGTTGGACGTGAATATAAAAGTGTGTTTGAAATTGGTTGCAGCTTTTTGGGATTTTTAAAATACAGCCATTGTACTACCCGAATTTAAAAAAAGAGAGAAAAAAATAGATATTCAGTTGGCCTTGCATAGTCGGATTAAGGATACAGTGAGTGTCCTTAGTCCGGTTTTGCGGCGATTGTCACAAGGATCTTCCAATAATCATCCACATTAAAATCATCATGGTCATCCAAAACTTTGGTGCTAGACAATTCTAAGCGCATACGAATGATAGTATAATCCAGCCTATATACATGACCACTATCCTAAACCAGTCCGTTTTAGTATTGTAGCGCCTAGTGATGACAACTTCTATAGTCATTATGGGGTATTTCAATACATCACATTGAATTAAACAACCCAACCAATATTTGCAGCTAATCTTTCAATGTTACGCCTTAGTCCTAGAGTTTCTAACAGGATAAAATTAAAGTACCTAGGAGGCAATAACTCTTTGTCCTTAAAATCCTAGAATCTCATACCTTCTTCTTTCGAAAAAAATTAGGGAATGGGGTGCAAAAAGTGGCCGCCATATCACTTTTACCTTCTCTGGAGACTTGGACGCACAGTTGGTCAATTGGTTAACTGGCTACAAGCTTCTTTGGAGCCATTTGAGAGAGGTTATCATGCTTTAGAAGGAGAAAGAAAGAGAAAAAAAACTTAACAAATCCTTGGATTTTTGAGTGGGTAATGTGAAATAAGTGTTAAGGGAGTGAATAATGATGCAAAAAGTGGAGAAAATATCAAGGTTTGGGGGGAAGATGAAGGATTTATAACGTTTGGGTGAGTGAGTTCAATTTTAGAGTAAGAGAATGTAGGAAGATGAAGAAAGAAGAAAAAAGGGGAGATTTTTAAAATCCTTCGACTGGGGATCCCATGATCGTGGAAAGCATTGCGTAGGTGTTATTTTTATAGTGAGAGAATGTAGGAAGATGAAGAAAGAAGAAAGAAGGGGGGATTTTTAAAATCCTTCGACTGGGGATCCCACGATCGTGGGAATCCTTGTGCTTCCTACGATCGTGGGTTAAGGCTCCAGAAACCTTTTGAAGAGCCTTCCCATGTTTGTGGGAAACAAACCCATTCCCACGATTGTGGGCACTATATAATCATCCAATCTTGATTTTCCAACTTTTTAACCCTCTTCCAAGCCTAGCATGCATTCCTAACATTCAAGCAACTTGCAAACATATTAAAATCACCCAACCAATAAGAAATTCGAAGAGAAAACAAGTTAAAACTCAAACAAAACCCAAGTAAACACTAAGAAATCATAGCAAACTCAAACCAAAAATATTCAAAATAAAACAAATCAAATAAAGAAGTAAACCAAGAAAAGAAAAAGAAAGGTAAACATGCCAAGTTAAGGTCATTGGCTTGACCATTCCACATGCATTCATGAAAGGGTGGAAGAAAGGAAAGAGATGACTTCCCTTTCTGTGAGTACATCCCTCCGTAGTATTGCGTACATCTATGCCCATTGACCTTAAATGCTTCACCCTTGTCATTTTCCAACTCTAAATCTCCATGGGGAAACACTTGCAGGATCTTGAAGGGTCTACTCCATCTTGAATTGAGCTTTCTAGGAAATAACCAAAGTTGTGAATTGAATAAAAACACTAAGTCCCTACTCTTAAACTCCTTTTTAATGTGAGCATCATGCCACTTTTTTGCTCTTTCTTTGTACAAATTAGCATTTGCATAAGCTTCAAATCTTAACTCTTGCAATTCATCAAGTTATAATAATCTCTTCTCACCCGCAAGCTTTCCATCCATATTCAACTTCTGAATTACCCAATAGGCTCTATGCTCCAACTCCAAAGGTAAATGGCAAGCCTTGCCATACATAAGTCTATATGGAGTAGTGCGTATAGGTGTCTTAAAGGCTATCTTATAAGCCCAAAGTGTATTGTCTAACTTCAAATCCCAATCTTTCTTTAAAGTGCTCATTACCTTCTCCAAAATCTTCTTCAATTCTCTTTTCACCACTTCCACTTGGGAACTCATTTGTGGATGGTAAGGAGTCTCCACTCCATGATGCACATTATATCTTTTCAATAGAGTTTCAAAGGGTTTGTTGAAAAAATGAATCCCTCCATCACTGATTACCACTCTAGGCACTCCAAATCTAGTGAAAATCTTCTTGATAAATCTTTACACCACTTTGCCATCATTGGTTAGAGTAGCTATGACTTCAACCTACTTTGAAACATAATGAACTCTAACTAGTATATATTTGTTACCTAAGGAGGGTGGGAATGGTCTCATAAAATCCAAAACCCACACATCAAATATTTCCACTTATATGATGTTCGGAAGTGGCATCTCATCCCGCTTTGATATGTTGTGCACTCTCTGGGATTTATCACATTGTAGCATAAAGTTTCAGGCATCCTCGAACAAAATTGGTCAATAGAACCCACATTCCACGATATGAGTTATCGTCTTGTTTGTTCCATAGTGGCTTGCATACACTAAACTGTGACATTGAGTCAAAATGTTAAACTTTTCGTCTTTAGGGAAACACTTGCGAAACTATGACACTGATAGGTAGTTTACAATATCTACAAACTAAGGATGAAAATGATTTTCTACCATCATTAAAGCCTTTTTAGGAAAGCTCTCCTCTTTTTCCTCTTTTTCTATATGGTGCCCTTCAAGTCGTGATAGGTGGTTCACTACAACTTTTTCTACTCCCTTTTTGTTTTTATTCTCAATGTTAAATTCTTGGAGCAGAAACACCTACTGGATGAGCCTAGCCTTGGCATGCTTCTTAGCAAAGAGATAACATAATGTCGCATAGTCTGTAAAAACAATAACTTATGAGCCCAAAAGATAAGAACGAAATTTCTCAAATCAAACACCATAGCAATCAACTCCTTTTTTGAAGTTGCGTAATTTAGTTGTTCTCCCGTCAAGGTCTTCCTTGTATAGTAGATGGCGTGCAATCTTTTTTCCTTTCGGTGTCCAAGGACACAATCAATGGTATGATTGCTTGCATCACATATAATATCAAAGGGAAGAGACCAATTCGGCGACGTCAAAATGGGTGTTATTGTAAGTGCCTTCTTCAACTTATTAAAAGCATCCAAACAAGCATCATCAAATACCAAAGGCACATCTTTGATTAATAAATGAGTCAAGGGTCTAGCGATAAAAGAGAAATCCTTAGTGAACCATCTGTAGAACCTTTCATGACCAAGAAAAGCTCAGATGCCCTTGATGTTGGTCGGAGGTGGTAGTTTTCAATCACGTCGGCCTTAGCTCGATCTACTTCAATCCCCTTGCTTGAAATCTTATAGCCCAATACAATTCCCTTTTAGACCATGAAATGACACTTCTCCCAGTTTTAGAACCCTGCATGACCAAGAAAAGCTTGGATGCCTTTGATGTTGGTGGGAGGTGGTAGCTTTTTAATCACTTCGGTCTTAGCTCAATCTACTTTAATCCCCTTATATGAGATCTTATGGCCTAATACAATTCCCTTTTGGATCATAAAATGACACTTCTCCCAGTTTAAGATTAGATAAAACTCTTCACATTAGAAGCGCTCTATCTAAATTGAACAAGAAATGATCAAAAGAGTCTCCAAAGACAAAGAAATCATCCATAAATACCTCAATAAATTTCTCATTCATGTCCAAAAAATGACCAGTGGTCTTCTTTTGGTCTTTTGGGTATATAAACACTTGATTGTACCCTGAATATCCATCAACAAAATAGTAAAAAGAATGGCTAGCCACCCTCTCAATCATTTAATCTACAAAAGGTAAAGGGAAATAGTCTTTTTTGGTGGACAATTTGAGCTTCCTATAATCAATACACACTCGTCAATCTGTGATGGTCCTAGTAGAAATCTTTTTTCCATGTTTAGTCTCCATCAATGTCATGCCACCCTTCTTAGGCACACACTGTACTGGACTCACACACTCACTTTTTGAAATGGGGTAAATAATCCCCGCATCCAAGAGCTTCACTACCTCCTTCTTCATAACCTCTTGCATGTTTTGATTTAACCTTCTTTACCTCTCCCTCAATTTCTTACATCCTTCTTCAAGGTTAATCCTATGCATCACCATATTAGGGCTAGTCCTCTTAATATCAGAAATTTGCAATCCCATGGCTCTCATCCTCTTTTTAATGGTCTCCACCACTTTCTCTTCTTGCTCACAATCTAACTGGTTAGAGATAACAAAGGTTAGGGTATGGTTCTTATCTAAAAAGGTGTATCTCAAGTGCGAAGGTAAGGGTTTAAGTTTTAAAGTGGGTGGCTTAATAATGGAAGGTGGTGTGGGTGTATCTATTCTCTCTAACTTCTTTATCTCAACTTCCTCACATAATTCCTCTTCTCTCACAGTCTCATCCCTATTCACTTCAATAACTTCATCAACTTCCTTTTTAACCTCCTTCACACACTCATCCACAACATCAATCTTCATACATGCAGTACCATCCATTAACTTCTTCAGAGATTTAGACATGTTAAATTCAACCTTCTCATCACTAATTCTTAAAACAATTTTTCCTTAATGCACATCAACTAATGCCCTACAAGTGTTCATAAAGGGCCCACCCAAAATCAATGGACAATTTCTATCGGCTTTAAAATCCAACACAACAAAATCAATAGGAATGATAAATTTATCCACTTTTACTAACACATCTTCTACAACTCCAAATGGCCTATTGATGGATTGATCCACAAGCTTAATGAGAATGGATGTTGGCTTGACCTTTCCTATTCCTAATTTCCTAAAAATAGACAAAGGAATTTACACCAAAATCACATAAGCATTTGAAAAATTCAAAGTCACCAACAACACGTGGAATAGTAAAACTCCCTGGATCTTGTAGTTTTGAAGGCATTGTAATTAAGATGATCGAATTACAATTCTCTATCAAGGTTATTGTCTAATTGTCCTCCCAAGTGCATTTATGTATGAGTAAGTCCTTAAGAAACTTCGCATACTTAGGTATGCACTCTAAGGCTTCCACCAATGTTAAGTTCATATCAAGCTTCTTCAGTTTCTCCAGAAAATTGGAAAATTGAGTGTCTACATGATGTTGTCCCACTCTTTATGGATGCGGAAGTTTAGGCTTGTAGGGTGTTGGTCATACATATGGCCTCTCTTCTACTTTCTATTCTTATATCTCCTTACCTTTCTCCTTTGTTTGACTCTCCTTTTGCACACTTGGCTTCTCCAGTTGCTTACCACTTCGAAGTGTGATTATCTTGAGTTGTTGCTTTAGGTTGACTTCAATGTTGCTTAGTAGGCTACTTGCATTTCTAGAAGATAAGCAATAGCAAGTTGAACTACCTGAACCCCCAAGTTATGGATGAAGGAAGCATGGTTCTTCAAGTTGAATTTGGTGTCCTAGCTTGCAAACATCTGTTTCTGATTCTCTTCCTACCTTCTTTGACTTTCCTCTTGGCTTGAGAATTTGGACCCCAATACTTCCATTAACTTGTCCATTTTGCTCTCCAAAGACCCAAGATGAACTTGCTAAAATCTGGGTGGTCCTTGTGGTTTTACTTATCCACCTAAATTATTAGTAATCCAAGAAAATTTTAGGTGCTTTTTTCACCCCAGATTATAAGTGTTAGAGTATGGATTGTTACCTAGATGTGGTTAGCCCAAGTAATTTACCTGTTATATGCTACTAGCTCCTGATAATAAGTATTCTATTGTGCAATGGTTTTCCTACCCACATAACTCAGTGGACTTGCATGGCTTTGGCTATGGATGAAGAAGCTCCTTGCATATTGTTCAACTGCTTGGTGAGGGTAGTAATTTGAGCTTACAAAGCTATTATAAAATCAATTGGAATCATGCCTTTTCGTTCCTTTGTGCCTTGCCTACTCCTTTCGTTCGACAACATGTAACTATTACTTGCCAACTTCTTTAAAAGATCATAAGTCATGTCATTGGTTTTTCTCATCAATGGCCCTCCAGCAACTGTATCTATTGTCACTCTTGTAGTCTGATTCACACCATTATAGAATGTCTGTTATAAGAACTCCCTTGGAAGTATGTGGTATGGGTAGCTAATTTGTAGCTCTTTGAACCTCTCCTAAACTTCATATAATGACTCCCTACTATGTTGCTGAAAGTTTGTAATTTCCTTAATAATTCATATAGTCTTTGTCAATGAGAAGTACTTGGCAAGGAAGGATACAAATAGGCACCCTCTATGTACTTTGAAAGGGGATTTTTAATTTAGAAATAATATTGAGAACTTTCTTTCTTTCTTTGTATTCTTTGAGAATACTTGACTTATTGAAGGAGTGGTCTTCTTTTGTGGTGTCTGAAGGTTAGATTTCTAAGAGACAAGTTCTCTTAGGGTTCTTTCCATTGACCAACATTCTTGCTAAGGTTCTAAAAGATAAGTTCTCTTAGAGTTCTTTCCATTGAACAACATTCTTCTAACCCCTTTTCTCTTTGTGTTCTATTTCTATCTTTTCAATTTTGATTCTAGCCGTTCTCAGGCATAGTTCCATCTTGTTGAAGGTTCTTTAGGAGAAGTTCCTATTGGGTCTCACATTATTTGGTATTAGAGCCATGGGCATGTGAAAGACAAGAAGAGAATCATACATTGTGTGATCCGTCTTAAGGAAGCCTGGGACGTGACTTGCATGGACATGAGCTTGAAAAAGGAGACTTAGAAGCTGAAATTGGATCAAATTTGAAGTTTGAAAGTGCAAGGCAAGGGGCTGAACGAAATTCCCATATTAAAGACCTAACATTCAAGTCTAATGTTCCTAAAGATCCATTACAAGATGTTGAAGGCCTAATGACAAGAGCTAGGACCAAAGCAATGAAGCAAGCATTGAATTGTTTGATCTAAGACCTTCAAAAGATAGAGCCCATGTTGTTGAGTCAGATTTCATCTTATAAAGGTCCAAGAGGCATTATCTTACTCTTTGAAGCCTAACATGAAGTGTCCAAAGGCCCACATGGAGTCTAATTGGGAGAACTTACTTAAAATACCATGTGATCACTGTTGGACCCCGAATTTTTAGTGAAAATTAGAATATTAAAATGTTTTTAAATGAGAAAGAAATTGGTGAGACAATTTATGAATTTAAGGAAATTTGATGAAATTAAGAAAAATTTATGAG
>JANZLF010000005.1:24835971-24846675 GCA_026546835.1 Erythroxylum foetidum | reverse complement strand
GTATGCACAATGCATGTTCAATGACAATTCCGGGGTGCAATAATGCGATCCTTATCAAAAATCATTTAGGAATCAAAGCCCTCATTAATACCATGTATTCTTACAATTGAATTGGACCAAACAATGTCAAATAATTTCATAGCTTCATTGACCACTTCAGATTTTCCCTATAGAACATATTCGGGTCAACCTTCCATACTAAATTAGATCAGGTAAATGACCAAATTAGACAAAACATCCTTCTGTAAAGTTGTTCTCATATTTCTTAGCTTTCTAAAGACACAAAAATCATTTAATTTGGATCAGTATACCAAGAGATATCCTCAAAATATTCCATATGGTTCATAAGTTACAGAAAAATTCATACCTCAACTTCCAACCAAAAATTGAAAATGTTAGAGACAGAATTAAAACTCCATTTCTTCATAAAGGTTGTGGACCTATGTCTTTAGTTTACAGGGAATCAAGAATCGCCCAAATTGGATCAGTATAGAGAAATTTATGGTCAAAATACGAAAGCATGTTTGAGCAGTCAAAGGATGGGTGCTCGTCGCGACATGGGGAAAATATGAGGTCGCGACGAACAGCCCAAAAAATCGGTTTTCTCGAGATTTTTGCAACGTTCGCCGCAACGAGTTCAAGGGGGGGTCTCCTACGTCGCGAAGAGGATGAAAATGGACGTCGCGGTGAGGAAGAAAATGAACGTCGCGAAGAATAAACAAAATAAGCTACACGTCGCGACTTACAAATAAGAACACGTCGCGACATCTGGTTCTGCAACTTGTCTTCCTCGATTTCTTTGTCCAGATTTTTCACTTATATACCCAAAATAATCTCTAAAAATTCACTCCAATTAACTTCTAATCCAGTTCGAAACATTTACATAAGATCAAACTCAAGATTCATTCTTAAACATCAACTTCACTTCTACTGATAAACAACGGACACAATGCATGCATGTATCATTTCGACTATCTAGATCATTCATCACCGAAACTTAGCTTCCATAACCTCACATGCATGCATTCATCTCCACAATAAAACATCATTTAACAACAACAACACCCAACTTAAACATAACTTACCTGAATCGGCTAAGAATTCCAGCAAGGAGGACCGATTAAAAACAACAAAAGTCCCAAAGTTTTCTTTCGGATCTCAAGTGTTTCATCACCGAGAGTACTTGCATGCATTTTTTTCCTAACTCAACTCATACTCGGCTATGCATACCTTACACATCATCTCTAACATAAGCCATTTGTCTCACAATAATAAGTCCATGTGTCACAATAGAATTGGTCCAAAAATAAATATTTTTCTAAAATTCACTAAAAATCCCAAAATGTCTTAAATAATATCAAAATCACAAAAACACATTTTAATCACAATTTAATAATTCAATTGTACCCGGAAATGTCAAGGAATGCATGTGCAATCATATAAATGTGCAAAAATGTGCATGTCACAATTAATAATGCATGATGTACATTTTTCATAATTTCTCACAAATTCTCAAAATTCACAATTCTAGTCCTAGCATGGGTAACGGGATGTTACACGTGTTTAGCACAAATACAATATTTAGCTTTTTATAAATCACTAACTTTTTCAGTCTTCGACTTCAACTCATATTTATAGTCTTTGTCTTCAACTTCTTCTTGATAACTACTTTCTTCTTGTTTCTTGATCTTTAAAGAAATGGTTATTCAGTTGATTTTAGTAACTAACTCAAACTGATTTGGTTCTTCGTCTTCGATTCCTTCCTCTCATTTTCGGCTTCACTTCTTCTTATTTTTATCGTCTTATTTTGCTTCCGTCTCATTTATGCTTTCTACTTTACGTCTCATTTTGCTTCTGTCTCATTTCTGTCTTTGTGTCTCATTTCCTTCCGTCTCATTATTCTTCTGTCTCATTTCCTTCCGTCTCATTTTTATCTGCTACCATCTCATTTTTATCTTTGCGTCTCATTTTGCTTCCGTCTCATTTTCGTTTTCGTCTCATTTTCTTCCGTCTTATTTTTATGTACTTCCGTCTCATTTTCCTTCAGTCTTATTTTTATCTTTGCGTCTCATTTTTCTTCCGCCTTATTTTCGCTTCCGTCTCATTTTTATCTTTGCGTCTCATTTTGCTTCTGTCTCATTTTCGCTTCCTTCTCATTTTCTTCCGTTTCATTTTTATCTGCTTCTGTCTTATTTTTCTTCCTTCATCATTATTTGGTTTTCATCAAAATTAATCATAAAGTCATTTTGACTTAACACCTTTTGTCATGATCGTGACATGCGGGCCATGATCGTGGGCCATTCCTTAAGCTTCTGTACAGCCACAATCGTGGGCTTGTTTTGTGGCCTAGATTCCCTCTGTAACTCCTTCGCTCTTCAATATTTACCTTAAAATACTAACAAACACATCAAGCTACCTAAAAAACTTAATATTTAAGCTCAAAGACTTGTACTAACCCATAAAACACATAAAACACAAATGAATCACAAGCTAATACAATTTCAACCTAAACACATACCAAGTGATCAAATTAACGGCTAAACACATATCAAAATATGCCCTAAAATACAATGCAATTAACACTTATCACCTGTGACGGGGCATGATATGTTTAAGTTTTAGCCTTTTTCTTACAATTTTGCCCCTTTTTACCCTTCTTTCCCTATATACTTACACTTAACCTCATTTTTTTTACACCTTTCACTTCCTCCCTCTCTCTCTAAACTTAAAGAACTCAACTCCTCTAACTTCTCTCTACCCATCTTCAAGTCTTCAACTCTCTCCAAAATTTTCATAACTCTCAATCCAGTGGGATCGTGCATCAAGCAAACGGTTAAGTGCACCCAACCAAAAATCGAAGTCCAAGTATCGGGCCGCAAATAACAAAATAGGGTAGCAGATTTTGGCACACATTTCCCAATCTTCTACGAGGAGAAAGGTAACCGTTACCACACCCTTAGTTTAAAGAACATTATTGTGCCTAAATACTTAGATATTGATGTGTTATAAAGAATTAGATTAAGAGAATGGGTTGAAGTTTTAGGTGGAAGAATTTAGTGGGAAAAGTTTATGTGATTCAGTTATCTTATTTACGAGGAACTAAGCCTAGAATTCTTCACCTCCCTTCAATATAAGCCAACCAACCCTAAAGTCCTATGGTTTTGATTGCGAGGTTAATGATATGGGTTAGATTATGACATTTTGTATGAAATTTGTAGATTCCCTAACTCAACCATAGTAGATCAACATGACGAATTTCGTGCCAGTAACTATTAGATGAAGCTAACTAGGCTAGAGAGCTTTGATGCCAAAAATGCCCATAACAATATTATTAGAAGCCCTGAGAACTTGTTATTAAACAAATTCATGTGTCAAACTATATTTGAGAAAAGTGAAACAAATAAGTTTTCAACAAAGGAACTTTTTATCTTGTGGTACATGGATCATAGTTTCAAAGTCTGCACCTCAGCCTATATTTTTAATGCAATTATTGGTTCTCTAAGAAAGAGAAACAATAATTTGGGCATGGGTTAGTTGGTCACGATCATTGTGGAATAATATGGTGTTAAATGGTCACGACCATTACGGAATAATATAGTCCTAGTATAGGATTTTATTTTTTGTTATTTTATTTCTTTTGTTTCTTTTTATCCTTTTAGTTTATATTTTGCAAGGATGTTAGTTTTATATTGGATGGATCAGAACCAGAGAAAATTATCAGGAAAGTACCAAGAAACCTCTTACTCATCATACATGTTTATATCATGTACATTGAAGACAATGTACAACTTTAAGTGTGGGGATGGGTTTATTAAATTTTTAAAGATTTTATTCAATGTTATTACAAATGTGATTATAAACATTATTAACTGATATCTTGAATTGGTTGAAATTTGCCCATAAATACCATATTTCCTTATTAATTATTAAGTAGTGTGTAAAAGGATAATGGTTAAAATAAAATTAGTTTTCTAAGTCATATTTTTGTAATCATTGAAATATTCAAGCTGAATAAAATTTGCATATTATTTAGACACATATATACCCAGTTGTATTTTGTGAGTTTTTGAGCCTAAAGAGCAAATTTTTAAAATTTTTAAAGTTATTGTTATTCTTTCATGTGTGTTATCATTACATAGTAGGATAATTGCAAAACTTGTTTTTATTATGCATGTTAAGACCATATTTGTTAAATTAGAAGCATCAATATGATAAAGGCCCTTAGATTTACTAAATTGTTTTAGTCTATTTCTTTGATTATTACCATACCCAAAAATTTACCTTTAAGAATAAACAAGTCGAGTCTTATCCTTTTTCAACGATTAAACAAACACATTAACCTTATTCCTATTTTTCTTTGAAGGCCTATTTATTATTTTAAACCTTGAAGGTTATTTACTTTATTTATTTATTGAGACTTGAAATTTGTGAAAGGTCTAATATCTATTGAATCGTGGTACTGATTGGACTACTATGAAAAAAGGAGGATAAAAGAGAGAAAAAATAAAAATGAAAAAATACCATTAGTTTTGTGATGAAAGGACCTATGTGCTTTGTAAACAAGTCTTGTAATATTCCTTTAAGTAAATTTCCTTCACTTAAACCCTTTTTTTGTCCCAATCATTTGTACTTAAGTCCCATTACAACTCATACAAACCTTTTATACATAAGTGGTGACGATATGATTTTGTTGCAAGCTTATGGTAAGAATTCTACTATGCATAGATTGAGAGTTTTAATACTTTTCACCCTAAACACTTGTGTGTGTTGAGTGGCAAATTGGTGAGCGTGTAAAAAAATATGCTTTTGATTTCAATGCTATTATTGATGTGATTGTTATTAATATTACTTAGGAAATTAATTTTAGGACAACTTGAATATGATTTTATGTTAATTTGATTCAATAGCATATGGCAATGGATTGATGCTGTAAAATCTATAATGTTGGTTATAGTTTGCTTGAGGACAAGCAAAAACTTAAGTGTGAGGATATTTGATAGATGCATAATTGACTATATTTTTACGCCCATATTTGATGTATTTTGCTTGATATTTTATGCAATTGATATACGTTTGGTACTTAATTCCTCTCAAGTGTTTATACGAATGAAAATTGCCTTCATGGACTTATAGTAGAAGAATTTGGACAAAAATACAGTGTAGAACAAAGATTTGACAATTTAAGGGATGCACGGGCATGTATATGACCCCGCACTTTCCCGTGGTAGTGCACTTTTGCAATATCTAGAGAATTCTGATTATGTACGGTTTGATGCATGACTATGCAAAACCCAAAAACCTAGAATTCCATATAAAAGACATGTTTCGGAGGCAATTGAAGAAAAAAAGCGACAGGCATTGTTTTGAAGGGTGCAAAGGCGATTCCAAAGGTGATTTGGAGCTTGAGGAGTGAGAGATGAAAAATTTTTATTGAGAAATCCTTCAGAACACAAGATTGGACGTCTACATTGTCAGAATACTCGATAGAGAACAATTAGGAAGATTTAGAATTATGATTCCATTGTTTTCGATTCAGTTCTCTATGCATGCGTATCTAATTTTGTGTTAACTATGTGTAACTAATTTTTTTTGTTTATTATTTAGGCTAGATGAACCCTGTTTGATACTGATACATGTGTTAATTTTTTTTGGAAAGAGTTGATTGCAATTCTAGAGATAGGATCTTCTAGATTATGATTAAACCTAATAAAGGGATTCATAATATGATAACGCAATCTTATAAAATTTAACCTGAGTAATTCGGTTAGAAACTATATGATTAATTGTTGGTAGACTCAAGGTCAACTACTAGTATACCTTAGGAGTCTCCACAATCTAATTAATCAACAACACAATTACATGATAAAAGATCAATCGGTTAATGGTTTAAGGGGAGTCGAGGCCTAAATATTAATTATTTGATATAAGTAATTAATTCAGTGATTCACCAATTCTCTGCTTTAATCATGTTGCTTCTGTAGTTTTATTTGCTTAATTTTAGTTTCTTTAATTCAAAAACCGCAACCAATTCTTAGGTTAGATAGTAGAATAACGGTAACTACTAGTGCTCATTATCCTCGTGGGATCGACCCATACTTGCTGGTACTAGTTACAACGACACTGTGCACTTGCAATTTATTACAATTTTGACAATTATGAAATAAGTCAACCAATATTTTCTTGTAATAGCTTTTTTCATTTATTTGTTTATTTGTCTTCTTTCCTGTTTGTGTATTTATTTACTTATTTTATTTTTTATTTTTGTTCATTACGATGTTCTATATTTATTGTATTATTTTTGTTATTACTTATTTTTGTTTACACATATTTATTTATTTTTATTTTATGCTTACTATTATCTTTTCTATTTATATTTTTTATGTTTAGTTAGTATTATTTAACTATTTTACTATGTATATACATATTATTTTTTTTTATGTAATTCTATCAAAAATAGCTAATAAATCTTCTTAGACTCCGAATATCAGCGGAGATTTTACGGAGTTATTGTTGATGTCTTCCTCTCTTCTCCCACGTTATACATTCTGCATTATTAGTCTTCTCCGGTCTCTCTCTCTCTCTCTCCATGTAGTCATTTGACTTTAATATTTTTATTGTTACTTAATAAATTTTAAACTTTATATCAACAATCAACTTCTATTGGAACAAATTTAATATATAAACAAATTAATTTAATATACACAGATAATTTGCAACTGTTGAAATTATGCATTGTTTATAAGATCATCAAATAAAATTTAATGTCGGGATTTTTTAAAAAAATTATAACTTCCAATTACCGACAGATTAGAGAAAGTTTTCGAAAAACATGTTTAAATATTACTGACGGAATAAGGATACCGTCAGAAAAGTATTTCCATATTATTGACGGAAAATTGTATACCGTTGGTAAGTTGTTTGTTTTATTTAACGACCGTTTCTGTCTGTTAATCTGTTAGTATATTTATGCCAATATACCGATGATTTCCTTAATTCCATCGATATATTTTACCGACAGAAATGTATTTGATATTCTTTCTTTATAATTACCTACGCCTGTATTAATGACATTTTTGTCTGTCGTTTAATTCTGTCGGTAAATATTAATACCGACGGAATAATTGGATTTAGCATCGGTTATGTCTGTTGGAAATTCTCTAATTTCTTGTAGTGTTCTATTTTTGTATGTATATACATATTATATATTTTTATTTTTGTGTAATTCTATCAAAAATAGCTAATAAACCTTCCCAGACTCCGAATATCAGCGTATATTTTACGGGGTTATTATTGCTGACTTCCTCTCTTCTCCCACATTATACGTTCCGCATCATTGGTCTTCTCCTCTCTGTCTATATATGAATGGATACTGCTGCTAAACGTGAGAATCAGAGAAATTATATATAGTGGATGCCCACTACTTCGTGTCACAATTGTTGACTTGTTTCTTCTCCTTACGTGTTTTAAGGTTCATTTGCAATACTTAAGTCTTAAAGATAATACGTAGATTGAAACTTTAAACGATGAAGTTTCTGTCAGATTTAATGCGTTGTGGGACTAGCTGCAGCAACAACTTGCACAGAGAGGTGCATGAGCCTGGAAGACGGTTGCCGGAGGAAACGTGGTCGCCGATGAAGAGAAGAGATCCCAGGAGGACACCGACGCGGGCATTGGGCGGATCTGCTGCTCTGATGGCTTCAGAGTGGAAGCCAACCCTCCGTTCCATATCTGAGAATGACGTTGGAACGGACCACGACGAAGCGAAGAGGGTTGTGAAGAGGAAAGTCACCGTCGGTGGCAGCTCCGGGCAGTGCGGTGGTGCGGGTCGACTGCCTGGTTACTTCGACGATTACAATTCCGGGTAACTATCTCCCTCGCTTGTCTCATCTAATCACTGTTATTATTAAGTACTGCAGCTTGCTCATATAGTTATGTCCCTTTGTTTATAGTTTCTTCAAATTCTGGCATGGATTGTTTGATGAAAAGGAAAAGCTAAGCGCTTTAAACCGCAAATACATTTACCATTTAATATAACAGAGATGATTAAACATGTAACATAGTTTTTGGTAATTAAACATGTTACATGATTAGACATGTAACATGTAAACATTTTTCCAAGGATGATGAAGAGAAGAAAAGGGGATAGGGTAACCATATCTATTTTACATTTATATCCTTAACATAAAATTATTAATTTTGAAAAAAGTTTATATAAGTTGCCTGTTAAATTGTTACCTACAATGCAAGATATACGAGAAAACAATTATAGAATCCACATGAAAAATTTTATGCTACATAAAAAAGATATTATATTGCTCATGTGTCATATTTGTAATGTGACTATCAAGTATATAGTAATGTTATGCCTTAATTAATTGTCTGCACGTTATGTACAAAAATTTAGATCTACGTAGTGATGTTCTTGTTATAAATGCTTTACTTGAAGATATAAATTGAATTATCATAGGTAGATATGCCAAAGTTTCAATCATTAGTTTCCATGGTAACTTGTTTTTTGTTTTATAAAAATAGAAAAACTGTAATAAGGTAAAATAAATTTCGCGCGAGACAAAAACGTACGGAAGTGGAATTTTAAGAGCTTAAGATAAATTATAAACAAATAAGATTGAAAAATCGATACAGCTAATGTTTTTGATGATTGAGTCGATGTATTTGTTTAATCCGTTTCATTTGTAATTTAATTTCTAACTTGAAATGTTTTGGAATCCTTTTAACAATATTTTTGTCTTTGCATTTCTAGGGGGAATCTATATGCGGCCGTCATTTCATCATTCTCGGCAGCAACATTTGTAATTTAACGGCCCTACAATAATGTGATGTTTGGTTAGTTCTTTGAGTTTATGTAAACAGAACATTAATCAAGCTAGCTAGTTTTGTGCGTCTTATAAGCTGATGATGCTTTTCAAATTCCAACAGAGTTCAAGTTGATAATTAAAGTTGGCTCATGACAATTGTAATGAACCAAGATAAGAACAATAAGTTTTTCTTACGATAAGATTCTCTTGGCCAAGCCTTTAAATACCTGCAACAACCTCTATATATAACTCCTCTGCCTTTCCTAATCCTAAAAAGGCATAATATTTGATCAACAAAACGTGGTACTAATGCTGCTCCCAGGTGCCAAGTACTTGCCATCGTATTTGCTGCCAAGCAAAAGGCTTTTGGTTGTTAGTTTATGCGCTTGTAATCGGTTGACTATAATTTATGTATGACATGCATTATTATTTAATTAATAAAAACATTCTTTATGTTAATATATTATGTTAATTACATTTAATGTTTTAACACTAAAGGTAAAATTTTTAGAATAATTACCGCATAACTTAAATTATAAAGAGATCATAAATTTGATATTCAATTTGTATCTATGTATTATTACCAAATTGTTCCTAGTTATAGTTTTATCAAAATGAGATGTTGATGTAATGGTAAAACTAGCATATGTTATATTTTATTCTTATGAAGAAAGTAATTAATCTTATAAATTAACATGTGAGTGTTTATTAGAGAATAAATTCACTAAATTAACCAAATTATGTGAATCTCAAATAAAATATTACTTATGTGTCTATGTATTTATTCATTATGATAGATATATAATTGTTCATAATACTTGAAATTACCAAGGTATTTTACGTGAGAATTAATATGTTTTGATGTTACATATAATCTGCCCTATTTAGGGTAGGTCAGTTGGTAGTACTTAGATGCAATATAAATAATATGGAGATAGTTAAGTAAGTCGATAATTAAGTCGTCACTCTAAAGTAATTAAAAATATTTTACTATTCTTAAATAGTAGTGGAGTATCGCCAACGACTTGCATCATTATTGGTGAGTTGTCCTCAGTCTCTAGCGGCAATTGTCATCATTGGCAAGGGCGATATTAGCCTATAACTAAAGTTAGATGGAGTAGATGGTGGAAGTCTATAGATGAGGCTTGCGAACAAAAGCGATAACAGGAGGTAGAGACAACATTCCAATAAAAAACAGGAGACAACGAGAAATGGCCTAAATGATATAAACTCCTCACTTAAGACTCTCCCCTTATAGGAGGTTTTGAATTCGAGTCATACAAAAGAAGGGGAAATAAGAAATTTTCTCTATTGATGATCCCCTAGCCTCCTGGGCAAAGCTCCTTGATTGGATCAATTACGAATGTTTCGTTTTAGCCAGCAGTGTGGGAGTTAAAGCTACTAGAGAACCCGATGGCTGCTAGGAACCTAATAATGAGCAGAGTCAGTGATCAATCAGCAATTGACCAATCAAGTATGTAACGGCTCCTTGTGTGCAAAAATGTATAGACTACGTAAGAACCTGAGGTATCTTGGAGTTCCAGATTTACCTCTTCTAGGACTTTTGGAGTAGGGTCTTAGGGGCTGAGGATTAGTTCGGTTAAGCCGGGATATCGAATATAATAAAAAAACATTCCAAAAAGGAAAAAATCTTAATCTAATAAATGATGGGGCACATATCTCACATAAGGACCAAGCGTCTGCCAGCAAATACTATTAAAGTATACAGTGTGTGCACCTTATAGAAAATGTTCTAGTACATATACTGGATGCGCTAGATAGTCCTCACATTTTTCTAAATTTGATTTTTATATATTTCAGGCTTTAGTTTAATTAAATTAATTTAATTGAGAATAAATCGGTTTAAATTCCTATCAAAATTAAAAAA
>JANZLF010000005.1:24812880-24827172 GCA_026546835.1 Erythroxylum foetidum | reverse complement strand
AGAGAGGAGAAATAGAACTCTATTGGAAATGGTAAGATCAATGATGTCCTATGCTAGCCTTCCAGAATCGTTCTGGGGATATGTCATACATATGGGGACATATTTTATTAACTTTGCTCCATCCAAATCAGTGCCTAAAACACCTAGGGAGTTGTGGACTGGCCGAGTACCTTCATTGAGGCACTTGAGGACTTGGGGCTGCCCAACCCATATTCTAAAGCCTGAATCCACAAAGATGGAACTTAGGTCAGAAGTATGTTTGTTTGTAAGATATCCTACAGGAACCCGAGGGTACTATTTTTACAGTCTTCAGGATAGGAAAGTATTTGTGTCGACAAACGCGACCTTCTTATAGGAAGAGTTTGTGAGAAATTACAAAGGAAGAACTGAAGTAGTACAAAAGGAGTTATCTATTTTATCCAAACCAAGAGTTGTTTTGGATATGACAGAACAAGATGTCAAAATGGATTCAAGAGTTAAATCGAAAGTGCAACCTGAACATCAAGTTATGCCTAGACGTAGTGGGAGGGTTGTGAGATAGCCAGATATGTATCTGGGTCTAGAAAAAGGTTTAATTTTCATCTCAGACTAAGAAGAAATAGATCCCATTACATATACACAGGCTATTAATGATGTTGATGCAGAAAAATGGCTCAAGGTGATTGGATCGGATGGAAAGGTGGAGACCTTTAAAGCTAGATTGATAGCTAACGGCTATACTCAAAAAGAGCGTATAGTTTTTGAGTATAGCCTAGTTTTTGAGTATAGCCTATGAGGAGACTTTTTCTTCGGTTGCCAATTTTAGGTCCATCAGGATTCTTTTGGCATAGCAGCCTATTTTGATTATGAAATATGGAAAATGGATGTCAAGATCGCATTTCGTAATGGGGATCTTGAGGAGACCATTATATGGCCCAACCAAAAGGATTCATTGAGACAGGTAATGAGCATAAGGTTTGCAAGTTGCAAACGTCCATTTATGGGCTTAAGCAAGCATCTAGTTCTTGGAACATTAGGTTTGATAAGTCTATCAAAACCTATGGGTTCATACAAAACCTAATCCTATATGTCCAATAAGATTCCCCACTTGGCTTCAAGGAAGGTTATCAAGCTAAGTAAGAAATATAAATGGAGGTTTTAGAATCCCATTATTGAATGTTGGGCTTGCTCTTATTAATGGTTAATTAAAAGCCCAAATATTCATTTAGAAATGGGCTAGACTTTGGTTTAATATAATTTATTAGATTAATTATATTAAAAATTTTTAAGAAATGAAGGATCAATTTCAGTTTTGTTAGGGTGGAATGTGCAGCTGCACATTCTACATTAAAATGGTAAATAAAGATGGCCTTTATTATGGTTTATCATCATTAAATGGAGTTATGAACTTACCATTAAATGGTTTAATAGTTATCTTTTAATGTTAGCATATAACCTATTAGTATTCATTGGATTAAAGAAGAAATGTTGGCCCCCAAAATTTTTTTGATAAATAAGTATGATTTATATTAATTATAAGGTCTTTATGAAAGTGTGTGGAGTTAATTATTATGTTGATGTTAGAAAGATTTTATGATATATGTTGATTGAATTAAAGTGTTAAGTTATAAAAATGTTCAAGGGTAATTTTGGCAAAACACTTAAGGATAAAGAACATAAGGCATATAAGGAAGGGTAAAATGGACATTGCACACTCATTAATACTAGGATTGGAATAGGAAAATGTGGTCTTACGTTTAACAGAAGGAGAAAATGTGAATTGGAAAAGAAAAAAGAGAGAGAAGAGAGATTTCTGTGATTGAGAGAAAAGAAGAGAAAACAAGCTAGGGTTTCAATGTTTTTGGCCTTTAAGAGAGATTTTGAGATTGTTCAAGAAGGGAAAAAGGTAGAGGAAGAGAAGAGCTCCCATTTGATTCAAAGATCTCTTCATTTGATAAAGAATCAAGGAAATCAAGAAAGACAAGAGAAACAAGAGTGGAGCCATTTTGAGCAAGCCTATAAGCAAGGAAATTAAGGTGGGTACATGTTCATAATAGAGTAAATAAGCCACTACATGTTTTATTTGAATCAAGAAAGTTTAATGATTTCAATTGCATCGTAAGTGTTGCATCTATCATTCTTGAATGAATTGAAAATCTATTATATGTTTGATATATGAATTGTGTTGATACGTGAAGAGATTTTAAAAATGAATTTTTGTGAAAAGATACATATTTATAGAATCATGTTTTCGGAAATTTTTTCTTGAAGAGTTGTAGAGTTGAGAAGGTTGATAATGGATGTAGAGGAACTAGGTTTCACTAGTTATTGAAACAAAAAATAGCTTTTTCTTCATTTCCAATTAGTGTTTTTATTTATATAAATTGTGTATTTCTTAGTTTTAACATTTGAATAATAGTCTACGGGTAATCATGTTTGCTTTTTATACTCCAAAAGTAACCCCCTTTAAATACTTATCATGCATCCATTTCACCTTAGGATTTCATGATCATTGAATAATATCTATATTGTTTTGATAAGAAGAACCTTATTGGTGGTTCTTATACACTTGATTCTAAGCCCTCCCTCTAACATTTTCGTAGGAAAATATCTTACAAAATAACCTTGGTTTAGCTCTTATATAAAACTTTTCGTCTCTAAATAAAATTCTTCAATAACCTTTACAAAGCTATAATGAGTTTTTAATGTAAGAACATGTGTGAACTCCAATATACATGTGGTTATTAAAATTGGAAATGACAAGTTAGCAAATGCATGTATAAGAAATAATTTTATTTTCAGGCTTCTAAATGTTTAAGCAACTAATTCAAATAGTAGAGCATAGTCTACAAAATTTAGTCTATAAGTGGTGATTAGGATACCTAAATATTTAAAAGGAGGCTGATGTATTAGAAGATCTAAGATGTTGGATAGCTCTAAAGCTAATTCATATTAACATAATGAAGCAAATAATTAACTTTTGAAGTTTTTTCACTTTGACACTAGATAATTCAAAGAAATAATTTATTGAATGAATAAGAGTTTCAACATAATGTTTATTATGACCATAGAGTAGAATTAATTCGTTGGTAAATGAGAGATTAAAGAGCCCTAATATCTTACATTTGTAGATAAATCTAAAAGGTATACCCTGTGATATTTTATGAGTTATAAGCCTGGTTAATACCTTAATGTAGATTGAAAATATGTAAGGTGAAATAGGGTTACCTTGCCTAATCCTTTTCGCTCCTTTGAATAATATAATGGCCTCTCTATCAATAAGAATATTGTAGGAAGGCATGGATATGCATTGGAATATCCACTAGGTGAAGATATAGGAAGAGCCAAAAGCTTACAAGGCATTAAAGATAAAGTTCCAACTTCTGGTTTCAAATTTTTTGCAGAAGTCAGTCTTTAATGCACCAATTCTAATTGATTTTTTGTAATAAAAGGATTTGGAGAATTCTTGAGCTATTAAAACATTCTTACGATTACTTTTGTTGGGCATGAAAAGACATTAAGAGTATATGATGATTCCCCCAAGATAGATTTCAGTCTTGAAGCTAAGACCTTTGAAATGATCTTATTAACTAATTATAGAATATTTTTAAGTAGTGCATAATCAAATTTTAGAACAATAAATATCCATAGGTATTTTTATAAAAAAATTGGAAGTATATGCCAATTGGATTTTTATATTTTTATTTTATTTTTATGCATTTTAAATACTTTATTGGGTGTTAATCAACTATTTGCATCTTTTAGTTTTATTTTCAAGTAGACTATTAAGGAACTCTAATTTAGGGTATGTAGAAAAATTAGGTTTTCATTAAATTGATAATCATAAGGGATTGAGTTATTCTAAATTAAATGTGTTTTCTACGATTATGAACATATAAAACCAAATAGACATATGAATTATGATTTTTAGTATCAATAGATACAAATGAGAAATTTTTTATGGTTTGGTTCCTCATATATTGTGTGAATGAATGACTATTGTTGATTATATTATTTAAGTCCTTAAAAGGGAAATGATTATGCATATGTGTGTGTGATTATGATAACAAGTATTATTGGTCGGGGATTATTAATTGATGAAAAACTGGAACATGTGTCATTTTATTAGTAAGGACATATTAGTCGATAGTAAATTAGGATAGGTACTAATTTATTAATCATGGTGAATTAGCTAGTGTCATATTAGGGAAGTTACCAATCCATTGGTAAAGACAAATTTGTTGGCACCCATTGTAGATAAATATAAGACTTTGTAAGTTAGTTTGACACCATGTAGTTTCATTTTCTTTGATTTTTTTTAGTTTTTTTAGGCACTTGTATCATGACTTTCTTCGATAAGTATTTTGGAGGAATTATTTATGCCGTATGAGCTTATTTGTGAAAATTTTTAGCATATAGAATAGAAGGGATGCATCTTTATATTTACATTATTATTATTATTAGTTTAATTCATATATACTACTCTATTTTTTTAAGAATTAGATTATAAAATGTGAGAAAATAGCAAACTTTTAGTGTGATTTTGTAAAATTTAATCTAGGAAATAGAAAGAGGATCATATTTATTGAAATATTTTCATTGATTTTTGTTAGTTTAGTAGGTTATAAGCGTTAGCCTAATAATAAAGCATAAGTGGTTAGAGTTATCATTTAAGTTGCAATCTATCCAAGGTCTAATCAAGTTGGCTTAAGTTTAGGCCTGATACATTTAGTGCTATTAGACTTTAAGATTATCAATTGGTATAATTTTAAGAATTCAACTAGTCTATTGCCCATAAATGAGGCAATATAACTAATCATAACTCAAGGTCTTGATAGAAAATCACCACCATTCAAACTTTAGGAAACCAACAAATACAACACTTCGGTAGAATTATCCCATAAGATTTTCACACCATCAACATTCAAAATCCAGAATACAACCACCACTTAGACAAAGTTAAAATAGCAGGCATCGCAGCAAATTCGACAACACAATCAATGAAAAAAACAAATTCACCAACATAACCATTCAATCACATTGTAAGTTTTCTCACAACACTATTGGATTTAACAAATTATCTTGGTTGGAAAAATCATATTCAAGCTATTTTGATTACCTCTGATCTCATTAAGTATATCGTTGGCACTATCTCCCCACTGCCAGTAACCTCTAGCTTGAAATCTCTATCTTTGGAATTTTTATAAGTGTTATAAATATGATTGCCTTGTTTACTACTTACTCATGACATTTCTTTCCCTTTCAAACTCATTAATGGCGTATTCGCTCTATGTTGAATGCAAAAACAAACTACTTGTTTGATGCTAAAAACTGCAAGTATACAACTTGTTACTTATAGTAAAAAGTGGATATCATCCTACAGAGATTGTGTTTATACATTACTTAATTCAGGTTGTGCTTTGTTTAAGACTCAAATTCAAATAATAAAAATTGAAAAATAAACTAAATCAAACAAACTGGCAACAAACAAATAATGTAACAAAAGTGTGAAAACTTTGATTCCAAGATTAAAGATTAAAGATCACTTTTTCCTTATCTTGTCCCCCTACTACTTGTTGGTTAAATTATGCCTCACCTAAGATGTCCTAATGTGTCATTCACCCTCTCTTAAGGTGTAATCAAATGTCCCTAGACAAATTAAATGGAATTGATTATGAAATCTATAAATCTACAAAATCAGCCTACCAAGTTAACTATATAAAGCTATCTTATAGGTAATTAACTAATTAGTCAAGATCCCTCTCTAATTAATCAATTAACTTGATAAATACTGGTTTATAGGGTGCCAACTCTTATTGTATAGGCCCACACAATTTACCCAACTCAATTTCTCAATATATTGTAAGGTTTAAGCACAACATTTATCAAAAGCATTCCTTCATTCAAAATAAAAAAGTAGGAGTTCAACAAGTAGTTTAAAAGTAATCTCTACAATAAATTCAGTCACTCATAATAGAAACAACTTTAACTATATTCAACAAGTAGTTTAAAAGTAATCTCTATAATAAATTCAGCCACTCATAATAGAAATAACTTTAACCATATCCGTGTTCTCTATAATACAAAACATACTGAAAACAAAACAAAAATAGAACAAATACAATGTTAGCTTTCTTCCCTCTTTATATCTGAAAATCTGAAATGATGGAACCTCTTGATTATCAATCATGATTCCTACCTTTTGCACCTCGAAGCTAGTGACTTTTTGTGAACAATTGATGAAAAATATGAATGGTGGCTGCCAAATTTGTCTATCTATGTATATGTAAGGAAGGCCTAGAGGTTTTTCTATTTAGGGTAACCTATCGAAAAGTCCCTCAAAAACTTGAGTCTGAAAGTGTCCCCACATTTGTCCCGATGCTAGCCACAATCATGACCTATATGACACGATCACGGCACTTGAGTAAGCTCTTTATCATGATCATCGCAATCAAGCCACATTCTTGGGCCAATCCTGGTGCTTCTGTCACGATTGTGGTCTGCCTACCACGAACATGGGCCTGTGTTATGGTCTAAGTTCCCTCTGAAACTCCTCAATTCTTTAGCAAACTCATCAAGGCAGCTTAAATACACAACACTAAACCTCAAAAGTACGCTATAACCTATAAAATACGTAGAAACACAAATATTTAACCAACTAACACAATTCTAACCTAAACACATACTAAATAATCAAATTAACAACGCACACCAAACTACCCACTAAAACACAATGCAATCTACAACTATCACTCTATATCTTACTACCCATGGTATCACTTATCGTATCTATTGTCCTTATACTCCTTAACAAAATGGCCTTATTGAATGTAAAATTCTCCACGTCATTGAAACTAGACTTACCCTTCTGTTGCATGTCTCTCTACCTAATTTTTTTTGGTTTGAAGCCTTTTCCACTACTCTTTATCTCATCAGCTTTTTACGTACACCTATTCTTAACCATCAGTCTTCTTATGAAATACTTTTTCATACTAAACCTACTCTCTCTCAACTTCGAGTCTTCAATTCCATATGTTTTTTGTTTTTAGGTTCCACTCGAGCTGATAAACTCACACCTAAACTTTATATCTAACGTTATGTGTGTTTCCTTGAAAATGATTTTACTATTCCACCCTCTCGTCTCATCGTTCTGCTTCTCATTCCCCTTTTTTATCTCCTTACCTTTACCTTTTAAGCGTACTATATCTTAACCTCCTTCTCCACCTTTACCTACTCCTACCGCACCGTCCTCTCATCCTATGGTCACCTACACATAAGATCGCATCTGTGTTCCTCATTCCTTTTTTGATTATATCACCTATTCCACATTTATTACTATTTTTGATCCCACATCTTTCACTCAAGCTAATAAGTTTTTACAATAGCGTCAAACCATGCTTGATGAGTTTACTGTTCTCCATCGAAATAATATTTGGACTCTTTTTCCTCCTCTACCAAATGCCAACATTGTCAATAGTAAATAAGCATTTTAGTATCATACAACGCAACTGCTAGCTAAAGGTTATCATCAAAATTTTGGCATTGACTACACTAACACCTTTTATCTTGTTGTCAAACTCACCACTATTTGTATTATTATCGCTCTTGCTTTATCTCATAATTGTTCTAATCTTCAAATTGATGTCAACAATGCTTTTCTTCATGGTTATCTCCAAGAACAAGTTTTTATGTCTCAACCTCCTGGGTTTACGGATCCCCACTATTTCATCATGTCTGCCATCTCTGTAAAGTGTTGTATGGCTTGAAATAAGCTCCTTAAGTATGGTTTTACTCATCCAAATCTGACACTTCCTTGTTAATTCACACCACCTCCGGTCATACATATTTTGTCTTGTTTTATGTGGATAATATCTTGGTTGCATGTTCATCACCATCATTCATTTCCATTCTTATTACTAATCTCAATACTACCTTCACTATCAAAGATTTTAAGTTCCCTTCATCACTCCCTTGGCATTGAGGCTCTCCCTATGTCTACTAGTCTTTTACTCACTCAACATACCTACATCAAAGATCCCTTTCTTCAAACTGGTCTCCATAACTCTAAACCTACATCCTCACTCATTACCCTAACCCTTGCTTTATCAAAAAATCATAGTCATCCTTGTTCTAATTCTACTAAGTATTGCAACACTATTAGTGCCTACAATATCTTTGCATCAGTCATCTTAACATCTAGTTTGCTGTCAACAAAGTATCTTAATTCTTACATTATTCGACCAATGCCCACTAGTTTAAGGTCAAATGGATTCTTCGTTATCTTTAATCTACTTCTTCTCATGGCATTCACTTTCCTAAACCATCTTCTCTTACTTTGTATGCTTATTCTAATGCTGATTGGGCTTATTGTCTCGATGATCATCGTTATACATCCTGCTACTATATATTTCTTAGATCTAATCTCATCTTTTGGAGTGCTAAGAAATAATCAACAGTTGCTCGATCTAATACTAAGAAAAATATCACAGTATTGCTCTTATAATTGCAGAACTTTACTAGATCACTTCTCTTCTTAGGGAAATTGACGTCTCTCACATCAAACCTACTATTTGATGTGATAACCTTGGTGCTATTTTTCTTGCTTCTGATCCAATCTCTCATGCTCAAACAAACCACATTGAGATTGATATTCACTTTGTTCGAGATTTGGTAGCCAATAAATCTCTCTACATTTGTCATATCTTGTTTATTGAGCAAGTTATTGATGTTCTGACAAAAGCTCTTATTCTACCAATTTTGAACATGTTCGAGACAAACTCATGATTACATGTCCTCCTGAGTTTAAGTGGGGCTGATAATTTATAATTCCAATCACGTTATTTTATGTTAACATTTGTTATTTAGATAGTTCTTATCTGTAGATGTAGATATTTCCCATTTGTATCTTTTCTTTTAAAATCCACCCTTATCACATCCATCTCTATTGGTGTTTATAAGGGTTGTAAACTCTTTGTGAATTACACAAATAGTACAACATCTTATCATTCATATTATTTCAATTTATCTTCTTACTTTAGAAGTCAACAACTTTCAACACCAAAACTAATTTAGAAATTGTCCAATTTTACTTTTATGTTTTTGTCATTTGTAATTTTTATTTTTCCTTATTTTAATTTGTAATACAAATTTTTATTGCTAATGCCATAGAGATATATTTTATTATTTACAATAAATAAAATTTTCAAAAATTAATTTTATGATTTAATTAATAAATAATTTTATCCTAATCTAATAAATAATATAATGCTATATTTATTAAAATAAACAATTATATAAATAAAAATTTATTTATAACCTAACATTTATTCGTTGATATATAATTCAACTATTAAACCCAATTTAAATTGAAATTTATATATTTTAAGTTTAAATATATAGATTAAATAATTATTGATCAAAATATTTTAATTTTAAAAAAATGATAAAATTAAAATAAACCAAATAATGTATTTAATTAATAATAAATCATATTATAAGAAATACAAATAGAAAATCAAATCAAATTTCATGATCTTTATAAATTATAGAAAAATGTAGAAATTAAAACAAAAAACAAAAATAAAAGTAATGTTTCGTAAATTTAAAAACAAAACATAAAATAAAAAACTTATTGAATGCAAAGATGCTGTTAGCAGCTCCTTGTAACGAAGCAAAGGTGGAAATGCTGCTCTCTGCAGTATCAAAAAGTAAGCACGTGAATGCAATCAGCTTCAAGCACCAACCCAGCCAACTTCTCCGACTTCCATGCCGGTCAATGTGTCATACAATGGTCGATTTAAGGTCTCGGGTAGATAGAAAGCAAGTAGTCCTCCTGCAACCCCGAATACTCCGAACACTGCAAAGGGGAGTCCGCCGCCCATAACCACTATAAATGGTGCCATTATCGCTCCGAATTGTGCTGCTTGAGTTGTAACACCAAGTGCTGCGTTTCTAACCACAGTAGGAAACAACTCCGCTGTGTATATAAACAACAAATTATAAGTTCCGGCAGCCCCAAAAATCCCCAAAACGCCACAAATCATCCTCAAAGCTTTCCATATTCCAACATTATTCTTCATCAGAGTCCCCGCCAAGCAAAAGAGTCCACTGAAAATTTGTGTTCCAATTGCTAATGGTTTTCTTCCAATTTTTTCAAGCAAAAGTGCTGTTATTAAATATGCTGGCATTTCGGCTACTGCGTTGAGCAGAACAGTCGAGTAAATGTTGGTGTCAAGATTGACAGCATTCAAGCTCAGGCCATAATACACAATAGACACGAACAAATTGATGAACACAGTTAAGAACAAGCGAACACGGGTGGTTGGCCACCGAATTGTATCTATCAGAGAACTTTTCAGCGCTACTTTATTTGATCCATCAACTTCTTCCTTGCAAGCTTGATCCTTTGTTGTTGAATTGTTGTTCACTTCTTCGTCAAGAGCCACAATGACTCCATCAGGAAGGTGCTTTCCGTTCGATTTCGCAATGGAGCCCAATACTTTCATGGCTTCATCAACTCTCCCACGAATCAGGTACCATCTTGGAGATTCAGACAGGAAAGGAAGAACAAGGACCAGGAATATGATGGTAGGTATAGAGGAGGCAACATAAAGTGTACGCCATGAACCAGAAAAATAGGCTATACCCGAAACTAGGGCAATTCCCGTTGAGAAAAAATAGAATGTGGACATGCCAGCAGCGCCACGTTTTGTTGGACCTATTGGTTCTGTGGCAAGAACAAAGGCACAGAGACCAGTTCCACCGGTGCTTAAGCCAGTGAATAGTCGGAGAAGAAGATAGATCCAGTAGTTTGGAGCTAATGCTGTTAAGCAACCAAAGACAGCATTCATGACGCTTACCACTGTTAGAGATCCTTTCCTTCCTAGAAAAGAGTCTGAAAGATGGCCAAAAATTCCTGCTCCTGAGGACTCCAATTCAAACAATTATCAGTCCTGATTTCAATTGAATTTCAACTTATTATTTTTTTATATATATAAATTTTGTTGCCGATGCAAATATTTTCTTTGAACTTGTGATTAAGAGGAGCACGTATGTCCCCCAATAGAAAATTATGTGGCCCCACTACAGACAGGTCTATGTTCTCGGAACAAAGGACCTATGGAATTGAGGAAGGAATGGTTTAATATTTACTTGCAGGAGACGTCGCTAAGTGCTATGGTCAAATATTGACAACACCAAGTTCAGAGAATCAAAACAAAAGAATATAGTAATTCAGAGAATCAAAACAAAAATCCAAAGAGCATATTCTTATATAATACACCTAATGTCTGCCTAACTTGTCCTCATCTACATTAATAAATATTTCAAATGGTAACAGAGAGACGTGAAATTTATCAGTCCAAGAAGTCCTTCTAAAGAGTAAAGAACCATCCCTTGTCACGATTTTTAGAGATGAGACTAAATCGCCAACAAAGGTTTACTTAAAATTACTAAAATAGTAAAGCAGAGTGCGACAAAGATACTAAACTAAGAAACTCACCAATCATGCAGCCACCAAAGAAGACGGCTTGAACCAGTCCAACCTTGAACTTCTCATCACAAACCAACCCCCATTCAGCCACCGTGGAGCTTCCTGCGCCACTCACCCATTCCCACGAACCGGGTTGCAGGTGACAGACCCCCTTAGTCCTCCCAGACCAATCGGCGCAGGCTGCCTCGACACACTTGAACTCCGGTTCACGGTCTGCAAAGATCATGACCATAGTGTGTAGACCTTCAAGTGCCCAAGCCAAAGTGACCAGCAGAAAGTGTCGGAGCTGCCATCTCCCGAACTCACCGCAGTGCTTTTGGAGCATATCATCTATAGTCAGCTTTTGTGCTTCTTTAGATGAAGGGATTAGCAACAGTGAGCAGAGCTCAGGCATGTTCTTTGCCGACATGGCTGGCGTGCACTTACTTGAGGCCGCTTGGTTTATACTTTAATAGTAAAAGCTCGGAATAAGCAATGCAGACACAAGATGTAAAGGAGAGAATATACCGATGCGGAAGCTACTTTTCTGTTTTATGTTTTTCTTCGGGAAGGTTTTAATAATTTGCGGATACGAGAACTATCGTGCATATACATACTATTCTGTTTACAGGGTACTCCACCAACCAAATCTTAACTTATTTCATTCAAATACGATAATACCCTCGTCTGTTTCGAAAGGACCCTAAATGTGTAGTAGGGGTAAAACATGCTTTCAAGCTTTCCCAGGTCCCAGCTTTCTCCCATGTAAGTGCGTTGACCAGGACTCGTGACATTGTCACATGTCCACCTGCGTCTCGAATAATCAATCTTTCCAGTGTTGAAAAGCCACTGGAAAGCTCATCCCAATTCACTAAAGGACTCGTGTTATTGTGAAATGCCTACATGCCTCTCCAATATCATCTCAATTCGTTCATTAAAGGACTCGTGTCATTGTGAAATGTCCACATGCGTCTAGAATAAACAATCTTTCCAGTGTTGAAATTCTCATCTCAATTCCTTGTTTAATGAACTTTTACATTTAGTAAATAAAACGAAACTAATTTGTATTCTCCGGTGGGGACTATCAGCCCCCATTATCCAGATGTAGATATATGTTACTTAATAGAGAATCGAACTCAAAAGGCATTTGAATTTGGTCGGGTTGTCCATCCAGGGTTCGGATCCAGTCAAGGCGATCCATTAGCTGATCGGTCCATTTTTCGTAGGTCAGTTTTTATGCCAAGATCCAAAACCTCCTTGGCCAATTCACAGAAGGAAACCTCCCATGCAAGCACGTAAAAACCTAAACCTGACTACAAACCGTATATAAGGTATAATTCTCCCATAATGAAGGTATGAACCTCCTAACCCAGTTGTTTTCTCTGCATTGATCTTCCTCACCTCCACAAAAAGACTTACTTGAGCGTCGGAGAGGCTAATCGGGCCGTAACCCCTGATATGCCTTCCTTATTTTGCAGGTACATTCACATCAGGCTCATCACAGAAAGTAGCGGATTCATGGAGCAAAACGGCAACGTACAGTTCAGCCAAAATCCGGCAGAACCAGAATTCTTAGACAAATTGAGATGATCATGTTTTATTTCACATCTCTTCCAATATTTTTCTTTTTGGGAAGAATGAGATATTGACTCAACCAACATCTTTCTCTCATAAATTTTCAACTATTTTATTTTATTTTATTATTATTTTCTATTTAAACTCATTCGCTTTGTTTTTTTTCCTACTTTGCTTACAACTCTTCATAAGATGAATTAAAAGGTTCTTATTTTATCTAGGACTCTTCCTAAGATGAATTAGAGTTTTCTATATTGTCTGGAACTCTTCATAAGATGAATTATGGTTTATGTAAATATATTTAAACAACTTTTGAGAGATATTAACAAAACTCTCCATCAATAAAATTTCTTTTCTTTATGAAAAAATTTTATCATGCAATTTTTGGACTAGAATTATGTGTGTTTATCTTTTCTTCTACGTAATGTGGCATTAGAGCTTTAAATCTCATCAAGCTTGTTCTTTTTGACAATAGAAAAAATTATCCTAATGATGACGCGCAAAGATTACCTAATGTCTAGAGAAGAATTGAAGAACACGAGATAACTATTCATAATATTGAATTTTAGTTGGCAACAATCATAGGACAACTACAAACATTGATGCGACAAAACAATAATTGGAGATTTGGGGAATAGTTGAAGATAAGTGATATTTGTTATAGAATTGTTTAAGTCATTTTATGTGATAATAGTATGTTTAGTATACATACTAGGGTGTTTAGCCCAAGTTTTCTGTTATTTTCTTATAACTAGCATGTGTATGTGTTTTTATATGATAAATTGCAAGTCAGGTTATAAATGAAGGTTTTTAAGCTTAGGTTTTGCATACTCACTACAACAAAAACATGCATTTTGCGTCGTCTGCTAAACACCGTAGAAGCTCTTAAGATGTCATAGACAACCTTCTATGACGTCTATTAAAACGTCATAATAGATGTCGTAGATGGTGGGTAGGTAATGGGTTTCTCCGACGTCTGAGTGAAGACGTCGTAGAAGGCTTATCAATTCTGCGACGTTGATGAAGACGTCAGAAAAGAAGCATATAATTCCGACGTTTGGAGAAAACGTCAGGGATTGTTTGCCTTTTGAGGACGTTGGGGAGACGTCGCAGAAACTTGACAATCTGCGACGTCTAATAAATAGACGTCGTGGATTGTCAAGTATTTATTAAATTATAATTAATTTATTATAATTTTGGTAAATTTTGTTAATAATGTTTTAATATAAATTAGAAATTCATGATTTGTTTTAATTGATCTGAATATT
>JANZLF010000005.1:24785980-24804020 GCA_026546835.1 Erythroxylum foetidum | reverse complement strand
TTCGGGAATGTCCCGGAACTAAAAATTTTAAATTCCGCACTGTGGGCATGTGATGCTCACCCCGGGATGTTCCTACATATTCTGCCTCTAAAATGGTCAAAAATCGCGATTTCTGCAAACTGACCCATGAGTGTTCGTTTAACGGACATGCGTTTCCGTTTAACGGACACTGTTGGGCCAAAATGCACTTCCTCACCTGAGAAAGTCCGTTAAACGGACATGGGCGATGCTTTGGGTCCTTTTTGACCCGTATATGTCCGTTAAACGGACCTAAAGTTCATTGAACAGACATGGGGGTTCCAAAGACCCCTTCAAATCCTCTCCAATGCTTTCTACCTTCAATCTAACATCATATACAATTATAATCGTCACAAATTCACTTATTCAAATGCCTAAACACTTCATAACAATCCAAAAAACAATTTCATTTCACAATTTTCTCAAATCTCAACTCATTTGGTTCATCAAAACCCCAATTTCCTATCAATCCCCATAGATGTCACAACCATAAATCATAAACAACATCCTAACTTGTAACAATCATATCTTTTCATTTCGATATCCTAAATTGGCATACTATATGGCGTCGGAAAGATAAGAGGATCATCTATAACTTTTATTAAGACATCTCGGTCAAAATCATCATAGATTAATATAGAATATCTTCTGAACTCAGAACACACAATTTACCCTCATGAACTCAATATAGTATGCAAATCTATAACACAATACATATGCAAAAACACTCATTTCATACATTTGATATTTCTAAATTTCACTAAAAGATCGGGGTCCAACAAAGGAACCACAATTCCCTCCTTAACTGAAAATCTAGGATATAATAGACTAGAGATGGGGATAGGAATAATATTTTTTTCTCAACTCTTTTTTGAATAGGAAAAAATACAATAGGATATGTTCTTTAAGAAGACAAGATGGAGTGTTAATGTCATATAAAAATGATCTTAAGGAAGAGGTCGATAATTTCTTCAAATTGTCTTTGAGTACTACTGCAAACATTTAATCCTCCATTCAAATTATTTTCTCTTTTATAGCTAATCATTTTTAGCTTAGCCAAAGATTAATATAATGGTTTCAAATGTTATTGATTGATATGTTTTATCAATATTAAAAATACTACAAGCACATGACTTAGATATAGCTAGCACAGGTAAGTACAGGTCGATCCCTATGAAGACTGTAAGCATTAGTAATTACCCTTTTTCTAATATATAACATGTAAATCAGATTGTGGATTTTAATTAAAAATTAACTAAAAGTATAAACTAAGAACTAAGACTATAAACACTACTAATTACCCTTTTTCTATTATTTTCTTGCAAGTTTGGATTGGATGTTGTTATCTATTAGATCTCTTGAAGTTATCTTCGTGTATCCTCATCCCTTAATAAGAACTCACCTAAATCAGAACTGTAGCCTCTCTATGTCTCTCATGGTTTAAAATCTCTTAAAAACTTGGCTCTCATTGTTTTGCTTCTATTTGGGTCCTTTTATAGTAAAAACTAGGATTTCTGGGTTATACATAGTCAACATACACAGGCATGTGAGTGACTGTGTTTCTCCTAAAACAATTACTTTTTTATATCACATGAACACAAAGACTTATGCGGGAAACATGCACAGTCATATATATCAATATACATGGGCATGTAACTTCATATGAGTAGAAACAATATTCTTCAATCTCCAGACATTTGCAAAGACTTATATAGTCACTGTATATGGTCGTGTATCTTCAAGTTTCTTTAATTTTTTTTCCATGCCACAATTTCATTCAAATTCTTGTCCTTTTGGTCTAAGAAGGCAATATCACTTGAAGAAAAATAAGTAATAAAAACACTATAAAACTGGTAAATATCAAGCAAATCACATTAAATATGGGTATATAATTATAATCAAGTAAGCATTTATCAAACATCCCCACACTTAAGTTTTTACTTGTCTTCAAGCAAATCATAAGTTAAATTATCAATCTTACAAACATCTATCCCTTATTAACCTTAATCTATCCATCCATACTCTAAACCAACATGTCATATTTGATCAATTAGAATCAAGTCATCCTAGAACTAACCTTTATAAGTCAATATCAATAACAATCACATCGACAATATTTTTGAAATCAAAAGCACAATTCTTAACACCCTCTTTAAGGTTTTATTCATTGCACTCAAGTGATTAGCGTTAAAAATATAATAACTCTCAATCGATACATAATAGAACTCTTAGCCATAGGCTTGCAATATTATCATATCTCAACCACTTATATATAAACTACACACAAAAATTGAAAGTTCTTTATAAGGGTTTAATGGGGTTTAGATAAGGTTATGATTATTGCTAAAATTGAAAGAAACTTACAACAAACAAGATTAAAAGAAACTTAGTCTTTCACACTATATAGGTCCTTTATAACATGAATCCATTAGAACCATAACTCAAACACTTTTTTTTTCAATTTCAAGCATTCATCATGTACCACAATTAAAGAAGTATTAGATCTTTTCAACATTCAAATTTTAAGCAATCAAGTAAATGTAAATACTTTCAGGGTTTAAAACAATAAAAAGGTTTTAAGAAAAATAAGGTAAAAGCTATTAATGATGTTGTAATCAATGAAAAAGGGTAAAGTTCAAACTTAGCTACTCCAAAAGGGATAAAATATGGTAAGGTAATTTTCGAAAAAAAAAGCTAAACAAATGTTGAATCTAATTATCTTTATCACTTCAATGCTCTAATTCAATATATGTGGTCTCAATACGTATAATAAAATAAAGTTTTAGATTCATAAATTAAAATCAAGTATAAGGAACATAGAGATGATGGATACATAGATTAAGTACATTGATGAGAGCTTAACCAATCTTTAGGGTGATTATGATGTATTTCAATGTTATTTTATAGAGGAAATTTTATATATGTATTAATTTCTATAGAGGCATTATTCAGTGCTATGACCAAAAAATTGATGATGCCAATAAAGAGGATAAGATATTATGACAGATATATACATAAGAGAATATGCTATAACTAACTAATCTTTTAGTTGTATTAACTGACCTATTTTTTCATTGATATACTTTTGGAAGTTGACCTCTTAATGCAACTAATATATTTTGTATGTCATATAATTAGATTATGAATGATATAGTTATATGTGGAAGTTGATCGTTTGATTATTATATGACCTTAAGTTATGACCAAAAAATTATATTACGCTTGCAAAGGAGAAGGGTATAAAGAAAGGCCTTAAGGCCTATATTGCAAACCTAACAAAAGATCCCTTCCTAGCTAAAACCTTTTACAAAAATAATAAACAAAAAAACTATAATTTTTAACTATTAGTGGAGAACTTTAATAAGCAGGTAACCCAAATTAACTATTCCATCTTGATTTCATCTTCATGCTGGCATTTCCTCCTATTTTCTTATAAAGCAAAGTTCCCCTTATCCAGTATAAACTAATATTGAGAAAAGCAAGTATGTCTTTTGGTTCTTTCCCTATCCTTTCAAGCATTTCTATCCCTCCACACTATATAGATGGAATAGTTGAAATTCATTATGAAAATCTCCAAGTCCCCCTTTTTTTTTGTAATAGCTTAGTTTTCTTACCCATTCTCTTAGGTTGTCTTAGCTTATTATTGAACAACTTGATGCATATCTTTCTTGTGCATTTTTCCAAAATTCTACAAAGTATTCACACTCAAAAAAGAGTTACCCCTTGATAGATGTCAATGAAGTAAAAATTTCCCTTTCTGCAGATATTGTTCACACTTTCCATTTAAAATTTTATTCTTCTCTTAAATCTTTAATATATGCCTCAAAGTAAGAAATGAATTAAGGTTGTGTTGGACTTTGCAAAAGGTGCGTCAAGGGTAGTTACCTTAATCAAGGTTCGAGTTGGAATGCTCGCAAAAAGACTCGACAAAAACTCGGCACTACAATAAAAAAAAAACTAAAGATATAGGCATAAATAGAAGTGTAATAGACCCTTTAATTTGGAAATTTTGAAACTGTTTTGCATACAACTATAGCATGACTACTTATTTTCTAGAAAAAATCATATATGAATTATTTGGAATAGATTTAGATTATTTATAATATATAAATGAAATAAGTACATCCCTCTTTTAAGAAGTCATTAATATTATAGTAAATAATGATAAATTGGAAGATGAAGAAGTGAAAATAAGATGAGCCAACTAAACTTTAAATCTCATTGTTGTATTTCTTCTCCCTGTTCTCTTAAATTAATACTTCTTATCATTACTTATTTATGGGTCACATAACATTCTTATATGAATCATTCCAATATTATATTTCATTATATAAAATCATCTACTTTCATATAAATCTAACGTGAACATAAATTATGTAAATAAAATATCTCATAGTACCAGTTTACTCATTTACAGTGACAAGATGCTTTTGAAATCGCTAGTATCGTTGACTTTAATTTAACTTCAGTTCAAGGGTAAGGGCAAAACAAGGAAACTTGGCAAATTATAGTGTACAAGTTCCTCACTTTGCGAATGTCAGGAGGTCATTAATTATACGTGACTTTTTCTTTGTATTTTTCAAAAAGGATTGTTTCCGTTATTCGATCTCGTGACCTTCTCTTAAAGCTGCAAAAAATTCAATAACTAAAATCTAAAATATCTAATCCTTCTTTTTGAGTGACCTTTAGAGCAACAGTTTATAGCCGAGTGTTCCGAAAACTTGCAAAGTATGCGGTTGCTAGGCGATATGGTACAATTTCTTGACTGCTGTTAAAAGCATCCAAGGGACCACATTCTCCGTTTCGTCTGTGCTTGCTCCGAGGCTGCTAACAAGCCAACACATGGGTTTTATTTTATCCCTTTTATAACCCTGAGAGTGAAGACTGAAGAGGAATTGTTAGCAAACCCAAGTCTTGAGCTACTACTGGATTTAGCACGGATTGCTTCAAGAAATCAAACGGCAATATTGGTCTATTGTGGTAATGACCAGCTCTATGGATTCACCATTACCTACTAATATTTGGGCCGTGTTGTGCTCATCACCTTCGTTCTCATTTTTGTTTGGACCATCCTTGGACTTGTACAACTAGAATCCGAAACAGCTCCTAATTCATTGATCTCCCCGTTATGTTCCCTGTCTATGGGAAGGGTGCTTGCAAATTAAAGGTAAGTTATTTCCATTTGCAAGAATTTGATGGAAAGAATAGTTTCTTTTACATAGCCCAACGTCCTGCTTGATTTATGATTTAAAAGTTGCAATACTTGCAGTCGGCAAATGATTCTATTTCTAAGTTATAAAGGCCTTGAACCAGTGAAGTTGCCTGTTGTACACCTCAACTTGGGTACAGGTACTAAGAAATTTTCAAAAACCGAAAGCACCTCACAGTATTGACCTCTAACTTTCCCTTCAAGTTTTATGTGTTGTTAATTCTCTCTCAATTTTCTATCAAGTTCCAAGATTTCACTCAATATTTACTAATTTCAAATATGTAAATAAGTCACGCCTTCCTCTTCGGGAGATGTAATAGTTAGAAAGCAGGATGTTGAAGTTTTGAGACATTAACGTTTGTGGCAAAACAAGTTTGCTGTATATAACTATTAAGGTGCTCCAAGGTAAGAAAATAGTTGATTTTCTATATTTGAATCACATGACTATGACATACAACATTAATTACTTCCCTCATATTCTCTAACACTCTTCTATTGCGTAACCATGCAATATTCCCACCTATATCGTGGTGTCCATCTTTCCAGTATCAATGCCAAGCTGAAGCAGATACTAAATTTCTTTCCTTCCAACCCAACAACATTGCTCCATCCTTCTCCATGAGTGTGTAATGCTCCGAGTAGCATCTGAGCAGGCTCCTTATTACAGAGGAGACGTAAGAACTCAAAGGGTATGGACGAAATCCAGCCATTGTGAACCTAGATTTCCACTTTCCCAGGAGCTCATGCCGCTCCACCCTCTCCTTCCCCTCACAAGCAATAATGTTTACCATGTCCCTGGCTAGGCACTGCTGCTCCACGCCAATTCGCTCTTTCTGATCCCTTGGCATAATCTCATCGATGGACTCAAACATTGCCAGGTAAAACTCTAGAGTTTCTACAAACCTTGTGAGGAAAGGGGTTGTGTTTGTGTTTGATTCTTGCTCAACCAAAGTGGTCACCTTGGGATTTAGTGACTTCACCATTCGAAGCAGACCATCCCTTGGATTATTCACATCAACACTTTCATCAGGAGTGTGGTGGAGCTGTAAGGGAAAGTTGACGACTAGAGCCTCACCAGGCCTGATGTCAAGCATTTCCTGAGTCACATCTGGAGCAAAAACAGGCAGACCATTGAACTCTATAGAGATATTAAATTGTTCAGATATTGCTGTCAATCTTCTGCCAACTGTACCTAGTCCATCACCGCGCGCATACTTATTAACAGGATCATCAATACCAGTAATACGCACATGTGGAGACCCACCTGGTCTAGCTGCAAGAGCCTGAAGAAGAGTCATCCACTGAGTCCCCTGAGCAATTTGAAAGTCAACAATATGGATGCGGTCCTCATTTCTGCAAGCCTCAGCAATGGCTCCGTTAGCTGCCATGTAGCCAAACTTCAAGTATGGGCATATTTCATACAAGATCTGCATGTAGGAAAGAAGATCCTTGCTGTCTGGTTCTCTACATCTAAGAGCACGGTATATGTTAGTGCCCGATGACTCCTTCCTTGCTATCAGCCCTTCAATTAAGTAAGCACCGAGGCGCTGAATTGCTTCTCCACTGATGGACACTTTGCCTCTAGCCATTTCAGTCAACCTATTGAAATCATTGACGTTGTTTTCAGCAAGAGCCTTCGCACAAGCAATCAGCAATTGCTTTAGATTTCCTGGAGGTTTGTTTTGCAAAGAAGTTGTTCCCACCGCTTTTTGACGTTTCTCATCAGGAGCACCTTCTCCCAACTGCCTGTTCCTAGATACAAATGATGGTTTAGGCTCAATTCCTTGAGAACTCTGGTGGTGCTCTTGACACCAAGTCTTGGTTCGCTGACCTGAAGATTGTGGTCTATTACTTTTATCGATAGAATTATTGGGCATAGTAACATCTTCATCATCATCAGTCCCCATTAGAGCAGTCTCTAGTTGCAGCAAAGCATGTTTCATGTTCTGACTAGAACTTGCATCTTGCGAAGATGAAGGGCTCAACCTATGAAAATAACCTATAGACTGGATGGAAGAGTTACAGGAAGGACCGGCTCCGGTGATAACATCTGCAGAGCTGTGCTTCTCCTGGCTATCACTTAATGTATTAGCGGTATCACCATCAAATTGTGTTGAAAATAGTGAGCTCGGTGAGTTTCCTATTTCAAACTTCAGTGACCCATAAAGCCTGCTAGGTAGCAAAGGAATAGATGGATAGGGTACTGAGTAGGATAGACCAGCACCAGTGGCGCCATCTCTCAAAACGCCTTGTAACTCCAAATTTGGCATCATCTGTTCCACAAGTGAGACAGAATAAGGTAGATACAGCTTCCTTTTGCAGAAAAGATAGGTCGTGCTTCTAAAGAAATTATCGGCCTACAAAAACAAAGCAATGAAAACATCTCAGGCACGTTATTGTAGCAGAATTTAAACATAAAAATTGTTAATAGAATCAGAAATAGAAAAGGCAAGCAACAGAGATTCTAAGTTCTTGACTGACTTCTAGGAAATTCAATTGTAGTCGTCATGTTATAAAGCACATATTTACACCCTCTTTGTAACAAGGTTAAAGCAAGTGAAGAAGGACGTCTGGCCAGCCTTCATAGTTTAACCACTAACTTGAGAATTACAACTTAATGATGATAAAGCCAAGATAAACATGCACAAGTCTATTGATAGAAACAGTTTAGACTTGTTCATCAGGCCACACAAAGCAAGAAGTAATATCGTTTTATAATACACTCCACCCCCCAGCCCATACCAAAAGATTCAACCTATGCCTATTTCGTGAAATACCAAACAACGAAACAAGTTGAATCGAAAAGATAAGCGAATACATATGTCTAACACATGCATATAGAGGCCAAAAATTGGAGCTCCTCCCCTCGGACTCCGAAAACAACAATAGGGAATCAAAAAAGAGGAAATCTTTCCCATAGGTCGGCTAGCTGTAGATCAAACAGAGGCATAGCCAAACCATAAGCAACGTATTGGACTATGAACTTCTACCTATTCATTGCTCACTCAACTAAACAAAACAAGAGATACATGGGTCATGCAACAGAAAAAACAATACAAAGATCCAAATCTAGCCCAGTTCATATAACATGAAATCACGTCATGAATTGACCACAACAAAAGCAGCAAACTTCATTAATCGCAACAATTTTTCACAATGTTTCCTTCATGCCAACTTCCTGCAAGAGCCTATGAGAACAAAAGAAAAAACAGAACAAGAATTCAAATATACAAAGTCAGAGTAAGTGAAGTCAGAGAAGCACAAAGACACCTCAACAAATTCTAGGACATGTAAAAGAAACCGTAGCATATAAACCGTGGAGAGCAAGAAAAATGAAGAGGGGAAAACACAAGAGGAGCAGTAATAAATTACCCAGAAACCTTTGAGAGTAAGATATGAAAGGATTGAAGAATTTGTGGTGACAACTGAAGATTAGTCTACCCCTTCGGAGGGCTGACTGGAACTCTTTTTGTTTTCGTTGCGTACTATGGGCACTAGAAGAAACCGGAGTATAAATAGGTGGTGAGAAGAGAGAGTGAGGTTTGACGGAGGAATTGTACGGAAGATAACGGCAGACGAAGTGGGAGCTAGAAACGAACTTCTTATTTTAGGACCGAAGTAAACGGAATGCAACGGAACTTAAACGGCGAAGCGTTTCTCACCGACCATGTTTCTGATATTAATTCGTGCGAGGACATTCTTTGATGTTTCCGAATTTATGATTTTCATCGGGATTCGTTTTCACGCACTCTGTCAACAGCCACGCGCTTTATCCTATGCTCCTTCCAATCACCTTCTATAGTCAAATGATCACGTGTATGTCAAACTTAAATAAAAAAAGATACTACTGAATTAATAGAATCAAGAGCCCATTCAAGGTGCAGTAAACACAAACCAATTAAAGCCTACAAGTTTAATTGAGAACCGAACTTTAGTATACTGAAGATTAGCAAACAAAATCTCCATAACAGATGATAAAGGTTATGTATACATTATGAGCATCTTCCACTTTAACATTACTAGTTGTCTAATTTCCCTAGCTGTGACAATTTTAAGAGAGAAAGACAACAAGAGAAGCCGCTCCGTCGTCTATCATACCAGCTCATTTGGAACCTATCCATGTGTTCTCTTACTAGCCCATATTCTTTTTCATCATAAGTTATCTCTTTACTAGGAAAACTCCTTAAACCTTCACAATATAATTTAATTTCATTTGTTGCCTTTATTTGTTCTTCATTGAAGACAATATATTTACATTCAATAACATTAAAGAGACAGCCCATAATATCATTTATATATACATCTTCGTTATATAAGCAATAAGGATCGATAAAATAAGCTATTAAGTAAATCCTTTAAGTAAGATGCTTTTCTTATTGTCAGTCAAGAATATTTTTATAAGCCCTCCTTCTCTTTAAAAAGACTCATAATTGTTTTGCAAATTTAGTACATACCATCACATATATACCTCAAAGATGATTTTTCATTTAAGTCAACAATTCTCAACAACCTTATAAGTCGAACAAAAATCATCATAATGATCAACGAGGAATCCCAAAATTTATTATCTAGAATAATAGTACAAACTTTTTTTCCTTTTGTACTCTTTGATAACTTATAACCTTAAAAATTGAAAGTAAAAGAATATCACAAATTAAACCCATCAAGGGAATTATTAAAAAGGAATAGCAACAATATTTTGACCATTACTCATGTCATCTATTATAGATTAGTAGTTCCACTATTAACATCCCTACTCAACTTAAAGAATAAGAGCTTTCAAGAAGAGTACAATCAAAGTAATTGTTTATGTTAAGTCATCAATTTGCACTTATTTTATACTTAATTTTCTTTAATGTGTTGAAATTATTATCCGAAATTAATGGAATTATCTTATAATTGTTTACAGATGATTTCGCTTGATTGATTGCTTGTCGTACATGTATTTCGCTTGCTCATTGGTTCTTGATTCTTAATGCTATTATTCAATTACACCTATGATCGTATCTAGGTTATTGTTTAACAAGAATGCTAGGATACATATTTCTAGTTATTACTCTTAAGAGAAACTTCCCCAATGAATGTTTGTTAATGATTACAATTTTATGTCGATGATCCATAATAGCATAATAACATTGGTGACCCGAAACCAAAGTATTTTCTCATTGATTGTTCAGATTTAATTATTGCTTTCGATTTGTGATTTTTCTCATAATTTTCGTATGTTGTTGTGACCAAAACCTCCCCTTTACTTTCACTATGTGTTTCGTTTAATCTCGTTAACCTTTATCGTTAAAAATTTCTCGTGGGAACGATATCAAATTACCACTATTACATTAATTTGTATTAACGCAAATGATTTCTTTTATATTTGGTTGCAGGCGACAACATTACCAAATTATGACACCGTTACAGGGGAATTTCTTAATGATTTTGTTAGTGTTGTTTTTGTTTTTGTTTGTGTTTTTGGTTTCGTTGCGCTTGGTTATCTTGTCTTCTGTTTGTTTCAGTTTCACAACTCTTTCTGATTTTTTGATCTTTTAGTGGCATGGCTTACTATCAGTAAGCTTTTAATTCTGATTATTCAAATTATCCTTATTATGATAATGAGTTTCCATCTGTTGCGACTTCCAAGTTTGACCATCAAGTGGCAAATTTCACACCCTTAGCCGCGCATCAACAAGCTAAGGTATGTGAAGTTTGCTCATTTTTTGGATATTCTTTTTGTACATGTTCCTTTTTGCAGGATACAAAGTACGGATTCAATTCTCCACGAGCTACTATGAAGAGCAGTCCTACTTCAAGCCTAAACCTCCACCTCCACCGTCACCACCACAAGCTAATGAGATGTCTTTAGAGGAGATCATAATGAGTTTGGAGATGAGCACTCTTCAATTCCAGTAGTTTAGACAACCATACATGCCTCAACAAAATCTGAATATGACATCACATGCCAAAGATAAGTCTTCTTTGGAAGATATGTTGCAAACTTTGACCGCTAACACTTTGAAGTTTCAGTGGAATAGTGAAGCAAATATCCGAAAATTGGAAAATCAACAAAGGAATTTGGAAAATCAGCTAAGTCAAATTGAGCTGTCGTTAATTGAATGGAGGCACAAAGTTTTGAAAATTTTCCAGCACAACCGGAAGTCAATTCCAAATATTTTTCAAGTCGATTTTTCACTGGAAAGAAGGAAGAGCAAGCAGAGTTAGAAGAGGAAGAGATTATAGCTCGAGAAAGGATGGAAGATGTGCAACCTCCTAAGGTAAGTGATTCAGTTCACGTTATCGCTAACCGAATTTTGTTTCCTTTTCCTATTTGTTTACAGGTACAAGAAGAAGAAGAACAAGAAGAGCTGCAAGAAGTACAGTTTTTAGGAGAGCCATGAGTGAGCGAGTTGAAGACTAAAGGTGACAAGCAGGATGTCAAGTCTCCACAACCATTGGCATTACTTTTATACAGACCATCCCGGTGTGAGAAGGGCGATGCCTGAAAAGACAAGTGGACATTAGGGTATGATGGTGAAGCGATGAAGTTCCACTCATCAGAAATCATGGAGCATCATGTTGAGAAGGAGCCGCATTCAAAGGAAGTTGTTCCAGGTTTATCATAGAGTTTGAGCATGCTTCCTGTTGGACTCAAGCATCCATTCGATAATGGATGATGTACATATGTCAAGGGTTAAGCTTATGACCTTTGATAAGCGCTTAATGGGAGGCACCACATTCGTATCCTTTTCTTTTATGTGTTTTGTTAACAATTTTCTTTTATTTTCGTTTTTAGTTTAATTTAATTCTGTTAGGAATTTAAATTCACATTTTTTTGTCATTTCAAATTTCATCTTTTCTTTTTAAAAATTAAAAAATAGAAAAAAAATGTTTTCGCCATTCCCCCTTATTTCCCCTCTTTCTTTTTCCCTATCTTCTTTCGTTGGGCTTGTCTCTTAATGTGTTCAACTGCAGATGCCACACATCCATACTCCACTTTTGGGCATTAAATCACACTTACCATGCATTAAATGCTTTCTATCTTAGTCTTCATCGAAAACCAACCCACCAATCCTAACTTGCAATTTCGTTGATTACATGTTCTCTTATCCCATTGTAGGTTTGTTTCACAAATTACACTCAATACTAAGGAGAAACAAGTGAGTCATGAAGGTTGGCTACTCCAATCACGTCTTTTGTGGCCTACTGGGAACATGAAAGATTTCAACCGCCACATCTGCCAACACCTTGACTTTAGCACTTCCATAATAGAGAAGCTTTCTTTAACTTTTTCCTTTATTTTTATGCTTTTTTTAACATTGAGGACAATGTTGGTCTAGGTGTGGGGGAAAGAATTGAAATTTTGGGTATGTGAAAATTTTCAGTTTTTGTGTGGTTTTTTTTTTAATTTTTGCGTATGGTTGTGCATATTAAGCCATGAAGCTTTGTCATAGTAGTTTGGATGAGATTGGGTATATGCATGAAATTAATTTGAGCTAAGTGAGTTTTAAGGAGAAGCATGTTGATTGATTGCAATAACTGATCATATAGGCTTAGTCAAAATTTTGGCATGTAAGTGATGAGATAAATTGTGAAATTAAGGTAAATTATTGAATTAAACCTGTGAGCAAAGTTTGAGCCTAAATGACATCACTTTTATGTCATGTTATTTCTTTGAATTGTGTGATGCTCTTCTATTCATGTTGCCTTCAGAACTTGCATGGAACCAGTTTGAATTTATTTGATCATATGGGATATAGAAGTGATTAAGGCCTTCTTTGTTTTTACACCCTTAGCTTAAAATTGACCCACCTAGTTATTTTCTCTTTGCAAACATTTTTGAGCCTTTACCATTGTTTCTTCAATCAATCACCCCATTTTAAAACCCACCCTATCACAAGTTGAATGAAGCATTGAGTAATTTGGGACTTTTGCTTTGTATTGTGTTCTGAGATAGTTTTATAGATACTTATACTCATGTATTTATTGTTTTCCCTTGTTCTTAGTGTTATTCGATCGAAAAAAATAAAAACAAAAAGAAAGAAAAGAAAAACAAAAAGCAAAAAATCGAAAAAAGAAAAGAAAAAGAAAGAATGAAGCATAGTAACTTGAGTTAGTATGAGTAGTTGTAGTTTTTGTTGTTCATATTTATCTCAAAATTTTAATTGTGTGTCCCTTTTACTTGATGCTTTATGAATGTTTGTGATGAAACCTTTCTCATGTTTTTTTTATCGCACCTGTGAACCTAGCCTCATTACAACCGTGAACAAATTCCTTATGATCTAATAGCCTATATGATCTGAATGAATGAAAATTGGTGAAAATGCAAGCCCATGGTAGTGCAACATGTTAGAGTGAGATTTAAGAGAAACACTTTGTCCTCAAACACTTGAGTGTAAGAGCGAAATCCGCGAGAAGAATTCATTTTGATTTCATGTTTGTTTTCGAACAAAGATGTCTTATTTTGACTTCGTTTATTTGCATTGGTGAAAAGCAATTATGATATGTGTTGCAACTTAAGTCTCTTTGGCCCAAGTTAATGGATTGTGTGCACTTGATCTTGTGAAGGATGCATTGACTGAGTATAGTGATTTGACATGTTTGCTCGAGGGCGAGCAAAGGTTTGGTGTGGGAGAATTTGTTAAGTCATCAATTTGCACTTATTTTATACTTAATTATCTTTAATGTGTTAAAATTATTATCTAAAATTAATGGAATTATCTTATAATTATTTACAGATGATTTTCAACACCTTAGAGATGAAATTGAGTTAAAAAGATGAAAAAGAATGAAGAAAATTTGAAATTCCTAATTTGACAAAAATTTTGTGACTAAGCGTGGGCATGCCTAAAAATAGAATAAATCTGCAGATCACTTTTCAAAAGTCAAAAATCGAGATTCTCACAATCTTTGAAGATTATATTGCCATCTTTCAAGATGATTGACTACTTAAAATTGGGGGATACAGTATCGGAAGAGAATCAAGGAAAGATAAGGGGGGAAAACAAGCATAAAAGAGAGAGGATGGTGGTTCACGCAAGTTTAGACTAGGTTTTAGGTTAGATTTTCGTTTCTGCATCTTTTCTTTTCCAGTTTTTACGTCTTCTACACTTTTTCCATTAGTATTTTCGTGATTTTCAGTAAAGACCAGGGATGGAGACTTTACGTTTTGTTATTTCTTTCGTTTTTGATTCTAGTATGAGTAGCTAAACTTCTTTTTTTGGTTGAGGGGATCCGTGTTATCATGCTAGTATGTGTGAGATGTTTTGAATAAAGTTTTCGTTGTTAATAAACATTGAATATCTTCCGATCTACTCTTTCTAATTGAATTCGTTGATTTCTAATTGAATTCGTTGATTCCATACACATGATGAATATGTAAAGGAAAACGGAATCCCCTTATCTTATCCCTTTTACACCCTTGAAAGGCCTTATAAACTCCTCATTGATCAGCACAAAAACTGTTTGTTTGATTTCTTAAGGGGACACTAGCCTATAGATACCCTCTTTAATCCTTACTAGTAGATCAGACCTTATCAATACTTTAAAAATAGTGGGAGATGAATTAATTGATTCCTTGGTATCAATAAACTCCTTGTAATATTGGAAAGCTTCCTCCTTAATTTCTTCCGACTTAAGGATGTTTTCCCGTTGGTTTTCCTAAAGCTTATGATTACGATAGAGATGCTTCTAGACTTAACAATATTGTGAAAGAAATTAGAAGTCATGTCCCCATCTTTATGCCATTTCAACCTTACCCTCTATTTTAGTATGGAATGATGGATACATATAGCTTTGGAGTATTCATTAAGTGCCTTATTTTTGTCCTTCAATAGTTGGGTGTATGATGCATATTTATAAAGTTCATAATTTATTCCAATTAATCTTGATTTTGCTTGTTTTACCATGAATTTGGTGTGCATTGGTCTCCTCCTATTTAACTTTTTCATTTCTTCTTTAATCATTTCTAGATTTTTGGCACATTGGAATTGCTTAGTCCCTTTTATCTCCATTTGAACACAACTTTGTATTGCCTCATTAAATCCTTCCCATTTATGAGATGGATATTAAAACAAAAAGGGCCTCTTTTTCTCTAAATGTTCTCCATATCTTGTATTGTAAAAGGTGTATAATCTAAAATTGTAGGTGTATTAAATGTTGCTTTGCTTCATGAGAAATTTTCCATCCATTGCTTATTGATAAGAGCATGATCTAACTATTTCATCAATATGTATACTCATTCTTTGTTATTACTCTAGGTATAAAATCTACCTTCAATCTTCTAATCCATAACTCTAATATTTGAATGTTTTCCTTTAAATCACTTGTATAAAAACATGGTCCAACATTACTCTCCACCTTACTCCTAAAACAACATTATTAAAGTTTCCTAAGATGAGCTAGGTGCCCTATATTGAACTATTGATTTCTTCTATTTTGGCCACAAAGATCTCCTAAGATAGTTAAGATTAGCTCCATATACTATGGTTCCTTCAAAGGATTAGTTCCCTTTCAATACTTCCACCTTTAGGTGCAACATTTAATCATTGGAATCTTGTAGTTGTACCTTAATCCTTTTTATATCAAAAGCTATTATAACTCTTCCATAATGGTGGTAATTATGGTTAGATACAAAAGACTAGTGGCTGCTTAAAATCTGCAATTTCTTTATATTCTCTTTCTTTATTTTAATTTCTAGAAATCCTACCAAAAAGGCTCTTTCCCTAAAACAAAATCCTTAATTACCTCTAGCTTTTTGAGACTATTCATACCTATAATATTCCATATAATTAAAGACATTGTTCAAATATAGGGGAATTAAGGCCCCTATGTTTTGTTTTCCCTCCATGTTCTTGCTTTCTTCCTACTTAACACTTCTTTAAATATGTTTTTCTCACCGAAATTTTCTTAACTTTCTAACTTATTGATCTCTTCTCCATTCAATCTTTCTTCATGCAGCTTATTGGCTTTTCCATCCATCTCCTTCCTTGTTCTTCCATTATCTCTTATAGGTTGTTTACCTTTTGAGAGATGGGAGTTTCCATTACTGCTTTCACATATTTTTCTTTAACATTCTTCTCAATGGTTTTATTACTAATGGTATCATCTTGTTCCATACCCTCCATATTCATTAGTTCTTCATAGACCCCTCTCATGAAGATTTTTCTTGTAAGGGTCCACATCTTTCCTTTTTGTTTGAGAGTTGGTCACCATACATAGGAAATTTGTACCAGGTCTTCTACTAGAGCTCCTTCTTCTCTTAATCTTAGTATGGGGACCGACTCTAGGAGTTGCTTTCTTAGCTCTACACTGATGTAAATTCTAGTGAAATCTTATAGTTATGATCTTATCCATGCATAAAGGCTTACCAATGGAACTTTCTAAGGAGATAAATCCCTTAATGGACTAATATTTGAGTGGAATGTTATGGAAGTTCACCCACAATGATATATTCTCTCACTTTTGTCTAATTTCAACCTTGGTCTCCATATTTTAAAAAAACAATGGGATATTATAAATAGGCCAGGGACCTACCTTTATTACCTTCCTAGCCTTTTTTTCATTTTGAAATTTGAACAACACATGATTGACTTCTGAAATTAGTATTTCTTGCATTCCTCTTGTTTTCCGTGATCTAATTGGCCATCTTCGGATTGTTTAAAATGCAACTTTTATCCATGAAGAAGCCAAGTAGTTGAGTCTCATACCTTAGCTCCCTTTTTCAATACCTCTATGTTTGGGGCTACTACATTCCTTCCTTCCATAAGGGTGGGAAGGACATTTCCATATTTCTCTCATTCCCAAATGTTTTGTTGGTTGCATCTTTTGTCATTCTAGTGCTAGGATAGCTTTTACAAAGACTGCATTTGGTTCAAAGTTTAATTTGAGGAGGTTGAGAGGTGTCAGAACCAAAAAACCCTTGTGTTTTGTGGGACTAATGTAGCAAGCTGAGAAAGAAAGTTTGCTGGTGATGGAGGGAGGAGTGGCGATTCCTAATTGTGAGAATTGGGATAAGAGGAAGAGAAAGCAGATGGTGATGTTAAAGGGAAGGGTGTGGTATAAATGGTGCGTTAAGAAGAAGAGGAGGACGAAAAAGCTAGAACATTGCTAGTTTCTTCTAAGGACAGGTTGTAAGTTCTCTCACTAAAAAAAGTCATCTCTCTTAAATTTATTGAAATTTTGTTTCCACTATATTAAATTCTTATTGACATACTTCTGATATATCATATTAAGATGACAAGAAAGTTATCATCATTCTTTCCCTGTAACAATTTTTTTTCTATTTGTCTTATTTAGCTCCTTTTAAAATTGAACAAGGCTCAATTACAAAAGATTAGCATTTGGACTGCTAATCATTTTAAACTCCCAAATTTTGTATTTGTTGGGAGTAAAACATCATGAAACAAGAGATCAGAGCAAGTCTATCTGCTACACTACTTTGTGTTATATCTAAGTTAGAAAATCACCAAGTAAAATAAGTATAAAGAATACGTTTTATGGCGAGAAGAACAATATTTGAAATTAATTATAATATTTTAATTAATTATATTGTTATTAATTAATTATAAGATTGTAATTTATTAATAACATTATTTTAATTAATTATATTTTAATTAATTAATTAATTAAAATATTTTAATTAATTAATTAATGAATAATTATATTTTAATTATTTATATTTTAATTAATAATAATATTTTAATTTATAATAATGTAATTAATTAATTAATATTAATATTTTAATTAAATAATTAATTACAATATTTTAATTAATGAATAATTATATTTTAATTATTTATATTTTAATTAATAATAATATTTTAA
>JANZLF010000005.1:24754940-24770251 GCA_026546835.1 Erythroxylum foetidum | reverse complement strand
GAAGCAAAATTGAAACTCTTTCAATTGGTATTTTCGATTCTCTCTTTCATGAAAGGAGAGAAGGTGTAAAGAACATGTAAGAACTCTTTCTTGCCTACCAATTTTGTATATGCATGGATGGAAGGAGAGAGAGGCATCAAACTTGTCCAATTCCACCTCTGTCTCCCTCAGAAGTTTAAACCAATGAATGGTTGATCCTTTCAAACTTAAGAGAGCCCACATTTGATTTTCACCTATTCTGAGGTATTATCAACCTCAAAGTATACTTCCACTCTAGTAATCCACCCCACAGGGTCAGGCCCATCAAACATGGGAAGTTCCACCTTACACTGACATCTTATACTCCTCCATAGTATAAAAGGAATGCTCCATAGGAGTGGATTGTCAAGGGTGTCGATTATTCCTTTCACCAGCCATAATTTGCCCCTTTCTTTAGGTATCACTCCCCTGTCCTTCTTCTGGTCTCTTACCTATCATCTTGTTCATTTCCAGCAGCAAGGCTCATTGCATTTCCCCTATTTCCATCCTCATAGATGATTGAATATCCTCGAATCCAGCCTCTAGATTCACCATATGAGATTATAGTAAATTTATCCTATCGAACATCTTTGGTGGCATCAAGGTTGACCTTTCTAAATTCTTAACTCCCCAATAAAAAACTAATCCTCCCTTCCTATATCTGACAGGTCAGACTAATGTTAAAACTCTAATTTTATAAACTAGAGATATTGTATATTATTGAATATATGAAAGGCAATCTAATACTATAACAAAGGTGATTCCACTGAACACCCCTCCTAGAGATGAAATGCTCCTCAAAAAGAAGGAAACTCTTTCTGAGCCCCCTCTTTCTTTCTCCTCGAGTATATGCTCTATATCCTAGGCTTATTTATGTTTCTATTATTCTCTCTCCTTCCTAAAATACCCTCAACATTGGTCCCATCAAGATATGCCAACAATCAAATGTATGTAAGCAAAACCTTTCTTTAGCTCAGGTCAAGTGACCTTTCCTTTACTGAGAAATCATTTTTCCACTGCAGCTAAGGACCAGGCTGTTACATATTTTGAGGTTGTCAAACACTTATAATGGAAACATTCCTATTCCTGTCAATCCTTTACAAGGATTTCCCCATTTATATGACGCTTATATAATATAATGATAAAGGGGATGGCCATTTGGAGATCCCAACCTTCTTGTTTTGGCAATTGAAGATATTGCACACAGGTGATAATCCATTTCTTATACACTTGATTAATGAAGGTAAAAGCAACCCAATTCTAGTCAGTGGTGAAAGTAGGGCTGAAACAACTAAATGGTTATGTGCTAAGTGGCTACTGCTCTGCTGTTGAAGTTCGTATAAAGGTATCAAGTTGTATTCATTAACTTTGATAGTCATAATTTATGCAGAGAGCTACCAAAAGTATAGGAGATAAAAGAGGAGACAGTTACATCAATCAGTGAAGGAATAGAAAATTGTTACAAGCAGTAAGATCTGATTTATAGTTTCTAAAGTTTTCTATAAGACCTGATCTAGTTTATTAGTCCCGGGACTTACAGTTCACACTCTTGAGCAGCAAGTTTCTAGAAGTAAGCTGGAAGATTAAACCTCAGCGAAAATAGTGAATAGTAGAACTCTTGGCCTAGTAATTATGAAGCTCCTTTATATAGTCTCGAGAATGGACATTCCACATGAAATATGAGGGTGATGTTGCACATATTAAATGACAACTTCTGGGATGAGAAAATTGTGGTATATGGGCCTAAATGACTAAGATGACTATTAAATCATTTTTTTTTACCATAGGATTGCTTGGGCTAATATCACTTTTTATGCACCTTGTTATATATAGCAGGATTAAATGCTTATGCAAACCTCCTTGGTTCCACCGAAAAGGAAGCATGTATGAAGAACTATTATAACTCTTCTAGTATCTTAAGACATGGTCCAGGAGGTCACCTGAGTAGTATATTGACTATGGGACTGAATTGGAATAGAAAAGGAATGATGCAAACTTTAAAATAATATAAAAAGAACATAATTCAAAATTAATGGTTTCCTAGCTATACCAAACTTTGGAGATAAGGATGCAACTTCCCTATGAAACTGTGATTAGTTACATCATGTCACTGGTCCTCACTGGCACATTTCATTATTTTAATTCGAGTTAACTATAACCTTTGGTAGTTCTAAACAATTCTTGAGTAACTGTACAAGTGAAAAGCTGTAGCAACATTTCAACAAGGTATGCGGGCTCCTAACTACCTTGTAGATAGAAAATGTTTCCTGTCAAATAATCCCAATGTTGTGATGTCATTCAGCATGTATTCGAGATGAAGTAAGAGTAGTATAGAAAAAGGGAATTGATGGGACCTATATAGAATATGTTGATAATCAAGATGTTTTGGATCTTATCAAGAAGAATTCTACACTAAGTTTGATCTATGAACACCTTCAAATCGAACTCCTCTTTCTATTTGGTTCTTATTGAAAGATATAATAATGCATGCCCATTTCTAGTTGTGCTTCATCCTTCATAGAAAAGCAACTTATTACTTGTGTTGCTAGTAAATGAGTGATTCTTTCTGTAGTTGGATGTAATTTTTCTTGTTAGTTTTCTCACAATCATAGGCTACTTTTCTATCGAGGCCATGCAATTTTATGTAGAAGAGTTAAAGTATATAATAGTTAGGTTTTAAAATTTTCTACTTCTATATGAATACAAACATTTCATTAATGATTTACACCTTATTCTCCATCTTATGCTTAAGTTGTTATGTCATCATTGTACACGTGGTATAAACTTCAAGAATGTTACTCTTGAGGTTTCTACAAGGGATACCAAATAACTTGTAAATATAGTCATAAGTCTATATTGAAATACGGGAAAATATTACAGATTTTAGCTTCCGTCATTGCTAATGTTGGTAGATGTATTTTCTAACTTTGACACACTAAACTCTTTCAAACTCTCTAAACTCACCTCCAATGATATATATGTGTAAGCATAAAAGATGGGGACCTTAGTGTCCCAAATTGTACTCATATAGGAGAGTTTCCATCAAACTTGCCATATAACTCCAAAAACAGCTACTTGAAATCATGATACCGTTACCAATGCTCTGATGATCATTACCAGGATTTAGTCTAGCCATTGGACCACTTGTTAAATACTAAGGTTGAAGAATCATCATATAGTGGAATGTGCACGCACTCAGACAGTAACAAAATAAAATATTCTGGCAGTTAGATTTTCCAACAACTACCATACCTCAAAAAAATCTAGCTCACCAAAACAGAAAGAAAAATTTTGTTATATGTTAGGATTTGTTATAGGGTTTGTTAGAGAATTTGTTGTAAATTCTTTATAAATACCCATAGCCTAGAATCATTATGTATTCACATTCTTCATTCCTTTATAAATGAAAAAAAAACCTTCTTCAAAAATGTCATTCTCTCTCTCTCTTAAATGTTGATATTTTCTTCTTCCTCTAGAATTTAGATTTCAACAAATGATAAAATCTGACATTGTATCAAAGAATTACGACCATTTTTGGTAAAATTCATTGATTGATTTGGCAATTATCATACAATTTTGCTCTGATTCATCTCTAGTCATTATTTTGCTCATCTTCCTTCTTTGCTTAAACAACCTCAATGTCATCAAATTCTTCTCAAGAAGCAATTGATCTCTTACATGTCCTATATATACACCACTCAAGTCATCCTAATTACTCTTTATCAACAAATCCTCTTGTTGGTGAGAATTATAGTCATTCGAGGTGTTCAACTAAAGTTTCTTTAACTACGAAGAACAAATTGAGCTTTGTTCAGGGAAATTTTCCAAAACCTGAGGCAAATTTACCTTTATTCCAACATTCGGAAAGGTGTAATAGCATGGTGATTTCTTGGCTCTTGTACTCAGTGAGTTCAGGCATAGTACAAAGCATACTTTATTGAAGCACAACATAACAAATCTGGGAGGAGCTTCCACAAAGGTATAAACATTCTCCTGGAACAATAATTTTTCAACTTCAACAAAACTTATCAGTTGCTGCATATTTTTCCAAATTGAAGAAAATTAGGGATGAGCATAATATTATGGTTAATATACCAGTATGCATATGTGGCCCATGATTAAGTTGTTTCAAGATAAGCAACTAATTCAATTTCTCATGGGTTTGAATGAAACCTATACCACAATTAGGGGAAATATTCTCATGATTTCCCTACTGCCTACTGTTCATCAAGCTTATAATATTATCCTTCAAGAAGAAAAGCAAAGAGAGATCCAAAATCCTTCCATATTCCCAAGTGATGCTTCTGTTCTCGCAAATATCTTATAATTTTGTAGCACTACCAATCAAAGGGAACCCTAAAATGAGAAAATCAAAGTATTTTTACAACCATTGCAAAATTCTTGGGCACTCCATTGAGAGGTGTTTTAAGATCCATGGGTATCCTCAATATTATATGTTTGGAAGAGGTAAGAAATTTACTGCTACTATATATAATGATGGTTCAAATTCCATTATTGGTTAATCTGTTGTTAAAACTTCTATTCCTGCATCTAGAACTATTCTCACCCAGGAAAAATATTGTCAATTAATGGCTTTTTTTGAGCAAGCGCAATTTAGAAACAGCTCAACACAATGAGGATAAGGCCATAACAATGTTAGCAAGTAAAACTTTCTATTTTCTAACTTCTAGCATAGACCCTAAATGGATCATAGATAATGGAGCAACTGATCACATCACCCCACACCTCCATTTATTTGATTCTTACTCTATTGTTCCTCAACCTTCTCATATCACGATGCCCAATGGGAACAAAGCCACTATCAAACATATTGGTTCCATTAACTTGTCACCCACATTGCAATTGCAACAAGTTTTACATGTTCCAAAATTCCATTTCAACTTGCTATCTACAAGTAAATTGACAAAACAACTCACTTATATGATTATTTCCACTCCCACTTCCTACTATCTTCAGGTCCCTTCGATGAAACAGCAAGTGGAGCTTGGTAGAGAATTTAATGGGCTATATTATGTTCTCAAATCATCCAGTGGTGCTACTCCTTGCTTAGACCTTAGTTGTTACAAAGTCTACCATAAACTTGTGGTATTGTAGACTTGGACATATGCCTTTTGACAAGATGAAATAAATAGACGCTATATCTGTTTTTCCTATCAATCCATACAGATGTTTGTTAAGTCTGTCATAAAGTTAAAGTTCATAAAAAATCTTTTCCTACTAGCTCAACATCTTCCTCTTGCATTCTTGAATTGTTTCATATAAACCTTTGGGGTCCCTATCATCAAGCCATATATAATGGGTATAATTTTTTTCTCACAATTTTGGATGATTTCTCAAGAGCCACATGGATTCACTTATTGTCTCATAAGAGTAATGCACTCTTTGCTCTTAAGTCTTTCATCATCTTTGCTGAAAATTAGTTCAAACACTTTGTCAAGATCATTATAACTGATAATGGACAAGAAATTCTATTAATAATATATGTGGTTGTAAGAATAGCTTCCCCCTAATATTATCAAGGCATTTTTGCTTGAAAAAATAATGCTTTGGCTATCTCAAGAAGAGTTTTATGTTTTCTCTCAACTACTTCATTTTTTTGTGGCCACTCTACACAAGTAGTTTCATGAAGGATACATTTATTGACATAAAAGGCTACAGCGACACCTTATGAGATTCTCCATCACAAAAAACCTCTATACAATCATTTAATGACATTTGGATATTTATGTTTTATTGCCACATTACAAAGAGGGAGACATAAATTTGATACAAGAGCTCACCAATGTGTATTCTTTGGGTATCCTTATAGAAAAAAGGCCTACAAAGACCTTGAACTTCAAACCAATAGAATCCTATCCGTTAGGGATATCACTTTCTAGAAAACTTTTTCTCCTTTTCATTACATTACATCTCCCACAAATATAACATTTCCTTGTCCTACTACATAATTTCAGCATAGTATCTTTCTGCCTTCTAGTCTGATATTTCAACATTTTCTAACTTTACTCTTGACAATTCTCATTCTCACATTACTATTCTGGATCATACTATTGATTCCTCATCCTCCACAGAAAACATGCCAATACAAACTCCTGTAAGAAAATCTACTAGAATTCACAAACCTCCTTCTTCCTTGGAAGATTATATTTGCAACTATGGCACAATTTTCACAAAACAACTAAAAATAATACACACTGGTGCCATCTCATCACCTCTAATCAACTACCTATTCCTCACCAGGCTCATGTGTCCCATTCTACCATATTTAATAAACCTTCTTCATATCAGGTTACTTCACTAGATCCTAACTAGGTATATGCTATAGAGAAAGAAATAGAAGCTTTGTAAGAAAACAATACTTGGGAGATTGTTCCTCTTCCAAATGGTAAGAAAGTCATTGGATGCAAATGGGTTTACAAAATCAAGTTGAAGGCTGATGGTGGTTTGGAAAGATATAAGGCTAGATTAGTAGCTAAAGGATATAACCAAAAAGAAGGGGTATTTTCAAGGTATATTTTCTCTAGTCATGAAAATGGAAACAATTAGAAGCATCGTTGCCTTAGTAGCCTTTAAAAATGGGATCTTTTTCAATTAGATGTAAACAATGCATTGTTACATGGGGATCTTCATGAGGAACTTTATATGCAAATGCTTAGAGGGATTCCTAACCATCCTGAACAAGTCTACATATTGATTAAGTCCTTATATGGACTAAATCAAGCATCAAGGTAATGGTTTGCTAAGTTCATTGATCTTTTGAAATTGCAAGGGTATGTACAGTCTAAGAATGACTATTCCCTTTTTCATAAGAAGGGACCTTCCAACATCACAATTGTAGCAGTTTATGTTGAGGAAATCCTCCTCACTAGTTTAGATTCTTTTGAAATCAAATCTTTGAAGAAAAACCTTGGTGCAACATTTAACATCAAAGATTTGGGACAACTTATTATTTCTTGGGATTTGAGGTTAGTTATTTTCCTACTGGAATTATTTTTACACAGAAGAAATTCACTCAAGAGTTATTGGCAGGTGCTAGGTACTCTTATTGCAAAATTGTGTGCACTCCTCTTCCTCTTAATTGTAAACCATCAGCAGATAATGGAGACTTAATTTCAAATCCAACACTATAAAGGTAGCTCATTGGGAAGCTTAACTACTTGACTAATACCCCGCTAGATCTTTATTTTGTAGTTCAACATCTGAGCCAGTTCATGCAAAATCCTAGAAAGCCCCATCTACAAGCCCTTTATCATGTATTGAAGTACATCAAGGGCACTATTGGTCAAGGAATCTTGCTAAAGGCTACCGATCAACTCAAATTGTAGGCATTTTCATGTTTGTATTCAGTTTCCTACCCTACTACTGGATGTTTAGTTACTGGCTTGTTATGCTTGGTGATGCACCCATTAGTTGGAATTCATAGAAAAAAAGCACAATGTCCAAGTCCTCAATGGAGATAGAATATCGTGCAATGGCTAAAGCAATTTCAAAGATTACATAGTTGGTTAGTCTTCTTGAGGAGCCTAGGATATCAACTTTACAGCTTGAAGTTATTCATTTTCAATAATCAGTCAACATTACATATTGCCAAGAGCCTTGTCTTTCATAAAAGAACAAAGAACATCGAGATTGATTGCCATTTTACTTAAGATAAAGTTTTTAAGGGTCTTTTTGAACTGAGCTATTTTCCTACTCAGTCACAACTTGTAGATGTGTTTACAAAAATCTTGCCTTCTTCTCATCAATGGAATTTTCTACACAAGTTGGGAATGGTTAATTTTCACCATCCTTCGGGGGGGGGGGTTATTAAATACTGAGGCTAAAGTATCATCACATAGTGGAATGTGCATGCACTCAAACATTCAAGAAAATAAAATATCCAGGAAGTTAGATTTTCTAACAACTACCACACCTCAGCGAAATCCAGCTCACCAAAATAGAAAGAAAAATTTTGTTATATGTTAGGATTTGTTATAGGTTTTATTAGAGAATTTGCTATAAATTTTGTATAAATAACTATAGCATACAGTCATTATGTGTTCAAATTCTTCATTCTTTCATAAATGAAAAAAGCCCTTCCACAAAAATTTCTTTCTCTCTCTCTCTCAACTGTTGATATTTTCTTCTTCCTCTAGAATATATATTTCATCAAATGATCAAATCTCACATCACTTATAATCTCCCACTTAGTTTGAAGATCAAATTGGAAATTGTAAACAACTTGTGCTTTATAAGAAATGGAACACATGAATCATGGTGATAAGTTCTCTATCAATTGAACACCATAAGTTGTCTGTCAAGTGACCACTATCTTTTATGTATTACAATGTACAAAATGTTCTAACCTTATGATAACCTTTCATTATGAGTAAAGCCTGTATTTATTCTTGATCCAAATATATGATCTTTCTTAAACAAACAATCTGCAATCATTAATTTAGTGCTAATTGAATCAATAACAACTTTCTTTTTCTTAACGGCTAAGTGCTTGATGTTGATGTGTTTAGTTTAACTCCCACTCTTGTTGTTCTTGGCAAAGAACACAACAATTCAATTATTACAATAAATCTTAAAGGTTTGAGAAATGGTATCCATAACCTTAAAGCCAATATACAAAACTCTTTATCCATATACCAAATAATTTAGCCTTAAAGTAAGGCACGAACTCAAATTTTGTAGTGGAGGAAGCAATCAAAGTTTACTTGACACTCCTCCAAGATATAGATCCGCTAACTAACATGAACATATAACTTGATGTTGATTTTTGTGAATCAATGTAACGGGTATGATTTGAATTTGAGAACCTAACTATTTTCAGATTGTCAGTTGGACTATACATAAGCATAAAATTATTGGTGCCTTACAAATATTTTATCACCCTTTTAATAGTTATTTAATGGACTAAGTCTGGATTAATTTAATATTAGCCTAATATTCCTATTATAAATGCAATGTCAAACCTTATGGATACCTGAGCATACATTAGGTTTCTAACAATGGAAGCATATGAAATTTTTTTCATTTGTTCCCTTTCCGAGTCATTTTGTCGGCACTGGTCCAAACTAAAGTCACGCTTCATAATACGATCCATATTTGGTAAATAATTCTCCATCCAAAATCACTTTAAAACTTTATTGATGTATGTTTTTTTGGATAGACCTGAAATCCTATAGATTCTATCTTGATATATCTTAGTGCCAATGACATAATATGCATCCCCAGTATCCTTCATCTCAGATTCTTTAGTGAAGAATTATTTCATGTAGCATGTAATTATCATTAGTTGTAAGCAAAATGTCATCAACATATAGGACAAGGAAACAATCCATAATGTTCTCTTCGAAGCTGAATGACGAGATAACATCTTGGAACTTCAGATACCATTGACGAGGGAATTGTTTCAACCTATATAATGATTTCTTAAGCTTGTAAACCAAATATTCACTACTGCTAGAGGAGAATCCTTTAGGTTGTTTTATATAAACCTCTTCCTTTAAATCATTGTTAAGAAATGTCGTTTTTATGTCTATTTGTTGTAACTTTAAATCAAAACATACAATCAATGCTAAGATTATATAGAGAGAAACCTTTTAGATGCATGAGAAAAGGTCTTTGTGTAATTGATTTCCTCCTTTTGAGTGAAACTCTTTATAACTAGTCTTGCCTTATATCAATCAATGTTGCCAAATGAGTCTTTCTTAGTTTTGAAGACCCATTTACGTCATATGGGTTTTACTTCTTTAGGTAATTTAACAATATCCCACACATCTTTGTTTTATAAAGTTCATATCCTCTTTCTTGGAATCATACCATAAGTTTGATTCTTTATAGCTAATGACTTATGAAAACAATTCAAGATCATTTTTCACTCTAACATTGAAGTCACTTTCTTGTAGATACACTATATAATCACTAGAAATCGTTGATTTTTTTAAGGATATCTTCTTACTGTTGTCTCAACATTCTAACTAAGAGGTTCTTGTTCAACTGGTTGTTTAGTATTTTCACTTAATTCTTAAACAACCAGATTTACTGTATTTTCAACATCTTATGGAATTTCCTTATTATCATTTACAACCTGTTGAGTTTCAGCAACTAGTTGTAAAACATTCATTTGAAATTGAGGAACATTATGAACGATAATCATTTGACTACGCCAAGTGGAAGGTTTAGCACCTAAATATTCCTTCTAGAAATTATATCATAGAATTAATCCCTCCTACTAATTAAGTAATTCTTAAAAAACTAGTATGATGTGATGGATAATAAAATTAGTATCTTTTGGACCTTTCAATATAGCCAACAAAATAATCACTAATAGGCTTGAAAGTTTTGGCCCGACCTAGTTCTCTAGGCCTATTGGGTTTTAGGCCAAGCTCTGGCTTAGGCTTCCTAGGCTCGGCTCAGCCCAAGGCTCGATGAGTAATGTTAAAATGATTTAGGCTAGGCTTGGGCTTGAGCTGCCCAGGCCTAGACCGAGGCTTGAGGAGTAATGACAAAACGACGTTGTTTTACCCAAAATGAAGTAGTTTTAATTTTTTTAAAAATAAAAAATTAACTTTACCTAAAATGTGCCAAGCTTGATTGAACCCGAGCCCAAGATAAGCTCGACCCATTTCCATCTCTACCCAATATTGGTCTTTGGATCCAATTTCTTATCTGGTTGATTATAAACTCTTATTTCAAATGGGCATCTCAAACGCATGCATGTCATAAACTCGATTTCTAACTTTTAAATAATTGAAAGGGTATTTTTTATATGACCTTCTTTGTATCCCAATTTAATATAGACACTATTGTATTATGAGTGAGGGAGAGCCTTAAAGCAACTGGTAAAAGTTACTCCTTTATGAAGGTCACAAGGTTCGAATCACGGAAACAATCTCTTTGTAAAAATAGCAAAAAAAGGATAGCATGCATTGATGACCCTCCTCTAGGTCTCATAAAGCATGGAGCCTTGTGCACAGAATACGTTAACTTTGACTTGATTTAACTATTGTATTACGAGCTTCAATCCATAAGGACCTAGGAAGCTTAGAGCTACATAGTATAATTTGTGTCAAATCAAAATGACTTCACGTCTAAATAATTTTGATGACATTCAAATAATATAAATTGTTGAACCGTTTTGATCAGGAAGAAACTAACACGAAGCAGAACCAAAAGTAAGACGGAAGAAACTAAGATGAAGTGGAAGCAAAAGTAAGACGAAAGAAACTAAGACGAAGCGGATGCAAAAGTAAGATGGAAGAAACTAAGAAGAAGTGGAAGCAAAAGTGAGACAGAAGAAACTAGACGAAACGGAAGAAAATGTAAGACGGAAGAAACTAAGACGAAGCAGAAGCAAAAGTGAGACGGAAGGAACTAAGACGAAGCGGAAGCAAAAGTAAGATAGAAGCGATGCAAGACGAAGACCCGATACTACGTCGGATAGTTAATCAGTTTGAGTTAATTACAGAACTCAACTGAATAACTGTTTTTTTCAAAGATCAAGAAACAAGAAGAAAGAAGTAGTTATCAAGAAACAGTTAAAGACAAAGGTTATAAATACAAGTCGGAGTCAAAGATTAAAAAGTTAGAGATTTAAAAAAAAATTGATCTTTAGTAAACATTATATTCATTGTGCAAAACACTAGAGCTATCATTACTGTAACAGAGCTTGTGATATCTTTCTATAAGAAAAAAGAAAAGATGAGAGTCTGAAGAGGCTAAGTGAGAAAAAGAATACTTGGTGTAAGAGACCTGAAGAGGCTTTGTGAAAAGAATACTTGTATAGTTTAAGAAGAATAGTGAAATCTCAGCAAGGATTCTAAGGACTGGACGTAGCCCACAGTTTAGGGTGAACCAGGATAAAATCGTTGTGTCAACTTCTGAACTCTCTACTTTTAATTTCTATTTTTTTATACAAGTATATAGAAGTTAATTGCAATACATTGTGATTCTTACTCAATAGTTTTTGAGAAAGCAAGTGTTCAAAGAATTTTAAAAAGGGGATTGTATTCACACAAAAGGATACATAATTCAACCCCCATTCTTGTTTATTTTGTACATTGAATATAAAGTCTATATTAACCCCCCTTCTTGTCTAATAACCACCGTTACAAAGTATGGATAAAGATCCATGGCAGAATCACACGTTTATATAACTGAAGGCACCTCAATCACTAGACCTACTGCGTTCAATGGTGAAGACTACCCCTATCGGAAAGACAGGATGTGGCTCTTCATTGAATCTACACATATTGATCTTTGGGAGATTATAGAGAATGGACCGTATACACCGATGGATGATGAAGGGAATACCATTCCACATACCAGATGGTTAATTGATCAAAAAGCAAGATTCTAGCTAAATTCAAAGGCCAAGTTCTTTCAAAGTTGTGCCCTAAGCAGAAGTGAATACGATAAAGTTCATGGATGTAACACTGCGAAGGAAATGTAGGATACTCTATCCATCGCACATGAAGGCACCAACCAAGTGAAGGAATCCAATATATACATTCTTGTACACCAGTATGAGCTGTTCAAAATGAAGGAAGATGAGTCTATCGATCAGATGTTTGGAAAATTTCAAACTATCGTCAATGGACTCAAATCTCTTGGAAGAATATATGATAATTAAGATCATGTTCGGAAGATTCTTAGAAGTCTATTGAAAAGATGGAGACCTAAAGTCACCACAGTACAAGAAGTTAAGGACTTGAGTGTATTGAAGCTTGATGAATTGCTTGGATCCTTGAAGATACATGAAGTAGAGCTCGATGCAGAAGATAAATCCAGATGGGATAATTCTATAGCATTGAAGGCTGGACAAAAGAATCACAAGATTCAAAGAAAGAAAAGTTCATCGTCAAAAGCGTTAAAGATCGAAGAAGTTAAGGATGACGAATCCAGTGAATCTGAAAAAGATTCAAGCGAAGAAGATGATGAATTATCTTTTATCTCAAGGAAGATCAGACGCATGTGGAAGAAGAAAGCAAGAGGAAACAAAGAGTTTTCTTTCAAGAAGAATAGCAAAGATGAAGGCAAGAACGAAAAAACATCTGTCATCTGCTATGAATGCAATAAATCTGCACACTACAAGTTTGAATGTCCATTACTGAAAAGAAAACCTAAGAAAAATAGAGAAAACAAGAAGAGCATGATGGCAACATAGGAAGATTTGGATTCGTCCGAATCTGATACGGATTCAGAGGCACCAATTCAAGCAAACATTTGCCTGGTAGCTGAGAGAGAAAGTGATGAGGAGGTAACCTCTAATTTTAAAGAATTACAAGATGCATATTCATAATTATTAGAAGATTCTCATGCTATACTTAAGTAGTATAGATCATTAAAGAAAAAGTTTGTAGCAAACTTGAAGAACATGCAAGAGTTAGAGAGAGAAAATGTTTGTCTGAAGAAATAAGTAAACGATATGAAGAAAAATGTAGATATAGATAGATCTGAGGAGATCAGTTAGCTGAAATAAAGCATCAATAATCTTTCAGCTAATTTATCAACATTCACTGAGAGTACAAGAAAGATGAATGACATGCTAGGAAGATATAGACACCCAAATGATAAGAGTGGATTAGGGTTTGCTAAAACCAATACTCAGGACAGAGGGGCGATTTATTTTACTGAGGGACTCCATTGTCTTGTAGATTGTGTTTTGGCGAGTGAAGTCATGACTCAAAGGTCGGTCAAATGGGACTCTTGGATGGCTTAGATAGATTTGATGCACTTCCTCTTTCATGTAGGACTTTGGTATTAGGATTTTGATGATGTACATAAGGAAAACGTGAAAGACACAATGTGATCATCGAATTTGTGAAAGGAAATGGGAAACAATGGTTTAAAAAACAAAATATGTATTGTGATATTCTTATGACTCCTTATAAGTGAATATTGGTATGATGCCATATGAAATGAATGTAGTGTTCCAACGTAGCTCACCCTTAACGTAGGATATGTACTGGAATGACCACCGATTCTGAAATCCTAACTCTTGCTTTCATAGCATACATGTTAGGTCCCAAGATCCGAAGGTCAACTCTTGAACCATAAAACGTGAGCGTGCATATTACCTTGAAGGGTTATTTCCATGAACCCGTATTAGCGATATCCCACAAGAGTAGTGTGCCCACACCAATAAAACACCAAAATCATAATTGACTTCTTCAAAACAAATGTAGCTCTAAGTCTCTAGTTTAATTTGAAGTAAGAACTATTTCAATTGGAATTCTATAGAAGAAGTTATGCTTAGAAAGCCAACGTATATTCATACCCCAGTCATGCTCTCCCAACTGACTCCTCAATTTCTTTCCTTCAAACTTTCTTAAATCAACTCCAAAAGATGCCAATTTTTATGGAGAGATAGGAACATGTGTTAGGACTCTTTTGCTTCAATAATCACTCCATTTGGAGGTCAGATGATGGCGTTATGTCCAAATGATTCAAACATGTTTATATCCTCAATCATATGGTACCTATATTGGCGCCATTGTCATAACTTTCAATATAAATGATGGATTGAGTCCATTCTTAGACTATTTAAAAGTAGACTTCTAGATCTACAACTGTTATGAAGACCACAAAGGGAGATTTTGCCTCTAAAATGGCCAAAATTGTAATTTACTGTAGCTATCCCGTGAATGCTTGTTTAACTGACATCTATGTCCATTTAAAGGACACAGACTGGCTTAGGAGCCATTTTTCACCCGAGAAGGTCCGTTTAACAAACCTAAAGTCTATTAAATGGACATTGGTGAGGTTGGGGGTCCTTTTTCACCCAAGAAGGTCCATTTAATGGACCTAAAGTCCGTCTAACGGACATAAGGGTTCCCCAAACCCATCCAAAGCCTCTCTAATGCTTCCTACATCCAATATAACCTCATATTCATTCATAAACCTCGCAAATCCAACTCTTCTAGTGCAAACTCACTTCATATAAACTCAAACACCAAATTTATCTCATCAAACTCTCAATTCTCAACTCATCAAAACCATAATTTCCCATAATTCTCTATAGCTATCCTATAGCACCATCACATCTTGTAATGATCATAACTTATCATTCCGATATCCAAAGATTACCAACTTTTCTTCATCCACTCTTAAATCCCAGCTAATTTGACTTGTCACATTTAACTACATCTCATCATTCATAATTATTATGTTTCTTTTCCATAACATCTCACTAATATGTATATATATATATATATATATATATAACAACCATTCATGCTCAACATTCATCATCGTCATCCATATATCATTCATAATTCATT
>JANZLF010000005.1:24661688-24675203 GCA_026546835.1 Erythroxylum foetidum | reverse complement strand
ACGTTGTTTTTTTTCATTTGAGCGGATTTGATGATGTTGTGCTTGGGCATCCATGGAAGCCAAAGAGGAGAAGAAGATGAAGATACAAGTAGGAAATTAGGCCAGAAAGTAGACCACCGTCACCACCGAGCTTAGACGACAATCAGAGGAACGAAAAGGATTTTTAACTTGAAATCCGGTTATCAACTAACCAGTTTCTAAGAAAACTGGCCGGTTCTCTGATAAACCGGCCGGTTTTGATGTTCAGGGGTTAATAACAATAACCAAACCGGACACATGGCCGGCTTAGACGATTTCCGATCCGACCGGCCAGTCCGGTCCGATTTTAACATCATTGATGTTCATCCATCTTCTCTTTAGATTAGTCATGCAGCTTGCAAGTATTTAGCTAAGAGCGGATTAGTATAACTAATTTGATTAGCGGATAATAATAATTGTTTTTTTAAAGATATTTGGTAATATTAACTATTTAGTATTTATTATTTATATGTAAAATAACTTATTAAAAGTATGATTTAAAAAAAGATCTATAATGATACGAATACTCCTATAAATATTTAGATAGAGCAAAAGAAAATAATATCATTTAAAGCAAATGTTTATTAGAATTTAATAATGATATTTAACTGTCATTAAACTATAAGTAATATTATTACGAATAATTGTCATCTCTCGAGTTCTCAATTCTTTAATGTCTTTTTGTGTAAAGTTAACTTCAATATTTTCAAATACATCTAGAGATGTAAATTCAGGATCTTGATCGATGATGTTAAAAGCTAAGTCACCAATTGTGCTTCTTCTAATATAATTATGTACCGCAAAAGTTACTCAAATTATTTTATTTTTGATCTATCAATAAATACTTAGATATTTTCTCCAATATCTTCTATCGAGTTTTAAGAATACCAAAAACCCTCTCAATATAACTTCTCATTGATAAACGAAACTATACCTACCTATTGAGCATTCCTCAATTCCTTGTCCATGCAATTTACTGGATTTTTCAATTGTCTTTATGTTTATTTTTAAAGTTCAAAATTGATATTGATTCAACTTTAAAAATTAAAATAAAAAATATTAAAATTTAATAATAAACTCAAAATATATCTATATTTCTATCTATTTTAGTAATTTATAATAACTTTCAGACATAATAATCTTTTAATTTCTTAATTTTTCATAAAACACTCCTCATAAGCATTTTCAAAATTAGCAAATTGAGTTCAATTCCTCAAATTAATTAACTAATTGCTAAATAGAATTATCAACATATTGATGTGGTAAAATAATTAAAACCTTTAATCCGACTAATAAATCATTTATGTAACAAGTAATTGTTTTTCGTCAGACAGTTTGACAATTAGGCAAATGTCAATTATATGTCTATCTAGTTTTGAGCTCAGCCCAGGGAAAAGGGGATAGCCCAACATCGTTATGTCCTTTTAACAACGTAAACTGTAAAAAAAAAACTAAAACTAAAACTAAAACGCCCCCGTTTGCTGCTCAATATCCTCTTTTCACGTAGAAACACTATTTCGTCATCCATCTGCTCTTTATCTGTCAGTTTATCATCTGAGCTCAAAAAGCCGAAGCTTCGCAACTAGAAGAAGAAGAAGAAGAAGGAAGATGGCAGCCATGGCTGCACTTCAAAGCTCAATGGCATCTCTTTCTCTCTCCTCAAATTCTTTCTTTGGCCAACGTCTCTCTTTTCCCTCTCCCTCCTCTCTTCCTGTACGTTATTGTCTGCTATTTCTTTTGCTTTGATTTAAAAGTTTCAACCTTTCCTATTGCTTATGTGCTTTACGCTCTTAATTCGATTGCTTTTGGACTACTTTTAATATGTTTTTGTTATGTTGAGGAGGTTCTTGCTTAAGTTTTGGAGTGAATGGCTTTTTTTCTTCGATGTTACATTTTGTTCTGTCGCTTTCGGATTTTGAAGATGATTTCAAAATTGTTTTTTTGGCTGAGTTTAATTAATTTTGGGTTGTCATACTACGCTTCATAGTCTCCATTCTTTCAGAAAGGGATGAAATGGGAGTAATCAGAGATAGCAAGTAGTGACTCTTTGGTCGCTGTTGGAAGGTTTCTTCAATTTTTGGTTTTTCATTGTTTTATTTGGTTTAGAGTACCCAGAAGAGGTTGCAATTAGTTCAGCTTTTGTAATGCGAAATAATACAAGTGTAGTCACAATGAGTAGACGTTTCCTGTTCAGTTTTTCAGCACCTATCCCTGGTTGATGGATAGGGTCCTTCAGTATAATGAATAGCAAACCAAAACTCTGATTTCTAAGTTTTCAAACTTGTTTGACAATAATGTCACCTTCTTTTAACCATTGCAATCTCTAGTATATTTGTTTATGTTCATAGTACCTTGACACCACAATTTTTTCAACTAGTTAGTGTTGGAGATTTATAGTTGGGTTTTTCTTTGCTGTTTTGCCTCAAAAATTGGGATCTAATTCGTATCACAAAATGTTCTTAATATTGTATTCAGACTTGAGATACTAGTTGCTATAGCCATTTGACAACGATCTTTGTACTTGTTTGACATGCAGGTTAAGTCACCGGAGAAGCCATGCCTTATTGTTGTGAGGGTTAGTATGTTTGGTGCTTGTCATGTCAGTGCCTTTTAAATGAACCAATTTTGAGATCTTATGACTACTTTAAGCATTGTATCATCTCTGCGTAGTGTTTATATGCTGATGGGAAGTAATTATGCTTTGCTTATCAAAATTTGCTGATTAACCTTGTCATTTGATTCTTTCCTCTCATCTTACAGCTAAAGCGGTGGGAACGGAAGAAATGTAAACCCAACAGCCTTCCAATTCTACATAAAATGCACGTTAAGGTGGGAGATACGGTTAAAGTTATATCAGGTGATGATAAAGGTAAGGTTGGAGAGATTTCTAAGATATTAAAGCACAACAGCACTGTGGTATTAAAAGACATAAACCTGAAAACAAAGCACGTGAAGAGCCGGGAAGAGGGTGAACCTGGCCAGATTATCAAGGTTATTTACACCTGATATATGTTTTCGTATATGGAGGCTTTTTACTGTAGCAAGTTCTTTCTTCTCCTACTTCACTCCGTATTCGGTGAACAGTTTAATGTAACTGGAGATATTTCAGATATCATACTTAGATCCATTTCATCCGTTCAAGTAACTGACCCACTTTTACCTGCCTCTTTTTATTAACAAAGATCAAATTTGCTATTCCAGATTGAAGCACCTATTCACAGTTCGAATGTGATGCTGTACTCTAAAGAGCAGAATGTTACAAGTAGAGTAGGTCATAAAGTCTTGGACGATGGTAAGCGAGTTCGTTATCTTATAAAAACTGGAGAAGTAATTGATAGTGAGGAGAACTGGAGGAAACTGAAGGAAGAGAAGAAGGAGAAGACTGAGGTAGCTGCTGCTTCCTAGGAAAGCAACACATAGTTTGTCATTTTTCGTAGCTCCTAAAACTCAGCTGTAGTTTTATCCCCACTTTACTGGTCTAGATGTTTTGTATCTGCCCCTTGTTGATTTCCGACATTGGGAAAGCTTAAATGGCCCGTTTGTTGAATGGAAAACTTGTATGGATCTATAGCCTTAAAAGGTTAACTGCAATCCTATTGTATAATTGCTATTCATCGGTAAAATTCTGGAAAGTACAGTACTTTAAAGCTGACATTCAATGCCAATAAAAATATTCAGGGGCACTGGTGACATTATAGTTCTAATACAAACATTGTTCTATGTTAGAACTCTAGTTTAATATACTCGAGTTTTACTATATTGATGATTAATGATAGAAGAAGTATACGGCTATTATAAGGTGATTCACAAAAACACCTTCTAACTAGAGCTGAATAAGTTTCTCAGGGAGAATAGTTTCTCTCTGTCACAATATTCTCACTTCTAATCTTTCCCGAGTAGTCATTTTCTCTCTTTGCCCCCTACTTAGCTATCAACCCGTACATTCCGTTATTTTTCCAACCTTGTACCTATTCTATACCCTCACAGTCCTAATTAACTTGTGCATCATTGCCCATAGTCCCCTCTCTCTTTCTCCTCGAGTACACTCTCTGTATTCTAGGTTTGTTGGTATTGATCCTAACATTGCCCCCTTCTTAAAGAGCAGCCTTGTCCCTAAAGTTGAAATGAGAAAATTGACTCCAGATAACAAATTCACTTTCCCACGTAGCATTCTCCATTGGTTTTCCCTTCCAATTAATTAACCATTGTGTAGTTGACTGTCCATCCTTAGAAATCACCCTGTTGCCCAGTGCAGTTTCTGGTTCTACCTCTTCCTCTAGCTCCACTTCCATTCCTTCAGGTAAAGTCTCCTCAACTGTGTAATGTCCCACAGCCTTTTTGAGCTGAGACACATGAAAAACAGGGTGAACTCGAGAGTACAGTGGGAGTTTAAGTTTATATGCGACAACACCCATTTTCTCCAAAATTTGGAATGGACCAAAGTATCTGGCCGCTAATTTCTGGTTGATTCTTCGGGCCACCGTGAGTTGTTTGTGAGGGCGGAGCTTAAGAAATACACATTCTCCCACTTGGAAAGATACTGGTTGCCTCTTCCTATCAGCATACTTCTTCATCCGCTCTTGGGCTCTGTGAATTGTATTTGAGTTGGGTCAAAGCCTCATCTCTATCCACCAGCTCCCTAGCCACTGCCTCCACCTTAGTTTCGCCTTGCACAAACCGAACCAATGTAGGAAGTTTTCTGTCATATACTAATTCAAAAGGAGTTGAACCAGTAGACACATGGAAGGTAGTGTTATACCATAATTCAGCCCATGACACCCAAGAAAGACCAATGTTTGGGTTGTTCAGAAGCAAAACACCTCAAATAGGTCTCTAGACATCAGTTAAGCACCTCAGTTTACCCATCTGTTTCCGGATGATAGGAGGAGCGCATTTTCAACATAGTGTCTTGTAGTCGAAACATTTCCCTCCAGAAGTAGCTCACAAATCAGAGATCCCGATCACTTATGATGGATAATGGGACTCCATGTAAACGCACCACCTCCCTTACAAATACTTCAGCCACACTTTTAGCAATATATGGGTGCTTCAATAAAATAAAGTGACCATATTTAGACAACCAATCAACTACCACCAATATTGCCTCATATCCCTTAGACCTCGAAAGTCCCGTGATGAAATCCATCGATATATCTTCCCAAATCTGATTGGGAATGGAAAGAGGCTGCAGCAGACCTCCAGGAGAGGTAGTGGCATACTTCTGCCGTTGACAAATGTTACAAGACTTAGCAAAGTCTTGAATGGACTTTTTCATGCCAATCCAATAGAAATTTCTAGTGATCCTCCGATATGTGCTTAGAAAACCTAAATGGCCTCCTATAGGTGAATAGTGAAATTCCTTAAGGAGTAAGGGAATGAAAGTGGAATGAGCTGAAATCACTAGCCTTCCCTCGTGTAGGAGAACTCTTTGGTGCCACTGAAAGTCTGAAACCCTCTTCTTGCATCTGGATTTTGCTGTAATGCCTTGATAATATCACTCAAGATAGGATCTTTGTCTACCTCTTGCTGTAGGATTTTAGCATCAGCCTATAGTGGATAAGAAATCATATTCTTCAATTCACCCTCTTCATGAATCTGAGACAAAGAATTAGCAGTTTTATTTTCGAATCCTGCCTTATAAATGACTTCAAAATGATACCCAAGCAATTTAGCCATCCAGCATTGTTGGTTGGTTATGGACACCCTTTGTTGTAGCAAATGGCGGAGATTTTTTTTATCGGAATATACCACAAAGGGTCTGCCCAACAAATAATGCCGCCAATGATGTACCGCTAATACCAATGCCATTAACTCTTTCTCATAAGCCGATTTAGATAAATTGCCTTCGGATAGAGCCTTACTGAAATATGCAATTGGCCTTCTATTTTGCATTAATACAACCCCTACTCCCTTGCCTGAAGCATCACACTCCACTTCGAAGGGTTGGGCAAATTGAGGAAGAGCCAATACTGGAGATGTAGTCAAAGCCTTCTTCAAGTTTTCAAAGGACTCCAATGCTACCAAATTCCAATGAAATCCATCCTTCTTTGTTAATTCGGTAAGAGGTTTGGCTATTTTACCGTAGTCCATAATGAAATTCCGATAATATCCTGTCAAACCGAGGAATCCCCTCACCCCTTTCACATTTTGAGGAATTGGCCAATTCACTACACTGGACACCTTGGCTGGATCCACTGCTACTCCTAGTTCTGAAATAACATAACCCAAATAGGCTACTGTCCTTTTCCCAAAACTGCACTTCTGTTGGTTAACCACAAAATGATTGGCTTTTAAGACCTCCAAGACATTTGTTAAGTGTAATAGATGGGTGTCCCAATCTACATTATATATAAGAATATCATTAAAAAACCAACACAAACCTCCTAAGGAAGGGTCTAAAAATATCATTCATAGCGAACTGGAATGTTGCTGGTGCGTTGGTCAATCCAAACGGCATCACGAGAAATTCATAGTGACCATCGTGTGTTCGGAAGGCCATTTTATGAATGTCCTCTCTCTTGACCCTAATTTGATGATATCTTGACTTGAGGTCCAATTTAGAGAAGACTCCTGCACCATTCAGGTCATCTAATAACTCCTCTACTACCGAAATAAGGTACTTGTCAGGAATGGTGACCTTGTTTAGTGCCCTATAATCTACACACATTCTCCATGAATTATCCTTTTTCTTAACTAAGATAACCAGACTAGAATAGGCATTAGAACTGGGATGAATGATCCCCATTTTTAGCATTTGTTGCACTTGTCGATCAATCTCATCTTTGTGATGATGAGAGTACTTATAGGGTCTTACACTAATAGGCCCTTGTCCTTATTGCAAGACAATAGCATGTGAGTGATTCCTTTCGGGAGGTAGCCCCTGTACCTCTTGAAAAACCTCCGAAAATTTAGTCAACACCAGATTCAGCTCCCTTTCTTCTTTAATGGTAAGTTGCCTCTGCTGTCCCTCCCTTATATCTACTCCTTCCACGAATGGGAAACTCCCACTCAAAATAGCAAGGAGACCATGCAAGCACACTGAATCTTTGTGGTACTCACTGCCTCTCCTCGGTGTAAGCTGAAGCCCTGCATTCCCACTAAGTTGCACTCTTTGCCTCTCATGTTGGAATTGCTTGGTCATCTCTTTCTAATCAACTAGGGCCTTTCCCAAGGTTTGTAACCAAGCCACCCCTAAGATCACGTCCATTCCTCCTAAGTCCAAGACATAAGCATCAATTTTTCACTCCATTTGTCCCATCCGAATAGGCACTCCCATACACCTTCCTTTAGTAGCCACCTTATGACCATCCCCCAATCTGATTCCCAAAGCTCTACTCATCCCTACATGCAGCCCAAGACCACTGGCTAACTCCGATAAGATGAAGTTATGGCTGGCCCCGCTATCAACTAGGACCACAATAGGGACTCCTTGTAATTTCCCTTCCAATCTCATAGTTTTCGTTTAAGGTATCACTGTCTCCTTAACACTGAAGACTCCCATAGCTCGACATTCTAGGGCTATCTCTCCCTCTTCTTCGGTTTCAACCTCCAGTGCGATGATTTCTCCATCTTCAGTCAACATTTCGTTGTCGTCCAGAATCAAGAGCCTCAATTGTTTTTCCGTGCACTGGTGAAGAGGGTGAAATCTCTCCCCGCATCTGAAGTTGAGGCCTTTGGCTTTTTTGTCCATAAGCTCGTGAGAGGAGAGATGTCGCATCCCCTTGTTCCTCTTAGTCGAAACCCTTCTGTCACCGTCCGATCCTCTGGTTGGAGTCGCGAGGTTGGAAGCTCCTCCTCGGTTTTGAGCATGGGAATTGGGTTGAGATCCACATGTCTCCCGGGTTCTCCTCGATCCAAACCCGCCTACCACCTTCCCACGACCCATCAGATGTGGGTGCTCCATGTCCCTGCAGTTCAGGCTGACCCGCAAGTTACCCCTAAAAGGACTCCCTCGATGTGGCATCCAGACGCGCCATCGAGAGTTAAAGTGTTCGGTTCCTCCACCTTCGCAGCTAACCTCTAACCTCTTCCTCTACTGCCCTAGCAATTTTCATCAACCGATATCGATTCACTGGCCTAAACGTCTGTACCTGTCGACGTATATCTGCCCTCAACCCACTCATGAAGTATCCCATATATTGCTCCTCTGATAGTTGACCCACCTGCAATGAAATGAATTCAAAGGCTTCTATGTATTCCTCCACCGAAATGTTTGTCACAAATCTGATAGCTCTTCAAATGGGTTGTCAATTTTTCTCCCTCCATAATGCTCAATTAGAGCTCTCTTAAACTTCTCCCAATCCAGAACTTCTTCTGTCTCCCATAGTAGGTTAAACCAGTGTCTGGTTGAACCTTCCATGCTCAGAAGAGCCAGCTTCATATTTATTGGTTCTGAGGTATTATGAACCTTGAAATATACATTCGCCCTAGTGATCCACCCTACAAGACCTGACCCATCAAACATGGGTAATTCCACCTTGCGGACCGACACCTGATATTCCTCCATCGTGTCAAAGGAGTGCTCCATCAGAATTGGTTATCGTCTTTCACCAGCCATAATCTGCCCCCTCCCCGAGGCATTGCCACTCCCCTGACCTTCCTCTAGTCTTTTTCCCATCATTTTGCTCATTTCCAACAGCAAAGCCCGCTGCATTTCCACCATAGCCATCTGTATGGATTATTGAATTTCCTCCACTCCAGCCTCCAAATTCGCCATTTGGGATTCCAACACTTCTACTCTATCGGACATCTTAGGTGGCATCAAGGTAGGTTACTCAGAATATTTTTTGTTTGTTTATAAAAGTCCTCAAAAAAACTGATCATCCCTTCTCGTTATCCGGCAGGTCAGACCAATGTTAGAACTCTAGTTAAATATACTAGAGTTTTACTATATTGATGATTGATAATAGAAGAAGTATACGACTATTACAAGGTGATTCACAAGAACACCTTCTAACCAGAGCTGAATAAGCTCCTAAGGGAGAATAGTTTCTCTCTGACATAATATTCTCACTTCTAATCTTTCCCGAATAATCATTTTCTCTCTCTTCCCCCTACTTAGCTACCAACCCATACATTCTGTTATTTTCCCAACCTTGTACCCATTTTGTACCCTCACACTCCTAACTAACTTGTGCATCATTGCCCACAACACCCTTTCTCTTTCTCCTCGAGTACACTCTCCATATCCTAGGTTTGTTGGTATTGATCTTGACATTCTAATACAAGCATTTGGGAATCTTTTATAACCAAAAGTCATTGGTCAACCAATTTAGCACTATGATCAACTAATGTAGTAAGTTTTGAGACAAAAGTTCAGTCTCTTTCTCTCTTGCTCGATGCTACTTTACCTATCTTATTGACAAATTATGATTGATGAGGGTAGGTATGTGGTTGACCAATATTCATGATCTAAGAGCCTTTTCCTTCTATTTTTCTATTTTCCATATTGTATGTTTATGAAGATTTATGTCTTCGGAAATTCTAAACAATTCATTTGTTTTTTTAATTATCACCCCCGTTTCATTAGAATTAAGTTAGATTGTATTAAATTAGAAATTTTTTCTTCTTGAATTTCATAAATTGAGTTATTTTTCAAATTGATACTTTCATAGTCAAATTGAAAAAAGAGTCAACGTTGCTACCATTACATTTATATCTATACATCTTTGATTTATTTAAATTTTGATATTTTGGGAACTTTTTTCATATCACTATGTTTGAAATTTTTGGGAGTTTTAAATTTATACTCTTTTTATAAAATTGATGGTTGGATATTGCATTTATGTTTAACTTATTTTTACAATTCCAACTCCTAATTTTGTCAAAACTTGCCATTTTCACTTTAATTAAAATTCTTACTAAAGTACAATACCAAAATTGAGAATTTTTCAAAACTAAACACAACAAAAATATTCTATCAAAATTGAGCTTTTAAACAATTGTTTTGACTCTTTAAACATTCAATAGCATTCTTTTTTTATAGAAAATGAATAAAGATCGCATTAACCATAGCAAAAGCTATTTCAACGTTACAGGATACACTAGCTTCCTAATTTTATAAACTAGTAAACTAGTCAAACAAGGAGAAAATACATTCTATTTGATTACAAAGTTCATCTGATTTTCACTTTCAAGGACATATTGTTTTGAGCATTTTTTCTAGTATAGTAGCTTTGATCCAGTTGATTATGTCTTCAGCTAACGGAGGTTTGCCAGTGTTCTTTCCTCGATATATCCTTTTGTTTAGTTCTTTCAACAAGGTATAGATTGTTATGGTGAAAGCAGACTTGCAAAGCACTCCATTCTGTTTATGGTGATTTGCTAGCTTAATTATCTAGTCAAGAGTCTCAATCCATTCGTAGATTTGACAAAACTCTACCAATATATGCAAGATTCCACTCCACACTGATTTAGAGTACTTACAATGGAAGAATAAGTGACTTCTGTCTTCTTTAACTTCTTTACACAGACACAAATGGGATCATATGAACCAAACCGTTTGTTTTTGGTTCTAATTCTATTTTTTATAACAAGCCAAATGATTAGGGAGCTTTTAAGGTTCAAAGAATTCTTCCACATAAGCTCAAACTATGGAACATCCCTACTACTATTTGGAAGATCTTATAGCATAATTTGTTTGAGAAGACCCCTTTGGAATATGGAATCTAGGTAATACTATCCTCATTATGCTAGTGAGTGATTTGAGGTAGACAATCTATTAAGGAAGTGAATCCTCTGAAGTTACCTGACCATGCTCTAACTTGAATGAGTGAGGAAACCTGGCATTAGGATGAATTATGTTGCTTAAATGAGAGATATTATTTCTATCTGAAAGGGGAATAAACTATGACTAATTATTATACCAAAACCATATTCCCCAATTTGTATTTAATCCAAAGGTATAATTGATTTCTGAGTTTAACATATGAATGAAGAACCATGAATGCTCCCTGGAAATTGACATCTGCTAGATATTCTAATTTTTGAGGTATATTTCATACGTCCACTTGATCCAAATAACATTGTTATCCATATATAGCCTACATATCCTCTTACTCAGAAGGACTTTCTGTATTAATGGTATGAGAATGGTCCCCAATCCTCTTTATCTTTTGGAGTAGTTACTTCACTCTATTTGACTTTTACTCCCCTAGAGTTTTCTGATTTCAATGACTATAAAAAGGCTTTGATAATCCAGTCAATCTCTTTAGTTACTCTTTTTTCAAGATAATGTGTGTCATCCAGTGAATATGAATGTTATTGAGAATTAAGATGGCCAAGGTAACTCTAACAACAAAGGAAAGAAACCTATTTTATAAGCATTAATCATGGCTTTTTACTTCTTAACTAAAGGAATAAAATTAGAAAATCTTGGCTTAGTAGTTAAAATAGGAACTCTAAGTTATTTGAAGGGAAGGGGTAGTATACTCAGACCTGAGATCCTACTTAAAATAGTTGGATTTCTCACATCAACTGATTGAATCAAATTGCTTTTCCCTGTATTCACTTTAAGCCCTGACCATTTTGAGAAGAGCTTGAGGACATTCATCAGTATTTTAAAGGAGTGAACATCTAGATCACTTAATAGTATGAGATCATTTACAAACATTAAATGAGTTAGTTTGAGTTCCCTACATTTATGGCGAAGTTTGAGTTCCCTGCATTTATGGCGATATTGAAACCATTGCAACCTACAAATTTGTTGAGAAGTTTGGATAACCCTTCTATCACTAGGGTAAATAGATAAAGGGATGGAGGATCCCTTTGTCTAATCCCCTTAGCACAATTAAAAGGTTATGTAGGAACTTCATTAACTAGGATGCTAAGTGATGAAGTTTGAATGCACACCATGATCCGTTTTGTAAATTTAATTGGAAATTCGAGTGTTTCAAGACATGATTGAATTAATTTCCATCTTAATGTGTTAAATGCTTTGTAGAAATCAATTTTCCAAGAAAATTTTTAGTAATGCTTCCTGAATTGTATTTTTTAACATCTCTTATATTATGATAATGTTATCTCCTACTGATCTTCCTTCTATAAAAACCCCCTGTGTTGAATATGATTCCTTTTAATGCTTTCTTCAATTTGCTAGCAAGAATTTTTTCTATTACTTTATAAATGGTGTCGCAATAAGAGACTAGTTGCTAGTCCACCAATGAGGAAGGGTTATGTTTCTTAGGAATGAGGCATATGTAGGTATGATTTAGTTCCTTCAACATTTTTTATTAGGAAAAAAACTCCATAACTACTTCTGTGGATAGACTGCCAATGATCACCTAAGTTTTTTGAAAGAAACATGTTGAAACATTTGGCCTAAATGCTTTTAAAGGGTGCAAGTTAAATAATACATCTTTGGTTTCTTGGTTTGTGAAAGGAGCTATCAAGTAATCCCTAAGTTCTTAAATTACGAAATAGTTAGAGAAACTTTTTAAGTTGAATTCATTTTGTGTTGCCTTATCTGATCCTATGAGGTTAAGAAGAAATTACTAGTAAGCTTTTTCAAGGAAGATTGGTCAGTGAATATGTTTCCCAAACTGTTTTGAAGCTTAACAATTTTTTTCACATTCTTTCTTACTAGTAGAGATGCATGAAAGAATTTTGAGTTTGAATCCCCATCCCTTAACCAATCAATTTTAGCTTTTTGCTTTAAAATGGAATTGTGCATATTTAGTGCACTATCATAATGATGTTTGTAGCAAGATTCTTAATCCTTTTTTAGTTTCAACAACCTCTTGGTTCGATTCTTGGCAAAGGACTTGAGAGCTTGTTTCACAAACTTAAGTTTTTACATAAGCTGGTAAGATTTGTGTCTTTTAACATTTTAGTTCCAACATCTTTGAACTGTTCCTAGGAATCCTTCTTGCTAAGTTAATCCAGTGAAAATTTTGAATGAAACCCTAGACTTCTTTAGATTATTAAGATTCTATATATAGATGAACGACTGATTTGAGAATGAACTCTCACCAAAGTGCACCAAGAATTGATGGAAATGACTTAACCAAGCTTGATTGACCATAATTCTATCGAGTTTTTTTTCTTCCTAATTAGCATATTCCCTTACTGTTTTTTGGACCAAGTTAATAGTCTACTTGTAAAACTAAGACCAACTACATTCACTTTCTAAAGTAGACATGTTAACTTTTACTTGTTCCTATATTGAAGATCCTCCCTCTGTCTGATTCTTGAGCTAATAGTATGAAGTTGAAATCTCTAATTAAAAGCCAAGGGTTTGAAGTTATAGATTCAGTGGATAAGATATTCCCCTATAACAACTCTCTTTGAAAATAGAAATTTGAAGCATAGATAAGTGTTATATCAAATTTTGAATTCATTTGGCATTTCATTCATTAATCGATAAATGAATATTCGATAAATTAATAACTTCGATTAAATAATTTTTTTCTCCAGTCCCGAATTGGGCCAATGGGATAAAATAATAACCTCGCTAAATGCATAAGATAATAATTTAAAAAAAATTCCTTGAGGCCCATT
>JANZLF010000005.1:24611935-24630308 GCA_026546835.1 Erythroxylum foetidum | reverse complement strand
TTGCAGTGTCTTGGAATCCGAAAAGAAGCAATCCACTCACGAAAATAAGGTATTTTCGTTAATCCTACGTGTTTTCGGTTATACGTGATATTTTTGTATGGTCTTTTTCGCAGCGTATTGTGAATACTCAGACCGTACGCGATCCAACACAATCATAGTTTCACTTAGACAACCACCTGTTCTTTAGTGATTGACACCTTAATACAACTTAAGTAAACAACAAACACAAATGGGGAAAGTTTATAAAGCCACGTTTCGTTCATACAAGTGACACACAATTTTCACTTCTTCTGCAAATACCAGCACTCATTTCATGTAGGAGGTTATTATGGTTTTTCTTTCTCTCTAGTCATCTTTAGATTTAAGTTGATACTACTTCTTGCGTTTGCTCCATTGATTGCATGTAGACTTCACCTTGCCCCTATTCACCTTTTATTGCATAATAGGGAGAATTAGCCTTTCAGGTCAAGTTTCATATTAGATATTCATCTTGGTTGATGTTACAGTTTATTAGGACCTTGCTACTAAATTTATGCTTGCATTTGTAGAGACTGATGCACATTATGATCTTATTTATAGTGTTCCACATAGTTTCCTATGCTGTAATCGAAAGGGATTTAACGATTTTGTTCCTTTCAATTGCTAAAACATAAGCTAATGCAATATAAATTATCCATCTATCTCCTTCATGTATATGTTTAAAATATGTTTGACTAAGACGTGGGTGGATTGTTATCACCATACATAATGATTATAGATATCCAGGTTTTGTTAGATTAGAAACATAAGAAGAATAGGTGATCATGAGATTCACTATGATTCTTAAATAGAGTGCACCAATTAGGTATGTGGAGGAATTTTCCTACTATATTCAATGTTACTAGTCTTAGTTTAAAACCTTGCCATAATATGTGCTCTTGCCTAAGATTGTAGTTTTTGTTCCATAAAACCTAAAGCTAGTTGGCTTGGGGATGCTACTTACAATAAATAAGTCTGGCTGAGCGAATGGAGGAACATCTTGAACCTTCTAATTTCCATTTAATTTTTTCTACCTTCCTTAACAAATTGAAGTTAGATAGTAGTTTCTACATTTGAATTTAACTCTATGTTAGAGTATTGTTTCAATATGCTTAGACCACAAGCAACATTGACATTCTTATTGATGGTGCTTTTGAATCCTTCTAACTTAAGGACGTGATAGAGAATGTCATATGAGGACCATGGATGAAACCAAAAGCTAAAGTGTTCTCAACTGCCAACTTGGTAATTAAACTGTAGTTTTAGTTTGTCTTTAATTTTCACAATGTGTCTTAGCAATGCAATCTTATTGCTTGAAATATTAAAACTCCATAAGGATCTCTCCTTAACGTATGATGCATTAACCCACCTAACCTGAAAAGATTGCTTGTCTTGTATCAATCTTCATATCTTTTTAGTAAGCAAGGATAAGTTCATTATTCTAAAGGCCATAATGCCTAATCCCTTTTGCTTTTGTGGTAAGCATATTTTAGACTACTTCACTTTACCACCTTTGGAGTCTAGTTTATGACCAGGACCATAAAAAAATTCTTGAAGATTCTTTAATCTTCTTGGTGATATATTTGGGAAAAACTAGCTGGGATCCCTAGTGAATAGCTATGGAAGAAAGAATTGATTTAATCAGCCTGCCTGTAATGGAAAGTTCTCTATGGCTCTAGCTGTTAATCCTATTATGGATTTTAGGGGCTTGTAGTCACTAAGGGATGGATTAGCTGAAGATATAGGGCTTCTTAGATAATTGATGGGGAGTTGTTGAATCCTAAAACTAGTAATTGAAGCTAAAAGAGGTGTAATGTTAATTACACTTTTGGATATGAATATAACACTCTTGCTACTATTGATAGATAATCTAGACATGCTATTAAACACTTTGAGAGCATTGTTGAGGGATGGGACTGAGTTACAGTAATATTTGGAGAACAAAAATATATCATCAGTAGGGCTTAGTCTTATGATCTTTTGCATTTTCCATAGAATTTAAATGTAGGGTCTCTCTCTACCATCCTGCTAGAAGCTTGTTGAGTACTTCCATTGCAATTGAGAACAGATAAGGGGAGAGAGGATCCCGTAGTCTGATTCCTCTTGCTCTATTGATTGCTTTTAATGGTACCCTATTAACTAGGACTTTGAAACTAACAATGCTTACAGATTATTGTTTCCAAGTAATGAAATGTGATGAAAACCTATATGCATATAAGATATTGATTAGGAAAGACCAATCTACCATGTCATATTCTTTTTGAAAATCTACTTTCATGGAACACTTTTTATGACTTCTTCTCCTTATGTAATGCTTAAGGAGTTCTTGAAAAATGGAAATGTTATCACCAATAAATCTTTTAGGGATGTAAGATCTTTGTGTGTAATTAATGTGATTAGAGAGTATAGCCTTCAATCTTATTGACATAATTTAGCGATAACTTTATAAATTATGTTGCGACAATATCTAGGTTGAAAATCCCCAAAGTTGATACTATTGATTTCTTTCAATAACTTGCCTTTGTTAAAGAATTCCATTACTGGCTCCACAACCATTTTATTGGTGATGTTCCATGTTTTAAAGAAGATGGCAATAAAACCATCTGGACCTAGAACTTTCTTAGGATGTAGTGATCTAAATGCCTGGTTGATCTCTTGGATGGAGATAACTTTAAAGAGAAGATTGACTTCTTATGGGGAGAGCTGATCCTTAATAATTTCTTTGATTAGTCTTAGTGAGGAGTAAGAATTAGAGGTTGACCATAAAAGATTGGTGAAATGTTGCTCAACAATTATCAAAATCTTGAATTGAGAAATGGAGTAGAATTTGTTTGTAAACCTTAAGACTGAGGAAAATTTTTCATTAAATTGAAGTTAGTCAAACATTTGTCCAGTTTCCTCCTAATGAAATTGCTCTCATTTTGCTTATTGAATGTCATTAAGACATCTCTTTAGATATTCATAGTAATGTTTGTGATTGTTTTGGCTTCTAAATCTTCAGGGAAAATTGTAGCATTAAAGTCACCTAAATGAAGGAAAGGTGGATGTTGACATTCAATTATAGCAGATGAACTTCTAGGTGGATGATTTGATCTGTAATAGTAGGGTTAAGGATTAAAACTTTAGTTTGATTGTACACCACTAGTACTCTTCCATTAGGATATGCGTTATAGTTATGAATCAACCTCCATTGACTTGGAAAAAGTCCCAAAATATCACAATTGTTTTACTTCATTCGAAACTGAAATATGCCTAATAGGGTAGGCTTATTTTCCTTTATAAAATCATTTAACAAAGTTTCTTCTCAAGGGAATAACAATGAATGGATGGAGGAGAGGAGGGGTTTGTGTTACTTGTTTTTGATTTTTCCTCTTCTCATCCATCTTAATGTTTTTTTCTTTCATAACTCTTTCATTCTTTTCTTTTACTTTATGCATTTTTTTAGAAATTGAAGAATTTGAGTAATTGCCAAAAGGAAAGACAAAGTTCATATAAAGGCTTTGTGATAAAGAGTAAATTTGGCAGTTTGGTCACGTCTGGCTCGACTCAATGTCAATGTGCTAGGCTTAAGTTGACCAGGCTTTTAAGTTTTTTTAAAAAATTGGGCCTCAGGCTAAGCTAGGCCTTAGGCTGCTAGGGCCCAGCCTAATGTGAATCCTAAAATTTATATGTAAAATGAAGTCATTTTGAGTAAAATGACATTGTTTTCTATTTTTAATTTAAAAATTAAAACAATTCAGGTTAAGCTGGACTTCGGATTGCTAAGACTTAATAGGACTAGAGTGCCTTAATTTGGGCTTAGACTTAGAAAGCTCGGCATAGTATGGTCTAACCCATTACCATCCCTAATAAAAAGCTATAAGCCTTAAGCAAGCTTGCATTACATAGAAAGAAAAAAAATTCTTTTTATCTTTAATTTCTAACACTTCCACGACTTTAGAATCATTTCTTTAGTGTGATGTATAGTACTGATGTTACATTTGGTGTCATGTATAACATTGACTCACTTATGTTAGAATTTATCTAAAGGTATTCATATAATATTGATTATGATATTTTGTTCATATAGGTTAATCTCTTCCATATATTGCTGACATAAAATTAGTTACATGTGAGTTTTTGTTTTTCATGTTTTAGCTTAAATTGGTTTCAAAGTTATCTTGTTTACAATTATTTTAGATTGATGGGCAAGTGAAGAAATAGTTTAAATTGAAGGAACGGATTCTTTGAAGATAAGAAGTGATGTCTGGACTTACTTCATTAAGATTAGATCAAGTGATGATGTTGATAAGGCTAAATGCTATAAAATGTTAACCATGGGTAATAAAGGTGGAACATCTCATTTGAAGATGCACATGGACTCCTTTAATAAAAGAAAGTTGATATTATAAGGTCGAAATTTTTTAACCTTTAACCTAATGAAATAAAAGAATGAAATAAGTATCACGAGTTATGATTTTGAGAGATCTAAGAATTTGTTTAGAAAGATGAACATAGAGAATGAAAATATGCTCTATATTATTGACGGTTAAAGCTTTAAGATATTTATGAACTCACTTAAACTAATCTTTAAGATGCTAGCTTATAATACTATAAAGAAAGACATTTTAAAATTTACAATGAACAAAGTATTTAACATTAAAGACATTGTTGAGTAATCGTGGACAAGTTCCTGTCATATCTGCCACGTGGACAACTTACAACTAAGAGTTATTTAACAGTGACAAAGCATTATATTAACAACAACTGGACTTTATGCAATTGAATCTTAAGCTAAGTAATAAACTTTAAATTTGTTATCACTTGTTGACTAGTTATGTTATATTGATATATGTTTATGTTTTTAAATGGTAGGTTTATTTATGTTTTAACGCCACATTCTAATGGGAGGTTGATAATTTTAGTAGTCGATTTCTTAATGTATTGAAACATCAACACAAAACTCTTAAACCATAACTTTGGATAACTATATCATAAATGATGTTATAATCGAAAAATTGAAAAACTAGGTTGTGGGTTAGGAGACTGCCAATTGGTAAGAGATTATTCTGTATGTGTTGTTTTGTGCATATAGTCAAATGGTTTAGAGATAATAAAAGAAGGGGTAGGTGGAAATCTGCAATAGTGTAGTATGTTGGAATGCAACACCTAAATGAGTTGAAAAGTTTGAAAAGACTACATGACAACTACATATTTCATACATAAAGAAGTTGGTTCTAGATTGTCTAACATGAAGAAATTCCATTTTTAATATGCAAGAGTCAATAAGTCTATTGAAGTGCTTATTAGGTTGAGATAATGATATTCTCATTATATTTGTTTACTTACAGAAAAAAAGTAGGAATTGGAAAAAGAAATTTATAGAAAATTGGCATTTGTTTTACTAACAAGTGAAAGATAAAACTAGCATTATCTGAGTGGATCTTTGATTCCACTGAGGTGATTCAGACAATGGTAAAGCATTTTGTGGGAAAATTTGACACTTATTGGTCTATAACTATTGATACGGTGGAATTGTTAGACTTAGGGTGTAAAATGAAGTGACTTCAACTTTTATCGATAGTTGGGGATCAAGTTAAAGGATATATTGATATCATTAAATACTTACAGTATGATTTGTTTAATAATTATCAATTAAGAATGGTCATAAAGTTAGATTGCAATAGTTTAATATCAAATTCATCTTTTGTTAATACATCATTATTAAGTATGATTCGAAGTTTAAGTAAGGAATACATTAAGGAAAAAAGGGCTAAGAATTCTTACACTAGGATGAAACTGGATAAATATTTGGAAGTAATATTATGACTACGATTAATGAGTGATATATTATCATGGAAAAAGTAGAATGGAGCTTAATATTTGATTATGTAAGCACTTAGATGAGACTTGTTTAAGTTTGTTTTTATTATTGTTGGTTAGATAGTGAGTCCTCATCATAATCGACTTGATTCTAAAACAGTGAAAGTCATCATCTGTGTCCAAAGTTGGTTAGTAAACTCTATACTTTATGATATTTTAGTTTTTTCTTTTTATAAATTTAATAATTATTTATCATATTATCTTTTATTTTGTTGCTTTTTATAAATTTAATAATTATTTATCATATTATCTTTTATTTTGTTTTTTATATGGTGACAGATATAGAGAGGATTCATCAAATTGATAGTTTTTTTCAAAGAAATATCTAATGATGAAAGTATATGTATTTGTTAATTATCATCCTTTTATTTAATAAAATTGTTACAAAATTGAGTATGATTTATATGATGTTTTTTATACATAGATGAAGGAGAGTGAATTATCCAAGCTATAATGATTAATTAGTCCATTTTCTTCCATTTTTTAGTTGTTTTCTTTAATTTGTACATTTTGATTTATTTTTCCTTTGGATGCAACAATTTGTCTTGGTAAATTAGGTTCTAAACATAAACTTGAACCTTTTGATATAGTTAACAAGGACACATATTATTGATCATATCTTCAGCTTTAAACTCACTCACAATTTGGAGGACTCCTTACAATAGTGTTGGTATCCATCATGTAACTTCACTAATGTATCATATAGGGATTTGCTAAGAAATCAATCCTCCAAGATTACTTGGCATAACATATAGGTCAACCCTTGAGTATCATTTATTTTGTGGTTAGTAATAAGAGAAAGATTGAGCACGAAAAATAGATTGAGGAGTTTCCTAAATCTCCATACTACTTATTCTCTTTATAATGAGGAATGTGAGTCAATTGCTCATCTTTTCTTTAAATGCATATTTTTCATCTTACATTTGGGACCAAATTCAATTGCTTTGTAGTATATCTTCTCTAACCTCTAACTAATAGGATTTGATTAATTCAATTTCTTATAATCATAATGTGAAGAAAGGTGACCTATCGGTACTTAAAATTGCCCTTGTTAATATAGTATATGCCTTATGGAAATAAAGAAATTAGAGGATTTTTTAAGGAAAAACATTCTAGGAAAGCATACTCCTGCGGGAGTTGTTAAAACAAGGATACAAATAGTGGCTCATCAAATCCATTTAAGATTTAGTGAATCTTTGGTAATCAAGTAGTGTTTTCCTGTTGATGCTTAAGGATTTGTATTCTAACCCTATGAGAAATTTAGGTAGTTATCTCCTAAAGGATGGTAACTTAAGCAAATGAAAATGTTTGGTGAAATGAATCCCTTTATCATATAGGTTTTTGTATGAAAGCTATAGTATCATCCTATGAGTGTCATATACAACTTATTATCTTATCTATTTAGTTTGTTGTCGAGGTGAAATAGCTTGTGTCAATGTATTCTAAGCTGTCTAGTTAGTTATCAGATTATGTACTACTCATCCTTTAATGGATTCTTTACTGAGTTTTTTTTAATTTCTCAAAAAAAATATTTGGGTTATTAATTAACATTGTAGATCAATAATGAAAACTATGTCATTATCTCTACTTTAGTTTCTCCAAGTCTAAGTGATAACTTTTTTTAGACAATTTGAACCATAGTGAAAACTATAGACAACAAGATAGTGAGGCCTTCCTTAAAGAATAAAAAGTATTACAATGGCCTATACTCAAAATTTATAAAGTATGGAAACAAAGCTAATGAGTTATAAGTTCTAGCTCAATCGCATATTGTTTGTCAGATTTTGGGTTACGTCTTTGGATATTACAAGGCCTCGGATCTCATTGATAATGTTTGCTGCTAACTGGTATTGGGTAGTTTGTTGTCGCTGATATAACCTTCGATTCCTCTCCCGCCAGATATTGTATATGGATAGAAATGATATATTGTTTTATTTTGGATTGTTTAAAGTTATTTAAATTGTTAAAGGAAGAAGCTTCTTCATGTTTAAGTTTTTTTAAGCATGTTTTAATTTCTTAATTCATTTAACCTAGAACTGATTATACTTAGTGCCTGCTTGGATGAGTTTATATCAATAGAGCTTTTATCAGTAGAGCTTTTGTCAGTAGCGCTTTTCTAAGAAGAGCTATCTAAGAACTTAGTTGACTGTTTGATTGTTATTTAAAAAAGATTTTTTTTATAAAGAGATTAATACAATAGACTATTTGGCAACATAAAAATAAAAAACACTTTTAATTTTAACTATATCTTGTTTTGTAATAAAATTATTTATGCATATAAATATTGTTTAAAATATATTAAACAATATACAAAGCACAATATATTAATTATTATATAATTTTAAACTATATGAAATATAAATGAAAATGTATCTAACCAAATCTTTTATATAGATTATAATATAGGTAAAACTATTATAAAAATAAATATTAAAACATATAAAAAGTCAAAATAAATGTGAAGATGTTTTTGTGGGTATTGTGAGAATTATGTGTAAAAACATAAGGGTAAAGAGGACTAAAAAATAGGCTTATTAATTGATCTAAAAAATCTATCTGAAAAAATGCTTTTTTTAAAAGCTCTAAATTTGAGCTTCTCAAAAAGCTGCATTTTAGCTTCCAAAAAAGTAATTTCTATGAAAAAAGTGCTTTTGAATTTTACAGCCAAACACTCATTTTTTTAAAAAATAAATTTTGTGGTAGAAAAAGTACTTATTTACCCTCCAAAAACTAAAATAAACAGGCACTTAATGTAATTTAATTGAGTTTTACTCTAGTCCGATCAGACATGGCTCGATTTAAATGGGTTTGACTCTCACTAAGTCTTGTGGAGTTTAGGCTCAAACCATAAATTTAGGGCCCGATTGAATATTGGGATAAGTCTAAACTAAAATTACGAGGTTCATACTGGGCTTAAACAATAGCCGGGCTGAATTCGGCCCAAATGTATACTATTCTTATGTTTGTTCTTATTTAGAGTGCTATAGAGTGCTCCATTGCAAAATAATAAAAATATTGTTCCGAGGACATAACTGGATATACATTTACCTTGTGAGGAATATGCATTTGCTAATTATTATCAACTTGTGGACCCCTTGTAACAATTTAAGATGGAGAAACACAGAAAATTCAACATTCAAAGTCTGGACGTTTAAAATCCACGTCTGGGCCAGCTCCACTTACTATTCGATATTCAGCCGTGCAAGTCAATTCAACAAAGCACAAATAAATGCCAATGTTGAATCTCGTTCTTCCTTTTCTTAGTGAAGGATTCACCAATATTTAATTTTGTTCTGCTTCCAATTCCAAGCGACATAGCTTTTATGAATGAAAATTTCCTGGTAATTGCTTGATTTCAGGTTCTCATGGATCCAAGGCTGTACAAGGCTGCCATGTCAGGCAACACTTGTTTCCTCAAAGAACTTTTGAATGAAAACCAAAATCTACTCACCAAACAAACTCCTCAGGAGAACACACCTCTGCATATTGCAGTTCAATATGGCAACCAAGATGTAGCTGCTGAAATCTACTCTAGATGCAAACTCCTCCTCACTAGGCCAAACATCCATGGAGAGACTCCTCTACACTTTGCTGGAAGGTACGGTCACCTCCCTATCGTTGAGTTTCTAGTGAAGGAAATTTTCTGCGCATCCTGGAAAGGTATCCAGAAAGGTTTTGAGGTGTTAAGGCAGGGAGATAAAAGGAAAAACACAGTTTTACATGAGGCTGTTGGAAACGGTCATCTGAGTGTCACCAAGTTCTTGCTGAAGGTTGATCCCAAGTTAGCTTGTTATGAAAATCACGCTGGTGATTCTCCGTTGTTTGTTGCTACTAGAAATGGGATGAAAGATATTGTGAATCAAATTTTGATTGCAAGTCCATCTTCAGCTCATGGAGGATCAGATGGTCAAACCGCTTTGCATGTTGCAATAATATGGAGACATTCTGGTAATTATGCTTCCTATCAATGCCATGTTTCTGCACATACTCCATAGAATACAAATAACGAGATGATAGCGATCCTTGTTTTAAGCTTAGCTTGTGACATTCAGATATCATTCTCCTGGTTCTGACTATGCTACCTCATTATACAGTTGATATGAGCGAAGTGTTGATTGAAAACGTATCGTACTTAGTATTGTTTCTCAACTAAGTAGATTTCCTTCAATACTTGTTTTGTTTCCATCATTTCAAAAGCTATAATAACTGCAGGGATTGTGGAAGACCTCCTGGAAGCCAAACCACAGCTCATCACAGAGACTGACTTCGGAGGCAGGACCCCACTTCACTATGCAGCGGACTTAGGAGACCATAAATCAGTTCAAAGATTACTAGACATTGATTCCTCTGCTGCATATATATTGGATAAAGAGGGCTATGCACCAATTCATATTGCAGCCAGGAAAGGTCATGTCAATGTGTTGAAGCAAATTATTGACTCTTGCCCAGATTGTTTAGAACTTCTGGACCTCAATCGCAGAAATGCTCTTCATTTTTCTGCTCTTAGTGGGAAACCAAATGTAGTTAGGTACATGTTAGAGACAGCAGAACTGGAAGGACTCATAAATCAAGCAGATATTGATGGAAACACGCCTTTGCATTTGGCTACAATCAAAAGGCATACATGGATTGTTCGCTACCTCATTTGGGATAAAAGAGTTGACCAAAAGGCCAAAAATAAGGCTGGCGATACAGTGTTTGAAATTGATGAATCAATCAAAGAATCTTGTCTTGCATTTCCCAGGGGAAGCGTAAGTTCTTACTGACTTGCGAGGTTTTACAAATAGAATTACAGGTCCTTTGCGTTTTTGTTTCTCTTTCCTTCGTCATTTTGATACAACATGATCAGAAGCTTCTTCGAGCAATTTTATACAAAACTTTAGTGTTTGTGTTAATCTGTTTCCTTCCTTTTGACAGAAACTGATCACAAGCTTCTTTAAAGCACTAATCTCGCCACCTAATTGGGCTAACAATGATAAGAATACGCCTCTTACAAATCAAGAAGCCACTTCATTGAAGAGTTACAGGCAAATGGGACAGACCCTTTTAATGGTTGCAACTATCATCACAACAGTTACATTTACTGCTGCTTTTACAATGCCTGGTGGCTTTGACAATGACGTTGGTCCTGGCCAAGGCCTGGCACTTCTGCAATCAAGTAAAGACATGAAATGGTTTGTTATTTCCGACACCATTGCCATGATAAGCTCCCTAGGTGCAGCATGCCTCTTATTATGGGGAGTAATGAGCAGCGATGCATGTTATGTTTACTTCTTTGCAAGTGCTAACATTCTAACATATATAGCCCTGCAATTTACATGGTTCGCCTTCATAAGAGGAATAAGGGCTGTTATGCCAGAACAACAATACACGTGCACCATGGCTTATATCGTAGGGGTGATTTTCCATATCAGCAGCTTCTTTTCTATTTTGCAGTTGTTGCAGATTTTTCCAATATCCGAGTTCTGTCATTTGTTAAACACTTGGCTATGTAAGATGAAGTACACCGTTTCAAGATGAACATCATCCATCATTGTAACTACATTATGATCTTCTTCCTTTAATAAATATAAATCTTCATCTACTTTGCTGCAATTGTGTGCATCAAATACAATCCCCCTTGACTCTTAATGTTCAACTACCGGATAGTGTTAGCTCAGGGTTCATATTTTAACGATGTTGATGATAACCTTAAAATATTTTAAAATTTAAAGATTTATTTCCTTACATATAAGCAATTGTATAATTCTTAAAAGGAAATAAAACCATGGAATAATTGATTTTCTTTTTACAAGAACCTTTTTTATGAACTTACCTGATTAAAAAATGGTTTATTTGAAAGGACCCTACTTATTATAGAGGTCATATGTTAGCCACAAGTATCCAACAACTACTGAAGAACATTCAAAACAATCAAGAAAAAAATGCAAGAACAAATAGATAGTATGTAAAATCAGCTTCTTGATATGCAGATCCTGCTCAGAAAAATCTCTAAACCCTCTATTAATTCTATTGTTTTTTGCATGGCTCATTTGTACTTGTGATATTATCTTGCATATCAATATATTATTTTACTTCCTCCCCATTTCTTTATTTTTTGTGTTTTTGATAATGACAAAAGGGGTGAGCTTATATGGACATATTTTTTGCATATATGATTTCTTTATGCTACCTTGATTATATCTTGATTGATTCTATTATCAAAATTTGTGATACATAATTGATAGGCTCCTTTCTTAGGAGCCAGGCTCCTTCTAATTATGTCTGAACATATAAAAGTCTCATGTATATTTCGAAATCATCCATTATCTTTTTAAATTTTGAAAAATATTTCTATTATTGCTTGCCATTATAAAAAAGAGGGAGATTGTTAGCTCAAGGTTTATATTTTAACGATTTTGATGATAACTTTGTAATATTTTAAAATTCAAATTGGATTTATCTCCTTATATATAATCTCCTGCAAGAAGAAAAGCAATTATTCCATGGTTTTATTTCCTTTTGATAATTATATTTTAACGATTTTGATGATAACTTTATAATATTTTAAAATTCAAATTGGATTTATCTCCTTATATATAACCAACAATATAATTATCAAAAGGAAATAAAACCATGGAATAATTGCTTTTCTTGTTGTAGGAACCTTCTTAATAAACTTACCTTATTAAAAAATGGTTCATCCGAAAAGATCTTACTTATTTTGAAGGTCATATATTAGTTGCGTGATTATTGGAAATTTTTTTTGGCAAAGATGATATTGAAGTTATTTGGAATTAAATACATCCAGTTGATTAAGGATGCAAGTGAAGTAATGGCTAGTTGAAAGAAAAGTCTACTTAAGGAAGAGCAACTGCTTTTGGGTACATAGATTAGAGTTGTGAATATATGTCAGACTTTCAAAATACAACTATAGAATAAATTCTTTTGAAAGTGATATCATTGAAAAATCTCTTGTTCTTTAGAAAGTGAAAATATTTTTGAGAGAGATTAGTGTAGCTCATATCAAGCAAATTTCATTTTCTATTGAGAGCTTGTAAAGGCTAGCTAAATGTTACTAATTTGAAAGGTTGGAGAACGTTGATTAACTTGTGAGCTTGGAGAGATTCGTCAAATTACTACTTAGATTTTTATAGTGAAACACTCAAGTTAGATACTTGGGGACTGAACGTAGGATTAGGTTGTAAGCTGAACTAGTATAAATCAACTGCGTCCTTTTTCTCTTCTCTCATAACTTTTATATTTCCGCATTATATTGTGTGTGTTTATTTCAGTAAGAGACTCCTTCAATTCTAAAATAGGTTCCTTCAATTTATAACTTGCTAAAGATTCCTTTTATTTCAATAGGCGCCTTTTGTTTTAAAATTGTTTTTAACTGGTCTATTCTTTAGCATGCTCCTATTGTTTAACAGGCTACTATTATTTGACAAACTCTTATTTTTTAAATTTTTAATAGGCACCTGTCTTTATCCGAATTGAAAGCAGTTTGTGAAATTTTTTTAAGTCACTCACAATTCATTTCCCTCTTGTGTATATTTGCTTTATCAAGTAGGAGAATGCTTTTTGTTCTTATTGACAATAGTTATTAAAGATACAACATTTGTGACAACATATGGATCTCGTATGATAACTGGAGTTCTTTATATCCACTTTATCCCTTTCATAACTTCCAACAACATATGGATTTAGTATGATAATTGGAGCTCTTTAGGTCTTCTTTATCTCCTCATTCATCCTCTAGAGTATTGGACTACATTATATTGATAATGCCAAAGTCAAATAACTAATTAGACATGGACATTATCTCTACAATAATATAGGAGCTCCTACTTTCACAAGTTGTTTTTTTTTATTATGAACTCAACCAATTCCAAGAGAATAAACCTATTTGATTAGCAAGTTCTACTAGAATATGCACGACCAAATCATGCAAGGACCTACTTAGAAGTCAAGCTCAGAGGGTGACCTAGCTCAAATTAGTTTGAAACAAAATTTTCTACTAATATTTCATTTATACTATGGCTTACGATCAGAAACGGTCTAGAACCATTGTCAGGCTCAAAAGTCCTTATCCTTTTCCTATTCCACTCTGCAAGCTTTGTCAAGGAGCTCTGAAATCCAGTGAACATTTTTTATTTACTTGCACATTTTTTGGCAAGAATAGGAAGAGAGAATCAGAGAGTGAACGTGTACCTTAGTTGAAGATTCGAGTGTAGGGAAAACAAACCCAAAATAAAAATTATCATAACAAAGTGGGAGAGAAAGCTTTTGTCAATTTCTGCAAACAATTAATCACATATACCACAAGGACATAGATAAAGCTTGAAAATTTGGACCAAAACCAAAACAAAAAAGTAACCTTTCCTGACAATCATTCACTTCAAATCAAGAGGCAGACAAGACATAAGATAAAAAAGTATCATAGCCAAATGGAAGAAAGCTTTTGTTAGTTTCTAAACACAATCCATCACATATACTAGAAAAGCATAAATAAAGGTTGAAACTTTAGACCAAAACCAAATAAAAAAAAGCAACCCTGCTTGATGCTCATTCACTTCAAAGTAAGAGGCAAACAGAACACAAGATAAAAAGTACTATAGCCAAATGGAAGAGAATGCTAGAGAATGCTTTTATCAGTTTATGCATATAATCCATCACATATACTAGAAAACATAGATAAAGCTTGAAACTCTAAACCAAAACCAAATTAAAAAAGCAACCCTGCTTGATGGTCATTCACTTCAAAGTAAGAGGCAAACAGAACACAAGATAAAAAGTACTATAGCCAAATGGAAAAGAATACTAGAGAATGCTTTTGTCAGTTTCTGCATATAATCTATCATATATATTGGAAAAACACAGATAAAGCTTGAAACTCTAAACCAAAACCAAATAAAGAACAACTTTGCTTGATGATTGTTCACGTCAAAGCATGTGGTAGACAAGACACAAGATAAAAAGTATCATCGCAAAGTGGAAGAGAAATCTTGTCATTTTCTACATACAATTCATCACATATACCAGAAAAACACAGATAAAGCTTAAAACTTCAAACAAAAATAAAACAAAAAATAATCTTATTTGATGATCATTCACTTGACAACAAGGGGCAGATAGGACATAAGATAAAAAATATCATAGAAAAATGCAAGAGAAAGCTCCTGTTAGTTTCTGCAAACAATTTCATCATATATACAAAAAAAACACAGATAAAGCTTGAAACTTTATACGACGAACCAAAATCAAAAACATAATCTTCCTTGATGATCATTCACTTTAAGGCAATAGGCACACAAGATGCAAGATGGAAGAAAATGGAACAAAAAATGGAAAAGAACAAAATCTAAGAAAAGAGGCAAGATGGAAGAAAATGGAGCCTTTTTCAGTCATATGAAAACCCTAATCATACACCCCTAAATCGAAGATGAAAATAAAGGTTGAAGATATAAATAATAAGACCCTAGATTTGGATTCAAGACCAAACAATTGAGATATCCTATCAAAGAGACAGAGAAAAAAATAAAAAAATGATATAATATTGATGTATCTCATACCAGCCCAAGGTGCCACTTAGTATTTGAAAATGAAAGAGAAAGGATTGAAGAGGAAAAGAAAGGACCTTGTAGCTTTTGTTGGCAGTTGAGATTTAACATTTATAAAATCAAGAATGGGGGTGGTACTTGGAAGGGCCGAGAAACCCCATCATATTAAACATTAAAAACCAAAGAACCTGAAACTCATACCACATGAAGCTTATAAGTCCTAAGAAACATGGGAACCAGAAGAGACCATGAGGACTGAGTATCCTCAACTATTTTGATCAAGTATGAATTTCGAGGATGAAATTTTTTTAAGGGAGAGAGAATTGTAAGGCCCCAAACTACACACTAGTTGAAATATTACATGTTCATGAAAGTGCTTATGATAGGTGTTAAAATTGTGCTATGATTTGAATGTGAATTGCATATGTCTAGAATTTTTGTCTAATGGATTATATTTAGTGATTTGGAATTAATTGATACCAATAAAGAATTGAGGTATTAAAATGTACATTTGGATTAGGAAAATTGTCAAGTGGCAAGTCAAGTTGGTACATGGATAATTAGAATGAGTTAGCCTATGAGTTAGTGACATTTGACATAGTTAACACATTGACATTTGGCAACATTGTTGAGTGACAAGTGGTCTGATTGAATTGTGGCATTTGGCAACATTCATTAAGTGACAAATGGTTTAATCGAAGTGTGACAATTGATAGCTTAAATGCAAAATTTATGTGATACATGCAAAGGAGACATATGCCTTATGGTGGGAGGGACAATAACATCAAATGAGTCCAGCTAAGGTGGAAGTGTTCCTATTGGTTATTCTTTCTCTTCTTGCTCAATCACCACCGAAACTATCCCTCTCCTTCAGCTCTAAAATTTTGATGCAAATCTGTGCATTACCACTCCAAATTCTTAGCCAATATTGCATCAAACAAGTAGATTATGTTGTCTTCTTGGTGCTAAGATTTGCACCTTGATCTTGGATTTGTGTTGGTTTCATGAAGGGTTTGATTAGCTTGTTCTTTAGAGTAGGAATTTGAAGTTAAGAAGGTAAGGAATTATAAACTTGATAGCATGATGTAATATGAATTATATGATGCTTGAATTGGATAGAATATGTATTGAGTTGATGATGAATTGAGGTCTGGAATATGATACTTGTTTGATAGCTTTTGCTTTGGATTTTGATGTATGTAAGATAATGACTTGTGAGTTGCTTAATACATAATTTTTGAGTTGGTTTGGACATGAATTTGATGAGGTATTGAAGCATGAATAAGGTAGAATTGAAGTGAAATTGATGGACTTTGGTGAAAGTGTGTTGAATGGAAGTAAAGAAGTTAAGTTTTAGAAATAAACTGAAGGTTGTGGATGAGTAAATGGGTGAGTGAACCTTCGGTTCACTCATCCCATGATCATGGGACTTATAATGCACATTCCCATGGTCATGGGAAATTTGTGTGATTATATGTAATGTGTAAATACATAATGCATTTAATGGTACATTATTGCAAATGTTTATGGTCATAAGGTATGTTAAGTTTGTTTGGAGGTGCATGTATATGTTCAATTTGAGAAAAATGGAATAAAGACATATGTTATGCACTACATCTTTTGCATGTAATTCTGAAATTTGAAATGTTTTGTTTTAAAACTGCCAAGTCCTAGTCGTGGGTAAATAGGCAGGCCTAGAAAGGTTTGCAGCTACTCCTATAACCAGAATCTAAGGTGTTTTTTTTAAACCAAAAACTAAGGTGTCTTATGATTTTATACACTTCTGTCTTTTGTTTCAAAGTCTCTTTTGTTTCAGATACCAAACATAGGTATCCTCTGTTTGGTCCTGTTACCCACTTCTGTAAAAAGGATTAGTAGGCTAACTTGTTTTATATTTTGTTACATGCTCAGTTCTGATATAATCAAGCTCAGTTCTGAAATAACTAAGTTTTGTTCTGATATAATTAGATACTATTTTGATACATACAAGTTTTATTTTGGTACTTTAAAGTTTGGTTATGAAATTATGCTATTCTGTTCTGATACTTCTAAGTTTTGCTCTGAAGTAAATATATCCTATTTTGATATGCTATATTCTGTTCTGAGGTACATATTGTTTGGATTGCGATTTAATATGAACAATTAAAGGATGCTTGAGAAGTGATCTGATTCTGTATATATGAATGTTAGATGACTGTTAGAAACAGTTGCCAAATTATATATTGTTTAGTTATTTCCCCACTAAGCTTTATTTTTAACACAGTGGTTTTGCCTCTATGTAGGTTTTGATAAGAAGGTTTAAAGACTGGGACAAAAACAAGCATCATGGCCAAGGATATTGTGTTTTGTTTTGGAAATGTTCAGTTTATTTTGAGCTATATTTAATGTAATGAGACATATTGAATTTGTATTTTGTTTGCTAGTTTGTAATAACCTTAATCTAGTTTAGATTTGGAATTTAAGGCTTGTATGTGTTAAGTACCATGTGGATGTTATGTTCTGAATATGACCCAACCTATGAAATGAAATGTATGTTACTTAAGTTTTTGGAAATGCTTTAGCATGTTTTAGATTATTTCAGTATTGTAGTTTGTGGCATCTGTATATCCTCATAAGGGGTATATGGGTGTTACAGATTGACACGTCCTCTGTTGTCTTCGTCGGTACAATAAGAGTTAATGTCTCTGACACATTATTTTCCCTTGTTAGACCCGACTCGACTCGACACGACCTAAGACTTGAAAGTATCGAGCATATACTTGTTGATCTCCTTGGAATAAAGCTGAAGGATCTTGAGATCATCTTCCTTGGAAGAAGTAGTGTTTGCAATGATGTAAGCCTCCTCCTCAATGTGTTAGTAGTGTGCCATAGGCAAATGGATAGTTGTGATTCATGTATTGACATTATGACTTGTTAATAATATATTATGAGGTATTCCTTTCATATATGCA
>JANZLF010000005.1:24575531-24589661 GCA_026546835.1 Erythroxylum foetidum | reverse complement strand
GTTGATGAATTTCAAAATAAAGATGGGAATGCATTGAAACATTTTATGTTATGCCTTGGAAAATTCATGGCATTTTGGATATTCAGAAAAGAAAGAAAAGAGCATAAAAAGCATGAAAGCATTTGATAAAATGATTTGAGCATGATTATGTGCTTCTATTTGGGCGAGAGTGGAACCATTCTGTTCGTCATGTACACGTCGACAAGAGCCTTCTCTCGGCTGCCCACTTGTGACATATGAGCTCCAAAAATGGACTCATTCTGTTTAGGGTGTAAACTTCGATTTATCCTTTCTGTTTTCATGAAACCCTCGAGCCATTTGTTTGTACATTGCATCTTTGAATAGTCAAGTATGTTGCATAAATTGAGTGTTTTGTATTGATGGTTAAATGGATATACTGTGTTGATGTGGTGACATTTTTTTTACTATGATCTTGAGAATGTGATGACATTTTTAACTATGAGTTTTGAGTTCAAATTTTGAATTCGACTGAGAATTTGGGAGCAAAGTATTTTTATGAATTCATTATGATTTTTATATGACAAATGAACACTTCAATGGTTTTGCTTATTCTTTGTTATAAGCTTGTTACCCACGAGCTTTAAGCTCACTTCCTTCCGTCCCCACCTTCAGGTTTTGAGTAAGAGATGGAGTGAAAGAGAGTCAAGGCATCACTCCCAATTTGCTTATGTTGTAATTTGGGTTATTTATGTAAAATGCAAGGATTCGTCACTTTTCAAGGATTTCTAGTTCATGTAACGTTTGTCATTTGAGATTTTGGATTATTATTGTAATTGTGGCTTGGTATGCCTTTAGAGCTTGTAAAACTCTATTCTTTGATGTTAAGGAATTATGAATTATGTATGGATGATGTTGAGTGGAAGTATGCATTTGCGTATATGGATTAGGTTGAGTGGAAATTCGATATACTTGAGGAAGTTATCAATTTGATATGAATATTTTGATTGTGAATTGTTGTTACATACATATATATAAGTGAGATGTGTTATGGAAAAAGGAACATAGAAATGGTATGAGACTTTGAGCTTCATGATTTTTTTTGGATTACGTTTACGTTTGTACGACGAGCAATAATATGCATACGTTTTATGGTTCAAGGGTTGGACTCCGAAACGGGGCTTATCATGTTTGGTATCAGAGCAAGAAAAGATTGCAAGGAACCACGCTCAAGTATGATGGTATTTTGTTTAGAGTTGGATTCCAGAAACGGGAGCCAGCACAACCTCTTGATTTTCATTCAAGGTTATCTCATTATTACCATTCATCACATTTCTGGAGAGAGTAGGAAAATCCTTTTGGAAGAGGAGAGCTTCCCCTAGGGCAGCTCCATCAAGTTCACCCTTGTCCATATCCCAAATATGGCCTGAGAAGGCCTGTTGGCGAGGCAAAAGCCTCCTTCTATAGATTTTTTTTCAAAAAACTAGATGGAGGGAAGAAGAAAGCTAGAATATAGGAAAAATGAATTCCTAATGTGGAAAGGGTACGGGGAAAAAAAGGTAATCTAGGTATAGAGAAAATTTGATTCTAAAAGGTAGGAAAAGCCAAAATAGAATTCTTATAAGCATTCATACAATAATAGACAATGGACTTGCTTATAGCATTAACATTTTAAATCAAACTAAAGATCAAGGTAGCAGATTGAAATAAATGAAAATAGTAACCATTTAAAATCCTTACTAAAATAAACAACTTACGTTATCTTATAGGTTGACAACAACTTGACCAATTGATTTCAAATGCATGTAATGACTAGAGGTTGAGTAATTTCCTTAAGGCTTAATATGTAGTGTTAAATTCAATCTATTAGATTGATGACTATTAACAGAGTCTACATTAGTCTTCTTCTTAATCTCGTCTTAGGCCCCATCTGGTAGCTACATTCCTTGTGATTTTAGATTCCCCAAATCTGATTATGGAGCATTCCTTTATCCTAACAAATGTGTTAAAGCAGAATGTGTTGATACATATTTGCTTATTCTCGAATCTTCTTTGATTCCTTTCTTGTAGCACCTCATAGATGTTAAGCAAGTTTTATATCTAATAAAACCTTCAATGTACTACACAGATCATATCTTGTAGTATATAAGGTTATCGTTCCCACGAGGATAATGTAAGGTTAACAATTTGAACCTAACTTTTCTAAGGTATTTAGAATGTGATTTGAATAAAAATAAATAACAAAAATTGAAACAATTAACAAAAAAGTAAATAATTCTAATAATAAGTGAGCTACCAAATAAATTTAGGGTTGTGATCAAGATTGAATACTTAGGACTTATTCTTATGTTATTTTGGTTCCTTAACTATTTTTGATTTAATTATGTGTCTCATCCTAGATTTCCTAAGGTATTGATTACTCTCTCTTATGATCTAATCAATCAACCCTAATTGAATTAGAAAATCCTAAATTTGCTACCTCTTGATTCATAAAATTTTTCCTAACTTATTCAATTAGATCTTAAGCTATCTATTGGATAATTTCTAAAAAAAATATCTCTCTTTGAATGATTGATAATTAGATAATTACAGGTCCATTAAACTGCAACTCTCATTGTACAATCTAACTATGATTACTTTTGACTCACTCTTTCGATTTATTGTCAAGTATAAGCATGCACAATTATCACAAACACTAGAATATGTATTGAAATCAACAATAATCAAAGTCACAAAATAATTCCAGAATAAATCCTCATTTGAATTTTAGAAATTCATGAACATGTTTAACATCTTAAAATTCAGATTACAAGTGCAGATTAATGAAAGAGCTAAAGGAAAAGAAGAAAAACTCTATTTAGGTTTTGATATGGAAAGTTGGAATGTTCTTCTTGATCTCCCACGTTTGATCCACTCTTTGATGTTGGCTATTGCATTTTTGATGTGTTTCACATCCTTAAATAGTGTATTAGGGTCTTGGGGTGTAACTAGGGTTTTCCCACTTTGATCGGTTTAAAAAATATACTTAAACCTTAAAATAGATGAAAAAAATTGCACCTGGTTAGTCTCTATCACGATCATGATATGGGATTCATTATTATGACATTGGGTTTATCCTCCCTATTACGATCGTGCTTTATGAGGCATGATTGTGATATAGGTCATGCAGCCCCATGCATGTCTATCACTATCATGACATTCTTTATGTAGCTTCTAACTTCCTTAACCTTCAATTATCTAATTTCCAACACTAACAAGCACATCAAATACCTTATAAAATAAAAAATTAAGATTGAAATCATGCTTATAACCACATAAACACTCGCAATTACAGAATTATAAACCTATATATACGACAATCACTTAATAAATACATAAAAACACACTAAAATACTTAGAAAAACGTAGTATAAACTATACCTATATATAGACACTAGTTTATAAGGCTTGTTTGAGAAGAATATGATTGTTAGCTAGCATGGAAGCTCTACTAGAAGCCCAACTTATGATACTCTCCTATTAATTTTCTACATGGAATGTTTACAAGCAAGCTTAATTCTTTTTTTAGAGATCTCAAGAATAGTAGCATGGAAAGAAGATATGATCTTTAATTTCATTTCATCACTACAAAGTGTGTATTGGGGAGTTATAGCTAAATTGGTCTCTACCTTATCAAATATGCTTAGCCTATTCATAATTGCTAGCCATATGATGTATTCTACCTTCGAGTTATTTCTATTGAACTGGATTAGACTATGTTATTACATTATAGGAGGTGGTCACTTGAATAAATAAAAAGATGTTTTGTTTATCAATTGGTCTATATATATATATTCCATATCATTTATCCATCATGTTCTCTCTTCGATTATAACTTAGTAGGGCTTTTTATAGATAGTTAAAGCCTTGATATATCAATCATTTTCACTTATTTACTCCTTAATCTTAGCAGTGAGTTTTAACATATATCTAAGATGATAGATTCTAGGGAGTAGATGTAAAATGCCTTTATCACTCCAATTGTCAAAACAAAACCAATTTTGCTCTCAATTTTTGACTATGATTTTATATTTTCCTACATAACATCTCTATTAAGTTGATCCAAGAAATGCTGAATTTAGGTTTAAGCTTCAAAAAGCTTTATTCCCTTAAGTGATGCATATGCATCCATTATGCATCTCCATTCCATATAAAATTTTTCAACTTTCTTTCAATATCTTTTGCCATCTTTTTAGGTAAAATCATATATGAAACCCAATAAATGTAAAGATTGTTTAGGATTGATTTGATTAGTTGAAGTCTTCTAAGTATGATAAACTCCTGTTACACTATTAATTGATCCTTCTCTTAATCATTTCATAAAGAAGTTTGCATTCTTTATAAGTACGTCTATTAGCTATAGTTGGAACTCCCAAGTATGTAAAAGGAGGTTAAAGGATTGTCAAACCTATTAAAGAATCTATTTCATGGCTGATATGGTCTACATTCTTTGACACCATGAGCAAACTTTTATCAAGATTCACTTGAATGCTAGAGAGCTTGTAAAAGTGATTGATGTGAAAGTGAGGATTAAGCTAAAATCTTATTTGTAAATCATTAAAAGGTCATAAAAATAGAATAAATTAAACATCTTTAACTTGTTATGTATTTTGAAAGATGGATTCCTTTCAATATTAGGAGCTTTAAGCCTTTAAAGGACTTCCACAAAAATGGAAAAGAGATAGGGTGAGAGGGAATTCCTTTTTCTAATCCCTCTTCTCCCTTTAAGTCGGTATATCCAGTGTCTATTAACTAGTACTTTAAAGGAGACTATTGGCAATCATTACTTGTTCTAGTTGGTGAATTTCATTAGAAAGCCTAGTTCTTTAAGGGAATGAATTAAGAAATTATAATTAGATAAATGAAAAGCTTTCTTAAAGTTAAGTTTTCAAAGTAGTGTTATCTTGAACCTTCCCTCTAATAACCTTTGATTAATTCTTGATTTAGAAAAATGTTGTCACTAATGTTTCTTCCTTTTATTATAGGCCCCTTGAGATTTACTTATAAAGGATCTTGAAACTTCCTTTATCCTTGAAATGGATGTCTTGGATATAACATTATAAAGATTAATTGCAATAGGAAATTAGCTTAAAATCCTTAAGAGAACTAGGATTTTGCAACTTTTGTACAACAAAAGTATGTTCATTTATTTCCTTAAACAGAGTACTATTGCTGAAGAACTCCATAACTATATTCTCTTCAGTTTTTCATATCTATTCCTAAGGTTACTTGAAGAAATTAGCATTGAGCCCATATACATCGGGCTTTGTTGAAGTTAAGGATTTACATTGCATTATCCATATCTGAAGCATTTATTAGCCTTATTAGATCATTTACTTAATTAGGAGAAATAATTTTAGTAAGACAAGTATGGAGAGTTTATATAGTAAAGTGACATTCAGAACTAGATCCCAATACTTAAAAGACTAATTCTTTAATATCATTCAATATCTAAAGTCTCTCCCCAGTGTCATTAGTAAGGCTATGTCTATATTCCTCATTATCAGGATTACTTTGAAGAAGAAAGTTAAGCATTTCTCTACCTACTACAACTAAAGAATTATGGAATTATATCTCAAAATTGGGTGATGAGCACCCAAATCTTTGATATAATTATCCTAAGCTACATTTTCCTTCATTTTGGTGTTGACATTCTAAGGGCCCTTGCACAGGTTTTCTTATGCAGGGTTAAGAATCCTTTTTACTTTGTTTATATCCAAACTCTTACTACTAAAGAGGCTCTTGTGCATTAAAGAATGTAAAAGGAGTAATGCTAGAAGGAATTTTTTCTAGGTTGTGGACTTCCACTGGAAAGTGGTTTAAAGTTAAGGGGTTATTGAATATAACCTTACTTCCTTGGAATTCAACTAGCATTTTTGGTTGATTAAAGCCTTATCTAGTTTCTTGCTGAGGAACCATTTTCCTTATTTCTTATTAGTCCAACTAAAATGGTTTCTTTCATAATTGAGTTCATTGACCTTAAGTTCCTTATGTAAGAAGGTTCCTTAGATCCCACACCTTTCTAAGATTTAGATGTAACGAGAGTTCAAGTAAAATCTTTAAATATTACCTAAAGATCATTTATACCTATAAACAAGTTACATAAGTCTTACCATTAGGAGCTTTTTTGAAAGGAGAGATTAGTTACATACAAAAACTAATTATTTTCAAATAGTAAAAATATGATGGGCATGTTTATTGAAACTATGGTTAATTACTTTAACTATGGTTTATGAATGGTGAGTAAAACCTAACTATTTTGGATAAACCATTGTTTCTTACACTTGTTCTCCTTGTCTTTTATCTCTAAAAGGCCAAAGATAAATGACTCTATTATCTTTAGATAATAAAAAAATAACCTACTAATTATTAAGGTTATTTAAGCCATTAGCATTAGGGGATTTTAAGGCAGATTTGGTCCCTTTATCTTTTTTCCTTTCTATTAGCAATTTTTGCATGAGCTTCTTTAGAAGGAACTTCTTCAAATGACCTAGGAGTCTTAGTTCTTAGCTCTTCTCTAGAGCTTGGTCTAAGTTTTGTTGTCTTGTCTATGTATCCCCACTTATTTGATCCCTAAGATGGTTATTATTGATTATCTCTTCAATGACATTAATTGTCTCTAATAAATCTATTATTATGTCTAGGAGAGGATTATTATTTAAAGCTTACCCATCAACCAACATATCATTATTTTATACTTGAACTGTCCCATATACTTAACTACTTATTTGCCTATCCATAAATTCAAATTTATTTCCCTTTATTAGCTCCTCATAGCCTTCCTTAAGGAAAATTTTCTCTGAAGTCTTCCAATTTAATCTATTTTTAGTGACTAATATGGCCGTCTCCTCCAAATTACCAAATGAATTAGCCTTTTTAGCTTAAGGATATTTGGGAATTCCTTGTAGATTTTAGATTCTGTACATATTTTAGCATATCCAATTTGCCTAAAGGATGCAATGTTCTCATCCATACACAATGACTTTCCTACAATGCTACTCAAATAAGTCAAACCAATGGTGCTCTAATACTCTAAGGATATATTATGGAACTGTGCCCAAATAGGGATTATTTTGAGTTTATTTTTGTTTAGATACATGCTTGGCTTTTAAAATTGTAAGATGATTACTTTTACATTGCAATGCTATAGGCCAATGCTATAGGCCTTGCTCAAGGATTTTAATGGCATTAGGTTTTAAGGTGAAGGAGACCAAAAAGAAATCTTTTATTAGTTGATTAAGAACTTTTCTAGACCAAAGTTACTCCACTTAGCTTCTGCTGAAGATCTCACAGTGGGAAAGGCTACCTTTGTTCCACAAAGTAACCAACTACTGTATGTGCCAATCCACCTGGAAGCACCAACTCATAACCCTTCAATAGAAGGGGATATGACACCTTTATCATCCTCTAAGGTTTGAAGAATGAAATGTAAGTTTGAAGCTGGAAGAGTTATCACCTACTACCTAAGACTAGGCCTTCCTACTAGCAAAAATAGAAGCTTTCTTATATAGCAATGGAGGCTTTAAAGCAAGTAGTGAGGAAAATAATCTTTTAAGAGCTAAGTTGGATGGTTAGCAGGAGAAATTTGAGCTTCTGGAGTGACCTGATTGAAGCAAAAGTGGTAATGGGAGCATTCCGTAAAGTGAGGCTTAAGGGTTTATAAGAGTTAGGAGACAATCCTAGCTTAGGAAGAGAAGAAGAAGAAGGCTAATTGAGGTCTAAGTTGAGAGAATTCACATAAGGAAGAAAGGATGCCATGTTGAGAAGGATAATGTGGTAACAAGGCAGGGAAAAATCCCACCTAGTAACTTACTAGAAAAGATGTGATACTTAAAACAGCACCTCAAAATTTATTCATTATTATATGTTTTAACGTGAATTAGTTTAGTAAATTATAATCTGTAGTCTTCGTCACGATCAACTTTAAATTCTTTTACTCTACTTCTACGGGATCTGAAACCGAGTCATCTTACATATAGGAAAGAGTTGGGCATAACTAGGGATGACAACGGGGCATGTATGGGGCGGGTATGCTATCCCCGTATCCATCTCATGAACTCGCCCCCACTCTCATACCCGCCTCCATCTCCGTCGGGGATTTTTTTGGGTACCCTCATACCTGTACCCGTTTGAGGTTTAACCCCCATCGGGTATCCGTTTACCTGTCTCTTTTTTTTTAAAATAAGCTTATTTAATATGAATGGACTATTTGTTTTTCTTTTAAATTTTTATGCTACATTCATACATACATACTGAATTTAAATAAGCTTATCTTTATTTAATTATTGGGTTTGTATGTATATATATATAATGGCAAAATTGTAATTACTATATAATGAGTAAACGGGTATGGAGGGTGGTATCCCCATACCCGCCCCGATACTCGACGGATATTTTTGCTAACCCCCATACCCGCCCTCGTTCGGGTAATTTTATCGAATACCCATCAAATTCGGGTATAATTGTCATCCCCAGGCATAACCTTGAAAAAGACTGGCCTCTTGTTATTGACATTAATTTTGTAATATAATTGGCTTCAAATTATTTGGCTGGCGGGGGCATACCCTTTTTTTTTTTTTTAACCTTTCCTGGAAAACCACTGAAGATTCTCATCCAACGGCTAAATCAGCTCACTATTCCTCCGATGTTCCCATCGGAAAAAGCGAAGCTTCACTGGGATCGCCAGATGGCATTAATGCATAGTCTGCCTATTCGTGGCATAAGTCCTAATTATAATTGACAATGCCTAGCAGAAAAATATTCGTCTTTCACTTTACAGCCCTCCCAAATATTCTCAAGGAATTTATTCTTTGCCTTATTAATTGCTCAAAGGCTCCTGCTCTCTCAGCTATAATAAGAAGCTCAATGGCCTGAAACTTTCTCCAGGGGAAAAAAAAAATCCATATTTTGTATTTCCCATCCTTCAATGACAAGCTGTAGGCAGATTGAAGTTCATTTAGGAGATCAAACACCCCAAAAATGGAGTGTTTCATTAACGGAAGAAGTTTTCAGGCGAATTTTCTCGCAAGAAAATACTGTTCTGCTCAAGATATTTGGTGATGGTTCCCTATTCAGCCCCTCGTTGTTCGGGAAATTTTTTGACCCTTCGGATGCTTTTCCATTATGGGAATTTGAGTCTGATATCTTGTTGTCTCAGCTTCGAAGCTCTGGCAAGACTACTGTTGATTGGCGTGAGACAGACGAAGCTTATGTGCTTAAAGCAGAGTTGCCAGGTACGTGTTCTGCCTTCTTAGTAACTTGCAAATTTCTACTGATTTTTTGAACCTGAACTGAATCTGGGCATAAAAAGAACTACAAATTTCATTTATTATTTGGTGACTGTTGTAATTTATCATTCTGAACAAGAAAACCAACAAAACCATAACTGTTGTCTAACCCAACAACAAGCATATCTAGGAATTCGGGAAGGGAGAAGAGACTAAGATAAATACCCAGGGATATAAGGCCTGGTTGTAGTTTCTCTTTTTCTAAATCATAAGAAAGAGAAAGTAGAAGCCAACTTTATCGTTACAGGGCTGTGGTTGTTTCTCATTGTCTGACGCTTTGGTGAAAGCAGGAGCTGGGAAAGAAACAATACATGTGTATGTAGAAAATGAGAAGACTGTGGAAATAAGTGGGAAATGGAAACAGACCAATGAGTCAAAGACCAAAGACTGGAGAACTGGACATTGGTGGGAGCATGGCTATGTCAGGAGGCTTGAGCTGCCTGAAGATGCAGATTGGAGAAAAACTGTGGCGTTTGTGACTGGTGAGATTTTCCTAGAACTCAGAATTCCAAAGAACATTTCTGATGTCGGAAGGTCTCATCAAGGGAGTGCAAGTGAGTCCTAGTTACAACACTTTTTGTATTGAGTGAACATATATTGTTTAGAAAGCCTTAAGAAAACCTGCATAAATTATCACAGCAATAGATATGCATGACATGAAGACTTTAGTTCGATCGGTTCAACGTTATCGTATTACAATAACTTCCATCAATTTGAATCGCACCTCAAAGTTGGCGGTTTCTATATACTCAATCCCACGAAAAAGTTTTGTAGATCTAAACATTTATTTTACTATGAGTCAAGATAGTTATTTGATTGAGTTTTTCTGGATAATAAAATAAAATTAAATAATAGCTAAGAGAATTAAAATAAAAGTAAGCAATTAACCAGATAAATCAATGAGAATTAATACTTAGAAAAATATTTTTCTTGACATTATTTTTTGTATCATGATTCAATTAACTTTAAAAGGATTTATTATCTAAATTGATTTTTTTTGTAGATTATAAAATTTCATTTTCTCATGTTACAATCACATATTCTTTGATTAGTTAACCTGTACCTTTACTGGGTAACACCATTTTTATTACATTAAGTTATATGAAATTTAATTAAAGTTCGACCATAATAGTAGAAAGATCATGTAGGTCTATCTTTATCACATTCAATTCATAATATCTAAATCACGGCCCACTTATAAACAAATTCCCTGAAATCATTCACAAGTAAATTTAAATCTCATCTAAAAGCCATTATGAATAAATTCATATTAAGAACAATTGAAGATATTTCACGAAGATAAATCTCATTCTATAAATCAAATTAAATCAATCCATACAAAGATAAGTACTAAGGTTTCCCTATCTAAACATAGAAAATATTTAGCCATAAATCATATTCAATTTAATGAAAACAATAAGCAAAACCGAAAAAGAATCATGATAGAAATAACCTTAGATGAAGATATTAGTTTTGATGACACGTTAGTCCGTGAAGAAGAATTTAGATCTTGTTTCTCTAATAAAATGACTTCAAAATTTACCTCTCGATGGTTGGTAAACCTCCTAATGCTAACCTTAAAATTTGGAGATAAAAAAGAGTTAAACGTGTAAAGTCTCTAAAGTCCTCCAAAAAATAGGCTTTTCAAATTTTAAAAGATATTTTATCCACTTTATTTAGGATATAATCATGGCCCAGATCCTGAATCTATTTGTTATTGATATGTATTTAATTGTCGATACATTTAATTATTTATATTTAACGATTAATAATACGAAAATGTTTAAGATACTCACTTTAATTTATATATAATTTTAGGTACAATTTAGAAGTAAAGAAATTAAAATAAGTCAAAAATACTATATTTGAGCAATTTTTATGGAACAAGAAGAAGAAAAATTAAAAGGCAAGAAGAAGATAAAAAAATCAAAATACAAAGACGAAGTATTAAAAGTGCTTGTTGAAACAATTAAGAAATAACAAGAGAGCAAAACGCATATAGCAGGTGAGAGTTGAAGGACAAAACGACATGTATGTAGGTGGATTAGAACAAAGACAAAATGACAGGGGCATAGCCCAAAGCAGAAGATTTAACTTTAGCGTCAACATTAGCGTTAAATGCCATACGTACGCTAGCATCAAATGCCAAATGCTAGCGTTAAACGCTAGCGTTGCATGCGTATGCTGCCTTGAGCGAGGTTTTAAAACACAGATGAACAGTAGCGTGGTTCGTGAAGTTTTATTTGTCACATCACAAACAGCGGTGGCTTGGAGAGTTGCGGCAAAAACAAGGGAGGCGTGAACAGGAGGATGGTCCAAAAATTAAATGGTCGTATCAACACAATGAAAGAGAGAAATAGAGACATAATAGAATAGTAGCGGCGGTAGTGAGACAGAAGGGGGGTTTCGGCTGGGGTAATTTTTATGGGAGCTAAAGCTTTTTTTTAGACTTATGAAAGGCTAAGTTTTCGACGTCGATTTGGAGGTAACATCGATGCCAATGACCCAGGTTAATCATTTCTTTCATATTTTTGTTGTTTTTTTTCTCATTAAAAATTGATTATATTATCTTGTATGGATTGATTGAGTATTTGAATAATGATGATTTTAATGCTCTTTTGAATCTTTTTCATGAAAACTCATTGCTAGAATCAAATACAATATGCAATTGTTATATTTTCGATTCATGTGTAGTGATTAATGATTCATAATCATTAGGAATAACATAATCTATGTTAAATGATGAATCATATCTGATTATTGCCTTAATTAATCAGTTTTCCTAATTCGTAATGCTATTGCCTAATTAAATCTAGAGATCATATCCTAGGTTATTCAGTGGTTAGGTTTAATTAACGTTCATATCTTGATTAAACAAAACTAAAAAGAAAACTTGGTTTAATTATTAACCTACGATTAATAGTTGCTAGGAGAGGTTTGAGAACAACAAATCTATAAAACATACTTAATTAGGGTGTAGGTTGAGATTGAACTAAAGAACCGAGTCCCTACAAATTCCCCACTTTTATCATATTTTCGCATGTTTTCTTTAATTTGTTTTTCTTAGTCTAATTTTATTTTATTTTCTTCTTCCTAAAACCCTGTTAAACCTAAACACTAGTTAATTTCATTTCAACAACTTTATACACACTTTCTGTGAGATTGACCTAAACTCGTCACTGCTATAATAGTAGTTTCGTTATTTTATTTTGACTAGCATTATGACGCATTGTCAGTTATGAGTAGGAGACATTGGTTTTGGCATGCTCATGTCCTAGATCGTAGATCTCTTTGTTTCTTTTATCAGTTACATATGATCTATAAGACGTGACTTTGACACAAATTGAATCACTCTTCAAATTGTCTTGATACCATATGGTTTCTGTTTAGACTGTGCTTTATGTTGTGTTTTATTTGTATTTGGTTTATATTATGTACAAAGGTAAGTGTTTTCATGATATGTACTTTTATATGCCAAAGTCACTTAATTTTTCCTTATTATAAATCTATCACTCAGTAAATAGGCAAGTGTACCTATTATATGTAAGCAATATAATTGTAAGTAGGAGTTGAATCCCATAAAGACGTAATATGGATTAGAAAGCCTAGCATTATTAAATAAAGAGATTAATTTTTATAGGTTTTTGAATAATGAAATATAAAATTAAATTAAAACTAAACTTAGACAATAGCCAAGAAAAAAATGACAAGACAATTGATCAAAAGAAAATGCAATCAAATAAAATATGTTTAGATGAGTACTTTCTCTAATAGTACTTTTAAATTCAAGATTCAATTAACTTTAATTAGATATATTCTTTGGAATGACAAGATTTTGTAGATACTAAAATTGCACTTTTTTGAGCTATGGATATCTACTATCTAGTTGGGTCAATTTGTATCTTTATGTTTGTTAGCACCCTAATCAATGCATTACTCTAAGGCCCCATTTGGTTGACAGGAAAGTAAAGTTAATTTAGAATCTGATTCTTTGGAAAAGAAATCCATGGGAAAGTAAAAATATTTACATGTTTGGATACTTATAAGGATTTTAATAGAAAAATTTGGTAGATTCTTATTATAATGTTTGGTATTCAACAGAATGTATCGTAATTTTAACTTATATTTTCAATTATATCCTTTTACAAACAAAATCCAAAAAAAAAACAAAATCGAAAATACTAAACAGCCACCGACTGCTCCCTCTGTTTCTCTCTTTGTTCAAACATTAAACATGCTTCGGTTCTTGTACTGCTCCCTCTGTTTCTCTCTTCGTTCAAAAACTAAACATGCTTCGGATCTTGTACGAGTCTCTTAGTTGCTTCCGATTTACAAGTATTTTCGTTCTCCATCAGAGACTCCCTATTTCGAGTACCACGTTGAATGCGAGAAGGAATGAGAGTCAAGCCTTGTCAGATTACGTACTTGAGAAAACGGTTGAAGAAGTGTGAGATTTGTACTGATGCTTTGATAGTGTTGGGTACCTAAAGTTGAAGATGTCAACAAGTGTGGAAGATATGAAATAGCAAATTCGAATTGGGAACACCGATTTTTCATCTGGGTTTTGTGCTTTTTGTACATATGTGTGATTTTTCATCGTGATTTGGTTCCTTTTTATTTTGATTTCTGCAGCAATCTCCAATAAATGTCGAAACTTGAATCCTAGAAAGACCCAGAAATGCTGCAGCAGCTACCAACAAATGTGATAGCTTGAACCTCCTAGGACTATAGAGTTCACCTTTTACCCTCTTCATTATGCAAAAACCCATAAAAACAAACAAAATAACTTAATAACGCTCGAATTCCTCTTCTCTTAGACCCTTTTTTATCTAATTGATCAAAGATC
>JANZLF010000005.1:24565157-24575431 GCA_026546835.1 Erythroxylum foetidum | reverse complement strand
GCAGACCCAGATAAAAGAAAACGTGAACTTGGTCAGACAATTTGAAAACTTTGATACTGAGGTAGAGAAATGTGGAGGAGGATGGCACTGCAAATCTAAAAGTGAAACTGAAATTGAGTTGAAGTTATTTCCAGAATGAACATTTGAAGGGAGAAAATCGAGCAAAAGACGTAATAAAGAAGAAGAAGAAGAATATTTGTGTGTTTTTAAAAAAGAGTTGCGGTAAGATAAGGATATTATAAGAGAAGTAGTATTTTAATAAAAGAGGTGTTTAGTTGTAGAAAAGAAAGGGTTAAATTGGACAGTTTAATTTTTAGATTAAATTCTTTAGGAAAGTAATCTAAATACCAAGGAGAGTGTTGGTATTTAAAATCCTAGGAAATTGTTATTATTTTCCCTAAATTAGGAAAGTTTTTACTTTCCTAACGACTCAAAAAAAGAAACCAAACATAATAATTTAAATTTCAGGAAAAATATTACTTTCCTGGCTAAGATTCCATGGCAACCAAACAGGGCCTAAGTGAAATCCCATTAAAGGTTTCGCATTAGTACTAGGAAGAGCACAGAGGTCTCCCTCTAGCACTTATTCAACTCTCTTTACCTAAGCCATGATCCACTAACAAGTAGGATCTCTCGAGTCATCTAGGCCCAAATAGTGGGTTTTAGTATTTCCTCTAGGTAAAAGACACAACCTATAGCATGATCGTGTCCTTAAGCAAAAGATCTTCCTATTTCTTCAAGATTAATACACGATCTATGACATGATCATGTCTCTTAACTTTGGATCTTCCTATTTCCCTTCTAAGTTGCACAATCTTTCCTACATTAATGTGGTTTAAACCATACCACTTGATGTAATTGATCCTTTTACGACACAAGTTGGAATATGAGCTTTGACAAGAACATGTTCCTCTAAGAATTGTGTTTTTTTTTTCATGTTTTTGCTTGAAATAACCTCAAGTTCTTACATAGTCATCTAAGGACAAATTGACACAATTGTTAAGTTAAAAGTAATTTAGTATTAAAATCAAGCAAAATTTTTAAGAAAATATATGAATTACTTATGCACATTAAATATCCCTTCATTTGAGCTTCTACTTAAACAAATAAATTCATTAACTATTAACTTACAAAGTAGTAATTTTATTAATTTTTTTAAAAAAGAGTAATTAATATTATCTGTTGTTTAATTAATTTCTTTGTTTATCAATTAGTTAGACATTTAGATACTTGCATTAAGTCATTAATCAATTCAAGTTGAGTCATTGATCTTTTTATATTGAGAAATTTTTTTCTAGATTTGTTCCAAAATAAGCTAATTATAAGGGAATTGATAAACAAAACAAAGCTTATAAATAGATTCCCCACACTTGAGTTGTATATTTTCCTCAATATAATAAAAATAAAGAGTTAAAATGAAAATTAAGTATAATGAATATAATAGGCGGAAAATAAAACGTGATTGAAACTTCTTTGGCCCTTGTTTTTTGTTCACTGCCCAAGGTATTTTTAATCAAGATATAGAAGTTATTTATACCTAGAAAATAAACACAACTAGGGAAAACACACAAAAGTAAAAGGCAAAAGGAATTTAACATTAAATAATCAAAATAGAGTATTGAACACAAAAAGAATAATATAAGTATGAAATTGTAGGTATCATCATAAAAAGAAGAATAAGATCTTTAAAATGTACAAACCTTAAATGTATGAAAAGCAAATAAAATCTCAATTAGTAGTAGGCTAGTCCTCATTATCATTATGCTCTTTTAATGTCATTAAAGATTATTATGGTGGCTCGGAATATACCACATGCATGAAGTAAGTGACTAATAGTTGCTCCATCCTTCCTAATCGCCTTTGTAGCTTGTTTAGAACATAGTTTTAATTTTTGCTTCTCAATCTCCATATAGTGAAATAGTCCTATCATTCTTTTCACATATCATATATTATAAGGAAGGCTTGATGTCTTTAGGCACCTTCATTATCTTTTATTTCTAAGGTGCACTAGTTGCTTATAGAACTTAATTATTAGCTTGGGTTCCATTCTCTCCTACTCATATCCTCTAAACATAGGAGCATCAACTTCCTCTCTTCACAATAAATCATCAGTGCCACCTACCTGCTAACTAATCCAATATGCCTCATCATTTCAAGGTTGACAACCTCTATGCAACACTTAACAATCGGGTCTGAGTAAAGAATAAATAGGTATTTTTTTCACTAGTTTACTTTATAAAAGCCTCTATATATTGCACTATGCTCTTTATTCCCCATCCACTCGAGACATATTGCAAAACATTTACTTAGGTGACTTAACCTTCTCCTCGTTATGCACTGCAAATAAAACAAATATCTACACTTAGCTACTAATATACTTTTTTTTCTCTTTAACAGTGAATAAGTTATCACATTTTGTAAATATCTAAGGATATAAGAGGTGATTTGGGTGCTCTTTGTAATCAATGGATCATAAGACAACCGATCTATTGATATGATTCTCTAAAACATTTGAGGTGCTCACTTACACATTAGTTCCAAAGTTTTTAAAATCCTCTATGTCATCTATTTAGGCATGCAAAATCTATATCCCACTACAAACTCATTAAAAGATATAGATCTTTTAGTTCCCCTCTTGAATTCTATTACATCCCTCACATTATGTTTAGTATGTGTAATCACATCAAGTATAGTTAAAATTTCTAAGGTGATTTCTTGATAAGCATTATCAATCACTTCAAAATCCAATTTCCACCATTCACTACCTATATAACTTCTCAATTCATCTGTGGAATTCATAATCTAAACCATTTCCATAAATTCTTTTATTTCATTAAAAAGGTCTAAGTTTAAATTAAACAAGTTGTTTAAGATGGTCATTATTATGGAATGTAAACATAAGGTGTTAAATATAGGATAAATCCCTATGTTATATGAATGCCTTAGTTTCGGAGTCACCTAGGAGTACTTGTGCCTTTTTTCTTTTGCTTATGGATGGTTGAGAACTCACAATTACATATATGCAAAAGTGTGAAAATAAAGAGTATTTGAAGGACTGCTCAAGATTGAAAAAATTATCAAAAGTTAAAGTTTTGAGCCCTAACTTCTCAAGATATGGATTTGGCAAAGAAAAAGCTTTGAATCTTGATGAAACTTGTAAAAAATCTAATGCAAAATATTAAAGGACTTAATTTGGTTAGTTTTTTTTTAAGAAATTAAGATATTTGAGACAAAGTTAAAAAGATGGTAAAAAGTGGGGGTCTGATGTAATAAATATTAGGGACATAATTGTCACATGACCTTGGTATATACTATAGATAGATATGATAATGGAATAGGTTGAAAGTGCATTTTTGACCTTAAAATTTGTAGCAAAATACAAAATGGACCATAACATTTTAAAATGTTCAAATTGAACCCTAAATGTTTTCAAAATGTTTAAAACAAATCCGAAGTAGATGAAAAATTTAATAGGGTTAACTCCCTGTTAATTAAATGCCACATCAATATTAATGTGACCTTATTTTTTATTTTATTGAACCAAAAAATAGGCCCCATTGCCACATGGCAAGTGGGACTCACAATTAGAAATCTATAAAAGTGGGTCCTATTATCATGTGACAAGTGGGACTTACAATAAAAAATCTATAGAAGTGGGTACCACTATTATATAACAGTAGGACTTATTTTTTTATTAATTTAAAAAATTAATTACATGGTAGTAGGATATTTGACTGATGAGGAGTTAACCCAATAAATTTTCAATTCGTTTGATTTCGTTTTAATATTTTGAAAATACCGTGGTTTAATTTGAACACTTTGAAACGTTATGGTTCAAGTTGTACTTTGTTGTAATGTTGAAGTTTAAAATGTACTTTTGGCCTAATGGAATATTTAAGAAATAGTTTGGGGCACAAATGTAGCCCAGCTTGGAGCTTCTTGGAAAAATTTTCTATACTCACAATGTGTCACCATCCATGGATCCAACTGAAAAAAATCACAAACACAATATGGGATATGGGCTTGTGCCATGATGTGTTTAATAATATAATTCAGTACATGCCTGATTTTTAAGATTTGCATTATCTTATTCCTTTGATGTTTTGTCTCTAATCCTGATGACAACTTTCTTCATTGAGATGATGTCTAGATCTTGATTTTCTACTAAAAAGGAGTTTAAAATTGGTTGTTCAAGGCTTAGAGAAGCCTTTTGATGTCTAACCTTTTGCTTTTTGGAGAGAAAGGATGTTTCTAAAATGTTTTTTTTTCTCTAAAAAGAAGGCTAAATTAAGGTCTTTTCCCTCTAATACAATTTAATCCTCCTAAGACATTGTCTAAGGAATGAACATAACCTAGACTATGGGTCTTAATATTTCTTTTGGGTAATTGATATGGCCTCTAACAAGATCATATTTTGAAGCCATACATTTTCTATTTCTTTGAGATTAATGCATAAGCTCTAGCATAATCATGCCTTTTAATTATAGATCTTCATATTTTTCCTTTAACTTACACATGGTCTCTTACAGGGTTATTACTTTAACCATTTCACTTACTGAATTAGTTCTTCTAGTGCATAGACTGGCACTTAAGTGTGGGCCAAATTATGTTCCTCCAAGAATTGTGAATTTCTTTATTTTATTACTTAGAATGGCCTAAATTCTCAAATAACATAATCGTAAGTCCTCATTTGCATAATTACCTAAAAGGATATAAGTAAGTAAACAGACTTAAAACATACAAAATGTTCTTAAAATTAAGAAAAAATAAAGTAATTTAACATTATATTGTGACAAAATTTAAAAATATGAGCATTCCACTTACACATCACATTGGTCCATAAGAATAGGCTAAAACTGTGTTTAACAAAGAATTATGTTTTTACTATTGTTTTTTCTTGAAATAGCCTCCAAATTTTAATAAATCACATCCTAGGGTTAAATTATCTAATTTTCTAAAAAATATCAAAAACTCTGTGTGGTAGGTGGAGTTACGTTGGAGGAAAAGAGTTGTAACACAATTGTTTTGGTAGTTATAAATTTCTCAAGGAATTTTCTTTTTAATTTTTAATCTAATCAATAATGTTTTCTTTTAAAACTCTAGATTTGGATGTAAACGAGCTGTTACATGCAAATCACATAATATAAATAGTTTACAAGTATTTCTAATTCACTTGGATTTTTGTTCGTTTCTAGCTATAAGTAGAGTTTTATATTATTATTTGGTCTTAAATTTTTTTAAAAGCAGATAAGTTGGTTAGTTTATTCGTTATCAGATACCAGTTGCATTTGGAATTTTACAATAATCAAAAAATGAAATGATTTTATGGAATAAGATTTGATTGTTTAAATATGTATAAATTTTATTATATTTGTATAGTATCAGTTAAGTTGACTTAGTACAATTATTTAAGAAAAAAAGGAGTTTTAAGGTTGCAATCAATCGAACACTAATTAAAGAAAGAAATAGAAACTCATCTACTTCAAAAAGTCATCCTCAAAGTTGCCATCCTCGAACTATTGAAGAAGACTCCTAATACAAATCCAAGAAGAGAACATGAAATATTTGGAGAATTCCAGTTAGGAACAATTGAGAAGCATGGCATCTAAGAGGGGAGTTGTCTTAATCATTAAAAAATTGATAGATAAATACGAAAAAGGTAGATTGTGCGTAACCTAAAAAAGCCACAAATAAATTTTAAAGACACAATAAATAGGACTTAAAGAAAAATACATGCTTAGGAGGCACAATGGTAAGAGGCGTGCACTTAAAGTGCAACAAAACCTTGAGGTCTTCGGTTCGAGTCGTGGACTCACCCTTGACCAAAGAGGACAATACCTGGAGTGATGGCGGTAGAGGTCGGGCTCTAGATTAAAAAGGCACCTTTTTATGTAGCGACCCAGACTTTGTGTACCGGGTGGGTTTCCCTCGCACCTCAAGAGGCTCGCGATCGCTATTGTAGAGCCCGGCCTCTACTGCCATCACTCCAGGTGTTGTCCTTTTTGGTCAAGGGTGAGTCCACGACTCGAGCCCAAGACCTCAAAGTTTTGTTACACTTTAAGTGGACGCCTCTTACCATTGAGTCAATGGCTCAATGGTAAGAGGTGTGCACTTAAAGTGCAACAAAACCTTTAGGTCTTGGGTTTGAGTCGTGGACTCACCTTTGACCAAAGAGGACAATACCTGGAGTGATGGTGGTAAAGGCCGGGCTCTACGTTAAAAAGGCGTCTTTTTATGTAACAACCCGGACTTTGCGTACCGGATGGGTTTCCCGCGCACCTCTAGAGGCCCGCGACCGCTACTGTAAAGCCCGACCTCTACCGCCAACACTCCAGGTATTGTCCTCTCTGATACTTGGGTGAGCCATTGCTCAAACCCAAGATCTCAAGGTTTTGTTCCACTTTAAGTGGACGCCTCTCACGATTGAGCCACTACAACCTTGAGATCTTGGGTTCGAGCAGTGGCTCACCCAAGTATCAGAGAGGACAATACCTGGAGTGCTGGTGGTAGAGGTCGGGCTCTACAGTAGCGGTCACGGGCCTCTTGAGGTGCGCAAGAAACCCACCCGGTACGCAAAATCCGTGTCGCTACATTGGCTCAATGGTAAGAGGCGTGCACTTAAAGTGCAACAAAACCTTGAGGTCTTGGGTTCGAGTCGTGGGCTCACCCTTGACCAAAGAGGACAATACCTGGAGTGATGGCGGTAGAGGCCGGGCTCTACATTAAAAAGGCGCCACTTACACACAATCTGGAGTGATGGCGGTAGAGGCTGCAGTGATGTCTGAATCCCTATAAGGGTAGCATGCTAGAATAGTCAAACACTCAATACTTAATATAAAATTTTCAAAAATAACACAAACATATGCGAAAATCAATAATCCATTTTGGGTCCCTACCTTTATTTCATAACACTGAAATCATAATTATTATTACACTATTGATAAATCTTGTATGCAAAATGTTTCCCAATTTCGAAAGTTATTACATGTAGAAACATGTTCAAATACACATGATACAAAGTTTTCGAAATACATTCTTTCATACAAAAATTAATGAAAATACTTATGCAGATGCGAACTGATCCTTTCTCTTAATTGAAAGTAGTGACTATATTCCCATTTGTCTAATGGGGTAACTCTTCTGAGTCTGAAAAATATTGCAAATTTTGGGTGAGTTTTGCAAACTCAGCAAGTGACCATCCTCGACGGCTTACTCATCACATAACACATACAATTCACATAGTCACATAATTCACATCATTTCAGTATTAATCGTATTGAATCACATACACATGATCAATCATTTCACATTTTACATTCAACACATATTACATTCAGAAGTTATTCACATCAATATAATCATTCATATCATGCATATACAGTGCACATGAAACTCACTTTCAATTTGTTACTTTGTTGTGACCGAGTGCCTTTTTCACTGGCCCATATCCCTTAATGGATACCAAGATGGCCCATATCCCTTGTGGATACCAAGCTGTATCGAATAATGTCCCATATCCCTTAATGGATACCAGGTACATTCATAACTGAGCCTAATATTTTTATCACATATCGAGCTTTAAGCTTTTTCATTGGCGACTCTAGTCACAACTGCCTTTATGTTTCATGTATTCATGGAATGGAATGCATCAATCATATATGATCAGTCAGTCAATTTCACATGTCATCGGACTTTAGTCTGACATTCAACATTTATGTTATGAATAATTCATTCATTCACATGGAAGTTCACATTTTTCTTCAAAACTGGGTCTGGAATTTAACAATTAAGTTAAGAAGCAGTTATTTCGTCACATTCACATACAAGGAGCAATTCAAACCTCACATCCTTACATCAAGAATTTCAGACCTTCAATATCCAAAATCAAACAATCAATGTCACATTTATATTGCATGATCATTCAATACATAATTTATATTGCATAATTCAAATATAGAATTTAAACAAAACAAACACTTAAGGTAAGACCATCTAGGTTGACTCACAATATGCTCCAGACTAGCAATTACTTCCAAGATCTGGAAACATCTAAATGTGAATGTTTATCTTGCACATTCAAATGATGCAATACACACGTTACACACACATTAATAATTGCACAATTATAAGCGTTCATTTATGCATAAATGTGTATACAGAATAAATACAATGCATGCACAATGACAATATCAGGTATATTTTCAAATTTCACACTATATCCACCTTCATATTTTATCACTCAATTAATCGCCATTTCGTTTGTAGCATTATTTACTCTTATTATCAAATTCTCGTCCACTTTAACTTGATATACTTTACTCTTCTTTGAATCACAACTTCAATCATGTGAATATTTTTATTTCCAAATAAACTTATACCTTTGGTACTTCGATATCAACAATTCATTCACTAATGTTATTCCAACATCATAAGATCACACATTATCCAAACTCTCCTTTCTTCTTATAAATTTCTCCAAATTTCTAGACCCTTGGGTCTATTTTCCATGATCAATTAGGCAATGCAAATGATGTAATTTGGCAACACTTTCTTATATAAAAATGTTTCTGATTGTTTTAAGTTTCTAATGACACTAAAATCATTTAATTTGGTTCATTATTTTGAGAGTTATTCTCCAAATACTTTCGGACTATTCTCATCTTGAAACAGTACACCATACTTAACTTCCATCCAGAAATTGAAAGTCTTTGAGACTGAATTAGAATTTGATTTCTTCAAAAATTTGTATCCCTATGTCTCTAGTGTACTTAAATCAAAAATCATTCCATTCGGATAACTACAGAAAAAAATATTGTCAAAATACTGAAGCCTACTCCATGAAATCTTTTTAGTTATCATGTTCCAGCATAGTCAACATTTTCAACTTAAAACCAATAACCCACTAAATTAATTAAGTCACAGCCATGCAACATAAAATCATGGCTATGCAAGAGTCACAGGTGTGTAAGAAAAACTAACGCCCGTGTGTACCAATGAAAATGAGTCACAAGTGTGCAACAAAAACTCATGCCTGTACGCACTCCATCTCGTCCAAAATTTTTGGCTCGATCTCTCTAAAATCATTTTATATGGATAAGGTTTTTGGTGAACTGTATATTAGTGTGTTATAAGTCCAATGGTTCAAGTCCCATGACATTTGGAGGTCGGGAGAGAAAGATATGGCCAAAATACTGAAGGATGTTCAATTTTCTCCAGCCACAGAAGTCGCAATTGTGCATAAACATGATCGCGAGTTTTGACCCAATTTCACGATCGTGCATGTAAAGATCACGAGCTTCCACTCGAAGTTTTGATCATACTCCAACATGATCGTGAGTCGTCTGACTTTAAAGGGAAGTAACGATCGCGATTCTCCTTCTTACTAATTCTACTATTTTCTCTTCTTCTCTTCTTCTTCTTTTCTTTCACTTAAACCATTTCTAACTTATTTCAACCTCCATTTTCAACTTACATTATGCTCTAAACATTCACAAAATTTTTTAAAATCAATCATTTTTTATAGTCATCAATCAATAACAAAAAATTACACCCACACATATATTTCACATTTTTTGCATTCCTTCACTGTCATGTTTCTGCATTTTCATTTTCTACTCATTCTCCAATTTCTTCTCTAAAATCTATCATTCTCATATCCAGACATCATCTAACATCTTTTCCTTAACTCTAAACTCATTTTTATTCATTTCTAAAAAATCCAAAATTTCAAGTAAAAACTATGAAAACAGAGTATACATATATCAACTTTTCATAATATTCTGCACTCTCCTTATACACGCTTTTAATGATTTTTGAGTTAATAGTTTTTATAACTCAAAAATCATTTCAACAACATCCGATAATATACTGATCATCAAATATGCAAAACAACACATACGACATACCCAAAATTTCCTCACTCACTTTTCAGCAAATAAGTATATCACTATTTCCTAATCATTTAACGGTGAGTTAACGTGATGCATGCTTCATCTTATACAGAAATAAAGAATCATAACAAGCTTACTTGTTTAAAGCTCTAACATCATCAAAATCTCTAAAAACCTTATGATGGGAGACCTAATAGGAACTTGGCCTATAGAACCTTCAACAAGACGGAACTATGCCTGGGAGTAGATAGAATCAAGCAAACACACTAAATCACAAGAAACAAAATTGAAAAGATATAAACAGAATACAAAGAGAAAATGGGCAGTTAGAAGAATGTTGGTCGATGAAAAGAACCCTAAGAGAACTTGTCTCTTAGAACCCTA
>JANZLF010000005.1:24522980-24537525 GCA_026546835.1 Erythroxylum foetidum | reverse complement strand
TTCCCAAAGACTCGGGCATTCCATTTCTGTAAGGAGCTAGAAAGTGTGGATAGAGCACTACTAATAGCTTGGTTCCCCGGATGCCACGATTGGGTGATGAAGTGAGAAAAGTCCTCGTCCGTTAACCACGCATTTTGAAAACGAAAGGGTTTAGGGAGACGCTGCCTTCTGGTATTAGTATGAAGTTGCACCAGGAGCGGTCGGTGGTCAGATTTCAGAAAAGGTAAATGGTGGATCGAAGAGTGAGGAAACGTGGACTGCCAAGCAGAAGAACAGAGGGCGCGATCTAGTCGAGCCAAAATGTGACCACGTTTCCATGTGAATTTGGGTCCCGAGTAGCCAAGGTCAGACAGTTGACAGTGATGAACGCAGTCCCGGAAATGATTGTTAACTATAGGAACGTGTCTGGAGCCCCCCCTTTTATCGGTACTATCGAGCTTGGCATTAAAATCTCCACCTAGAAGCCATGGATCAGAGGTAATGCGGGCGAGCTTGCGGAGATGATCCCACAAAAAGTGCTACAAAACAGGGGTCAGGTTGGCATAAATGGCAGTAAAGGCAAAGGTAAATGTACCCCAATCGATAAGAGTATGGACAAATTGACAGTGCGCCACAAGAATCCGAATAGAGATATTGCCATTCCACAGAAGCCAGATGCCCCCGGAGAAACCTGTAGCTTCGACGCGGAAAGAGTGGGCAAAACCCAAACGCCGAATAACCCATTGGGCTCGAGTACCACTAATCCTTGGTTCAACCAAGACTGTAAGCATAGGAGTATGAGTCTTCAGGTAATTTTTAAGGATGGGAAGGAAAGAGCTTCCACCCGCTCCTTGACAGTTCCAAATGAAGATGGACATGGATAAGCTTGGAGATGGAAGTACACACTAAGAGTCCGTAGAGTGCACTGGGTCAGATTCCGATGCCCGAAGGGCTGCGGGCTGGCAGTCCATTTGGGTAACTTCCGACGGCGAGTCCATGACGATAGAGGGCTCGGGCTCAGGTTGCATGTCAACATCTACGACCGGGGGTGGGCTCGGAGACAGGTTATCCGGTGCGGTGGTCAAAGGTAATGGTAGGGAACGACCTGCGACAAGTGTGGGTGGCCCAGGGGGTGGACGGTGCCCATCCTCCTGCATGACGTCATTATAGGCGGGATCGTGGATTAGAATGGCAGCATGGGAGGGCAGGGAGACCGCAACGTGCTCAGTGGAGGATGAAGGAGAAAGATTCAATGTCGGTAAGGGAGAAGATGTTGACGGAGGACGAATCGGAGGGGCGGAAGACGATGACGTCGCATGGGAAGTTGATGGTGGACTTGGCCTGGACAACGGCGTAGGAGGGGAGGCGTGGGCATGAGCGGGCCCGTGAGATTGTGGATCACATGAGCTGGGTGGGTGCTGTTGGGCCGGAGGGACGATGGACTTGGAGGGTCCGGGCCCACGACCAGCCCTACCCGAACCTCCCTTTAAGGCTGTTCTCGGTTGAGTCTTCACAGAAGATGGACGTGAGGGGTACGTCGCTGAACCTGGACCCAGGGACCGTATCCCGCAGCTGAAGAGTCAGTGGCCGCCGGTACAGGACTAGAGGAAGATGCTGGCTGGGTCGTGGCTAGAGGGGCTGAATCCTCTCTCACGGTGGATCGGGTGGAGGGGCAAGAGTCGGAAGCATGACCAACCATTCCGCAGGTGAGGCAAATGCTAGGTAAACCCTCATACGCTACTTTGATGATTTCACCGTCCAGTTCAACGACGAGTTGTAACGGGGAGCTGATATCGAGTTCTACGGCCACTCGAGCAAATTTCCCCCTTTGGGATGATTGGGTATTTTCATCAATTTTCACTGTGCGGCCGAGGAGATTGCCCAGAGCTGTAAGGATGGCTGAATGATATCGAGCCACCGAGAGTTCAGGAAAACGGACCCAAGAAACGACATGGGAGATGCGGTCGGTCGAGGGTCGGAAAGTTGAGGTCCAAGGCTGCACTGAGAGGGCATGTCCGGCGATAATCCACAGGCCTTTCGTTAGGGATGTCAAGTAATCGTCGATCTCTACGAAGTTAATAAGGTAAAAATCATGCTCTAAATCCACAATTTTCATAGGTCCCTGGGGATTCCACATGGCTCGGATTCGAGCTTGCAATAAGGAAAATCCCAGTCGCCGACCTAAGAGTTTAACCACGACGGCCTTTTCCCATTGTTTGTCCAGATGTGCTCAGAAATTTTGAGACAATTCTAATCCCACTCCAAATTTGCCTTGTACTTGTTTAATGTCGCCGTCGTCAATGGCTAACAGTTCTTCATCGGGCCATGCTACGGCAGAGGGCTGGGTGGTAGTCCCCGTTACTGCCGCGCGATAACTAAGCTGGGTAGGTGGAGCGGTAGTCGACGGGGGAGGAGGGTCCTCCTCTCGCTCCCGCAGTCTCACTTTTTTGGCGGCGTGGCCAGTGTTCATTGGAGGGGTAGGTTGAATTTGAGGGTTGGGGGGACGCTTGTGGCAGTTGCTGTGAAAATCATTGGTGGTTCTGGGATTTCTACTGTGGGTGTGGTCATTATCGGCAAGTGAAAGAACCCCAGAAACCAGGCGAGATCCCGATGGGAAAGGAGGCACCAGATATTCGATACAATGTCGTTGCGAATTTAGTGAAAGATTGAATCTTTGATTGGTGGGTGTTTTACTTCTCTTTGATGAGTCTTTTTTACTTTATTCAGGGCCAACAAAATGTTAAGAACGACCTTACTCCGACCCTCCCTCGTCAAATCCTGTTTGAGCATTTGGAATTGTTCATTGCATGGAATCCGTCAACATTTGGAATCCCCTACCTTCTCGTATCCGTTTCATTCGTCACTATCATTATAAGGTGACAATGACGAATGAAATTATTTTTCAATTATCCAATTAGTGCTAACCTTACATTTAACATAGTTGTTTGAATTTTTCATTAGGAAGGAGACAAACTTTAACATTTTTTAAATATTAATTTTATAATTGTTAGAGTCGAAGGTAAAAAATTTATGATCAAAAGTGACTATTTTATTAAAAAAAAAGTTTATAACAAAAATAGTTAAACTTTTGTTACTATTCGTAAAGTATGGTACTCATTGCCCCCGTCCTCCTGTTTCTCGATCTCCTTTGCTTCAGCGTCCAAGGTTCAGTTAGCATTGCTTATTTGCTCAACGGTTGTGTTAAGTACAAAACGATTGATTAATGCTTGGCGCAATTGAAATACTCAGTTATCAGTCAAGTTCTCCATCAAAACCTAGCAGTGCGCAAGACCACCTGCTCTTGGGTTTTACTTGAGGGTTTTAAGGACCTCTTGTAACTACGAAACTTTTCACAATTTGGTGGTGGGTTTTGATTGTAAACTGAAGCCATCCCCAATATTGCAGAATCAATGTCCAAGTTGAAGACCCTTAGCTCTGTGTTTCGCTCTGCTGTTAAAGAAACTAAAACCACCGCCACCACCACGTTAAAGCAGCCCTCCCCCACTTCTAAGGGCCTAAATACTTCTTCTTCCTCTATTATCAAGCTAGACGACTCCGACCCAGATTCTGGTACTTTGTAGTCTTAATTATTTTGATATCAATCCTTTTAAATCTTTGCTCATCGTTTTGGTCAGTTTATAATTCTTTTGTTTTTCTTTTTATGTTGTGTTGATTATTGCAGAATATAGGACAAGACATGTTTGTAACGAGATAATGGCTGTACTGCGTGGTGGTAGGTAGATTGTTTGTAAAGTTTGGATTTCGCATACGATTGTAATGAGGTTATACAGTTTCTGGCAAGAATATAACTCTGCTCTCTTGAAGTTGTGACCTTTTGTTGCGAATGAATGACCAGCCTATCTTAACTTGAGAGGATTTTTTTCATTTGATGTTGATGTTTTTTTCAGATGCTGCAGCTGATTCTAGAGGAATCGAAGATGATAATTCTTCTAAAGCTTCATTGAAAATACCATGGGTTTCAAGTTTGTCTCAGAAGAAAGCAAATCTGCTTCGCAAGGAACAGTCTCGGACAAGAAAACAGAAGTGGATTTTCAAGTCTTCAATGCCAAATAGGATTAACCGTTTAATTGGGATGTGCGCACATAATCTTGGGACAGAGGCTATGATTGACGTACTAGGCAAATTGGGACGTGAAACTGGGCAAAAGGAATGCAGTGCCTTCATACAGATTTGTGTAGATGATGCTAGGAGAACTAATGATGAGGATGTTGCATTGGAACAAATTTCAAAAGCATTTCAAATTTTAACATATATGAAAGAACAGGGTTTCCAGCTAGAAGAGGAAACCTATTGTCCAGTTCTTACATATTTAATTGATATGTGTATGTTGGAGGAGTTCCATTTCTTCTGCAAGGCAATAAAGGAATGTAGTCCTAGTTCAATTCCAAGATTAGGGTATTATGAGATGCTATTTTATATTAGAGTTGATGATGAAGAAATGATTGAAGAACTCTGCCGTTGCATTTCCGTCAATAGGAGACCTGAGACTATGGACTTGCATGGTATCTATGTTTGTATTGAACTACCTAAAAACTAATTGCTTTGTTGGTATATGGACTGTAATAAATATGGTATAGAGATAAAGAAGAGGTAGATGGGATAACAAATTCAGCTTATATATACTCTTTGTGACTTATTGTTTGACATTGGGCACACTTGTTTTGTAGCAAATTACCTGTTGGCACTTTGTGAGAGAGAACAGAAGGACAAGTTTTTGCAATTGTTAGAGGCTATAGACATAACCAAGGTTTCGAGATTTGACAGTGTATGCAGTATCTTTAAATTCTTAGGCAGATTATCCTTACACCCCTTTGCTGAGAAGTTCCTTCTGGCTCTCAAAAATAGTGGTACGCTTACACAGATAATTTCTTTTGCTAAATGATGCATTTTGTTTGATTTCATACAAAATGTTATTAGTGATAAAATTAGTATTTTCTTCTAGTGTATAAGAATATTACTTTGTTAATACTCTTCACTAATAGACATTACTATTTTTTTTAACGAAATTATATAGTTCTGTTTGTGACCTTATTTTTTATTTTCTAATATATGCAAATTTTTCTTGTGATAAGCTGCAAACTGTGAGGCAGAACGCATCTCAACTCTCATATTTAATTATGCTACTAGCACCCCTAATTTAGCGGTGAGGAACTTCTCATGAATGCTGCTGGTAATGTCCTAGTCTGAGGCACATTTGCTATGCATGCAATTTGCTTCTTTAAGGTAGATTCATGATATGAATCACTTGCTTGGGACTTCTAATGTCATTTGTATTTAGGTTAGTGATCATTGTATACAACATATGATGTTTTGAAGCATGGTTGTTGCTCTGTTACATGATATATATTTGCTCTTACTCATCATTTATGATTCAATGATGAACAATTCATATCTGTATAACTTTCTCCTTCACTATCATGAAGTTAAGCTGACTACCAAGATAGTTATTTAAGGTAGGTTAAAAACATTGTTGACCCATGTGATTTGACGTTTTTCTATTTTAATCCTCATATTTGAAAACTATCACTTACCCATTATAGTATTGTTTAGCTTTCTTGTAACTCCCTCCTTTATATCCATTAATTTTCCATCTATTTTTAATCCAAAACTACATAGTATTTAAATTCTTAGGGAACAACCAATTTGTATAGCATGAAATAGGTTCTTTTCATTTGTTAAGATATCCCACAGTCACTAAGAGCAGAAACAAAACAAATCTAACATGATTTGGTAATCATCTCCCCATAAGGTTCCTTTCGGGTAAAATTAGGCTGACTTTTATCATGGTATCAGAGCCAACATTATTTTGATGTTGGATTGTCTGTAGATGTCTAGTCTTGTGAGCTTTGCACTCTGGATGTCCATTGTTAGGCATGAGGGGGTGTATAAGATATCCCACTTTGATTAGGAGCAAGAGCAAAGCAAGCCTTGGAGAACTTTTACTTTACGAAGTAAACAAAGCTGAAATGATAATCTAGTTAAGTAACACAAATGATGATTTAAAGTTGAGGGACTTTAGATGAAACTCTATAATTGATTCTTGTCAATTTTTTTTCTTGAGCTGAACGATCTTAATATTGAATTTAGTCAAGTAATGTAACTATCTCTTTTTCTTGTGCTGCAATTAGTCTTCCTCGTGAAGTTTTTAAGAGTTCCTAATGCTAGATATTCTGTTGTCATTACCTATAAAATTGCTTGAACATTTAACATATTATGTCTTTTATTTTTCATTTTATCAATTAAGATATTATTTATATTTTACTTAATCATATCAATCCTAGAATTTTTTTTAACAACTCTTCGGTTTTCATTCCTCTGACCATGAGATTACCTATAATTGCTTATAAGGTGTTGTGTCAAATGATAGTTTACTACTATTAACTCACCTCTTTACTACTATTAACTCATCTCTCCAAATTTTTGTGATGTATTGGATGTGGAAATGTTTACTATTGAAGGCTGAGGATGTGATTTTAAAATTCAACAACAGTCACACTGATCTGGAGATCACACCTTCAACACAACTGTATGAGAAGCTGATATTATATTGTTGCAACTTATCTGAGGTATGACTAAATCTTCTCTTTGGCGAGACGAAAATAAGTTTTCCATTTCAACATATGATTTCATATAATTACTTCAGGAAGCTATTTTGATTATTCTAAATTTCTTTTCTTGTGATCACAATATTGCCTATCGTAGGTGCATGTGGCTCTTGATGTGGTGGACCTTATGTGTAAAGCAGGTTTATCATTATCCATAGGCACGCTAAACCACATATTGCTTGCTTGTGAGACAAGCTATGAGTTTGACCTGGTATTTGTCATTGACTACATGCTCCTTTAAATCATTTGACCACTTGCAGTTTCTATAACATGATTTATTTTCAAACTTGAAGTTCTTTTGTATTTGGACATGTAAAAGAGAGGATTGGGCTTTCTAATGAATCATCAGTTATATTATCAGCTTTTGGTGGTAGCTTACTTCTTCCTAATAAGCATTATACGCACTGAAAGGGCACATTGTATGAATCTCATATATAACCCTCAAAATTGTGAATTCATAGAAACATTAACCTAGGCCTAGCTTTGACCATTTTCTTTTCTAAACAAACTCTTTCTGTATTGCATGCTGAATTAATTGGACTGCCTAAGACTTTGGGAGCGTCACTAATCAGTGGAATCCTCAGAAGAAATGTCTTTCGTAGTCAGGATGCTTCAAAATCCTCTGCTCTTTTGGTTGAAGGAGAAATTTTGCAGGCAGAATAGTGGGTGTTTGTTTCTCAAATAGGCTCTTTTAGAAGTGAATTCATCCCTGTGCGTTTGTTCATCAAGTATACTGAACATGAGCATAAAAAGGTTGCATTCCATAGAAAGTTTTTAGTCCTGTTCCAGTTAGGTTTAGGGAAGAAGCAAGAAAACATTCCTTTTTTTTTCTCTCTTACTGATCTGGTTGTTGTTACTTCCTATGGTTGACTCCTTTTTAGCATTTCCTTTTCTTTGGTCTACTTCTCTGAATTTCCCAGACCTTTACATCCGTTTCTTTATCATATTGTTAAGGTGAGAAGGATCTATCAAATGATTTGCCAGCATGGCTTGCAAACAAACCATGATACATTTAGGAGCATCATAAATTTGAGTGCAAAAATGAAAGATGTAAGTTGGTTAATCTCTCTTTCTTTGCATCTGCTTTGCATGCACATGCTTGTTTGCAGGTGATTGTACCTCTGAGCTTCTCATCTCCCTTATTGCAAATTAATATTTTCTAAGATGCTTTCTTTAAATTGATGCTGCTTTTTTTTTCCATGGTTTAATGCAGTTTCATGGTGCATATGCGATACTTGATGACTTAACGAGATTTAATTTGAGCCCCACTGTTGGCATGTATAATGCTCTAATTCTAGGATATTTTCGAGAGGTAACTTTTGACACCTTGCTAAGTAATGTGCATTGTTAGTTCTAGTTAAGATGGAATGATTTAATCTAAAAGTGTCTAAAAGAGGAAGAGCGATTACAGGAAGTCATGTTTTAAGCTAAGATTCTTACCACTTATTGGTTTGGTAATTGGAGTTTCTCGATTTATGCTCTACTTCCATTACTTATTTCTTCTGCAAGAATTGATGCTATTCTTCGGAGTTTCATTTCTCTTATTCAAAGAACAAGTTACTGGCTATTTATATGTTGAAGTTAAGGCTTATCTGTTTTCATCTCCCATTTATATCGATGTTTTTTCTTTTGCTGATTGCCCCCAGAAAAATAAAAAGGGTGCATTAATGGTTCTTAGGCAAATGGAACGTGCAGCCGTAAAACCAGATTCTGAAACTTATGGCTATTTAATAGCCAACTGCGAAAATGAGGATGAAATTGTGAAGGTAATTGCAAACCTGTGTTTTGGGTGATCTTGCCTTTGTGGTGTAGAAATTATGCGAAGCAAGTTTTCTCGCTGTGGTGTAACATGATTTGCTACATGTAAAACTGTAATATAAATTATTGCCCTTCCGATTACTGTACTGTGTCATTATAATGACATAAGCTAGCATACATTTGGAACTTGTTTAATGCATATGTGTCTTGAAGCTGGAATATGATGTTACCTCATTGATTACCGTGATGCAGTATTATGATGAACTTAAGTTGGCGGGAGTTGAAGTTTCAAAACACATATACATGGCACTTGTTAATGCTTTTGCAACCTCTGGTCAGTTTGAGAAGGCGAAAGAGGTATCTACCAGTTCTTTAGTTCTGACTGTAGCTTCTATTCAACTAACTCTGTCAATCTAATGTTTAAGGAAAAAAGTAAATTAAAGTTTCCATCCTATTGTTGTTAAAACTTTACATCTTTTTATTATCTTGCATTGGGGACAGTGAACTAAACCAATGATTATTGAGTTGTTATTCAGAACTAGTCTATTTGCATACACGGCAACTTTATGTTCTTTTGGGTTTACAATTTCAAATGGCTCATATTAATAATATACTACCGAAATTGCATGTGATTTCTTAGTTTTAATTTTTCAAGGATTTTCATTAGTTATATAACTCATGTTTCTCACACTTGTATAGTCTAGTAATCCATTTTGTGCTGAGTTGGTGTAGGTGCTTCTGGACTTGGACATTCCAACTAGGAACCTTAACGAAATTAAAAACGTGCTAGTCTCTGCCCTTGTATCAAATGGACAAATATCTGATGCCTTGAACATATATGAAGAAATCGAGCAAGCTGGAGGTCATGTGGCACCAAAAACTGTTCTAAGCCTAATTGTAAGTCTTTTTGGTGAAATACTTCATGCTTTTTGTCTTTTAACAACTACAACGATCTATTCCACGTCCTTTAGGAGCACTTTCAATCTGAAGGAGAGTTAAGTAGAATGCTCAAGCTACTTGAAAGGTTGGAAGATTCTAACCATTGGGTGGATGGTTGCTTTAGAGCCATCTTATACTGCATTCGAAATAAGTATTTAAGGTAAATAAAATCCATTGCTCGAGTTAAATATCTATTGACAAAATATATCTGACCAACTTTTGATCCTGGGCTTTAAACTAGTTCTACTGTCAACCTGTTTAAGCAACTTAAAAATAGCATCTGCAATGACGAAGTGGCCATGGAATCTATTTTTGATGAGGTACGTTCTTGTTCCTCTATTCACCAGCTTACATTCACTTCCTGTTTCCTATTTTGTATTTGTCTCCTTTCATGTAAGTACTAACTTTTTGTAATTGCTCAAAAGACTTTATTGCTATGAGGACAAAGATAGGCTTGAAGCATGTCAAGCATAAGTATCTAAATAATATGGTGCCAAAGTTTAGATTACCAACTTCTAGGCCTTTCTCTTTTCTGTGATGTAGGCTTTTGCAATGGTTGCTGGGTTAGAGCCTACACATCTGCAGTTTGGTTTGGACTTGCTTCAGGCTATAAAAGATGAATTTGGTGTATTCCCTTCACGAAAATGCCTCGATTTTATGCTCAATGCTTGCATTAAGGCCAAAAATCTACAGAGTTCTATTCTCATTTGGAAAGAATATCAGGCTGCTGGCATGCCTTACAATGTCCTGAGTTATTTAAGGTACTTAGAATCATTCTCTAATAAATAATTGACGATCTAAAATAGTCACAGTGAAACTGCTTGCCTTATTAGTATTGCTGTTACCTTTTGAGTTGCAGGATGTATCAGGCTGTCTTAGTTTCTGGCGACCATAAATCTGCGAAGGTTTTGCTAACTAAAATTCCAAAAGACGATCCTCACATTGGCGTTATACTAAAGAAATTTAAGGAAATTTACCCGTCATCCACCTCCGAGAAGGGATTAGAGAAGGAGAAGAAGAAGAAGGAGAAGAAGAAGAAGAATAACAGAAAGGAAATGAAGAAGAATAAAGCTTGATATAAACCTTCGTCTAGTCGTGGGGAAGTCATTTGTGAGGTTGTAACCATGAATTCTCTACAAGCATAAGTATCATAATTGCTTAATGAGGCCCAGACCATGTCCCCAGTTCTCAAAGGCGCTTTTACAAACTTCCAATTTCGGTAAGCTCCGGCTTCTCTGAAAGAAAGAGACTCCAATCACAGCGGTTTAAGTTTGGCGAAGTAGCATTAGACAAATGAGAGGTTGGTTACAACAAACAGTACAAGCATAATATGATTTTGAATCTAATAAATTAGGATTCATAGGACCAAAGAAAATTTTTTAGTATCCTGAGTTATAAACAAAATATTAATTATATTTCAAATTTTAATTTGTATCATTAGATACATACGACTCCAATAAAATATATGCCTATTTATTTTAGTTAAGGATAAAACTTTTTTTTTTTTTTGGATTCGAAGAAACCCCGTAGGTGGGTCAAGCAGGCACACCTCTTTGAGGGTCCAACTGGCGCACTACCTCACAGGCGGGCCAAGCGAACGCACCTCATCATTGAGGGTCCTTTTTTTTATACTATCATCTTTTAAAAAATTTAATACTATAATTTTTAGTTAAAATTTTGTGTATGTGTTAAGAATAATTCGATGTACTAACTAAAAAATCGAAAAATATATAATTAAAATTTTTATACTATTGTAAAGATTGAAACTTCTAAAAATGTTCTAAATATGATGGTCAAGTTTATTTTAACGTTGAAAATTGTATACGTCATCACCGATTGAATGACTTATGTTCTTGTTCCTCCTTTTTATGTTTCACTAGACTTCCTTACGCCTTTCCTATTTAGTAAATGATGGACTAATCATGCTTCCTTCACCCGCTTCTCTTTTTTGTTTTTGGTTGATTATGTTTGACCTCTATTTCTGCCTTCCCCATCTGTCAAATATCAGTTTATTCTTTGTTTTTACTATCGTCTCTATTTCTTTACCTTTTCCTCTTCTTCTTTGCAACTTTTCTTCCTTCATTTAGCTACTCTAGCGACACGCAAATCACTTGAGAATTCATTTTGAGTTAGAAGGTAGTTTAACTTTTCTTCCACAATACCATTGGAAAAGACTGAGATTGAGGGAGGGCTTAATTAGTGAGGAAGGTTTACCTTTTCAAATTTGATTTAGAGACTAGTGCTTAAAAGATTATTGAGGTTGGTCTATGACACTTCAGTAGCGAGCCAATTTTACACCAAAAATGAAAACCTAACATTCATATGGAGAAGATGAAATAAAGTAGATACCTATATGGATCAATATATACAACGTGGCATTAGAGTTGGTCTACTAAGAGCCTAAATATACCCATTCATTAAACATATAGTTGGGACACATCCTTGTGGTATGATAATTAGTCTTTTTGTGAGTCCTCTAATCCATATGCCAGAGCTGGGTCATCTGCATAATAGACTGCCTAACCATTCAAAAGTAGCGAGCATTATATCTAATGGGCAATGGCACGGGAACTTCGGGGGATTTATTGCATTAAAAGCCTTCCTACCTGCATTATGGGATACACAAAGTGAAGATAGCATTATCTGGTCACCTTACTGGCTAGGTCCCTTCACCAACAGCTTGTGTCGGGCTTTGCTTAATCAGTTATATCACAAAGTGGATTGGTATAAATTCATTTGGCAGCTCAGAATAAATTAGAAAACTTTTATTATTGCGTGGTTGGCAATTAAAGACAAAGAATCATTGGCATGATACCCAATACACAACATGTGCACTATGTATGGAGCTTGAGGAAACTTGTAACCATTTGTTCTTCAGTTGCCATTACTCCAAAGCATTCTGGGGAAGAATTCAACACATGATGAACCTGGAGAACCATACATATGAATAGGCATCTACGTTAAATTGTTTTATATCTCTGTTCATACCTAGACAATCGAATATGGTGCTGCTCAAGGCTGGTTTTATGACAACAATTTATTCACTATAGAAGGAAATGAATACTGGAGGGTGGTGTCGAGACCGGGATGGTATGCATGGCTTAGTTTTTGAGTATTTCCAGGAGTTATTTCAAACAAGTGGTAATTGTCCTAATATCGTTACGCAGTTAATACAAGTCAGGGTGAGTGCAGAGGATAATCGGATGCTATTAGAACCATTTACGAAAGAAGAATTCCGTAAGGCCGTTTTTCATATGCACCCGGATAAGGCACCGGGACCAGATGGTCTTAACCCGGGTTTCTTTCAAAGATTTTGGCATATTCTGGGAGATGATGTAGTGATGGGTTGTCGCTCTTGGTTAGAACGAGGTATGTTTCCTCCAACTCTCTCTGATACGCTTATGGTCTTAATTCCGAAGATTCACCGTCCTGAATGGGTGAAAGACTTTAGGCCTATTGCTCTATGTAATGTGTTGTATCGAATCATTGCTAAAGTGCTTACTAGTCGGCTTAAAAAAGTTCTCCCACATGTTATTTCCTCTAGTCAATCGGCTTTTGTTCCAGGAAGGTTGATAACAGACAATATCTTGGTTGCCTTTGAAACTATTCATAGTATGAAGAATTTTACATGGGGTAATGTTGGGTCGGTGGCTCTGAAAACTGATATTAGCAAGGCCTACGATCGAGTGGAGTGGAGCTATCTCGAGCAGATGCTGAGACAGTTGGGGTTTCATGATAAATGGGTACATTGGTTAATGATGTGTGTTACCGGTGTCAAGTACTCTATACTGGTGAATGGTGAGACAGTAGGCCCTATTTTGCCTAGTCGGGGGCTTAGACAAGGGGATCCTTTGTCTCCGTATTTATTTATAATCTGTGCTGAAGGTCTTTCTATGTTATTTAATCGGGCGGAACGGCAAGGTTTGCTTCATGGGCATAGAGCAGGGTTTAGATGCCCTCGAGTTTCTCATCTTCTATTTGCAGATGACTCTATCTTTTTCTTTAAAGCCACAGAACAGGAAACGAAAGAGGTGAAAAGCATCTTGGAGGAATATGAAGGAGCCTCGGGTCAAATGGTCAACTTCCAAAAATCAGGTATTTTCTATAGTCCTAAAGTCTCACAGGCTAGTAGAAATACTATTGGTAGTATTCTCAATGTCAGTTTACCACTCGGGGGAGGTAAGTATTTGGGTCTTCCATCACTTATTGGAAGAAATAAGAAACAAATCTTTCAGTTTCTCAAAGATAGGATGTGGAAGAAGGTACATGACTGGAAGAATAAGATGCTTTCTAGAGCAGGGAAGGAGACTCTGATAAAATTTGTTGCTCAAGCCTTACCGGCTTATTGTATGAATGTGTTTCAATTGCCTTTATCGTTATGTGATGAACTTCAGAAGATAATGAATAGCTATTGGTGGGGAAATTCGAGAGAGGGTGCTAAAGGTATTCATTGGTATGCATGTGACAAGTTGTGTGAGCCCAAAAGGAATGGAGGTATGGGGTTTCGTGATTTGCACTGCTTTAATATAAGTATGCTTGGCAAATAGGGGTGGCGACTTTTATGTGATCCTAACACTCTTCTATTTAAGATTCTCAAATCTAAATACTTCCCTCAAGGGGATTTTTTGGACGCTAGGATTGGACATAATCCTAGCTATGCGTGGAGAAGTGTGTGGTTTGCTAAGGATATTTTGAGGAAAGGTGTAAGGTGGTGAGTGGGTAATGGGGAGACAATTAGGGTAGGTTTGGACCCATGGATACCTAGAGATGAGGAGTTTTGGGTGGAGGATGGCACAACTTCTGTGAGTTCTACATTAACAGTGTGTGAGTTATTTAGGGGAGATGAGAGGACGTGGGACGCAGAAAAGGTGATGGGCATGTTTAGTCATAGAGATAGTAGGGATATCCTTGAAATTCCACTTCGATGGGGAGAGTGTGAGGATAGTTGGGTTTGGCATTTTGATAAAAAAAGGGAGGTATACAGTGAAGTCTTGTTATTATGTAGCTTTGAAAACATTGGGGAGAGGTGGTAAGGTAGAAAAGGGTGATGTTTGGGGCAAATTATGGCATATTGCTTCTTCTCCAAAAGTTAAGATTTTTATGTGGAGAGCTCTAAAAGGCATTCTACCTACTAGGGTACAACTAGCTCGTAGAGGAGTGCAGGTAGATGATAAATGCTACTGTGGGGAGGTGGAGGATGTCAATCATTGCTTGGTGGGGTGTGAGAGGGCGAGGGAGGTGTG
>JANZLF010000005.1:24496626-24510410 GCA_026546835.1 Erythroxylum foetidum | reverse complement strand
TCTTTCCAATACAACAATCATCTTTACAACCCAACTATCTCCAAATCTTTATTTAATTTATTTCTTGTTCCCTACTAAAAATATATCTCTCTCAATACTCCATAACTTCACCAACATATACAAATACAATATTTCCCACCAAAATTCAAAATATCAAGATTTCACTAACCCATAAAATTTTCAATGCAATAACATTCAAAATTCTCGAAAATTCACCAATCCATCCAATTATACCCGGAGTTATTCATGAATGCATGTACAAGTATTTTCATGTGCAACAATCAAGTATAAGTATGTAGAAAGTTGTGCATGAACATGTAGAATACATCCCTAACTCTCATGAGTTACTCACATTAACCAACCTACCCTTCCCTCTAGTAATGGGATGTTACACTAGGTCCTAAATGTTTACTATACTTGGCAGGTTGCCAGGGGAAAAGATTAGGACCAAGCTTACTGGGAAAAAGGATTGACTAGGCCATAATGTCCTAATCTTACTTCTCTTAGTTTGGTTTTCATGGTGAATTTGTTGACTAATTCATAATTTTTTGGCTACTTAAAGGTTCCTGAAGTAATATTCCAAGTTCTGGGGGAACCACTTGGAAAAGATAAACTAAATGGAAGAGATAATATTCCTCAAACTTTAGGGGATTTCATAATAGAAGTGAAGGAAAAGAAATTAGGTGTAAAAAGTTTTGCTCTCAAGCTCAGAGAAATGGTATCAATTTTAAGCTACTTAAATAATAAACCGAAATGCATTACAAGTGCAGCCTACCATGTAATAGTGAATTTTGAATTATAAGTCTAGCCTACTATGTCAAAGTGAATTTGAATTACAAATCTAACCTACTATCAACTTCATATCTTAAATTTTCAGGTGTCTCTCCTTGAGCAAAGGACTATAACAACCAAAATACAAGAATATCTCTACATGCATGTAGCATCAAGTAGCATACCAAAGCAGCTGCACTGCTTTGCGTTAAGGCTCACCAACGAACACTCCACAAATGCAGCTGCCAGTAGAAAGAGAAAAACAATATAACAGAAAAGATGAATAATGCCCAACACACCTCGCACCTCGTGCTTGGTGTGATATATACACTTTATCATAATAGTATTTGGTACAGTATAGAATATCAACCATACACGTGTATGGTTTATTTTAACGTTATAGTTATCAGTATTAATGATAAATGTACATTTATATTATATTCTAATATTCCCTCTCAAATTGGACGATGGAAGACAAATCCTCAGTTTGTTTCTATTCCACAGAAAATTTGGGTGAGTTAAAGCTTTTGTCAAACAGTCAGCAACTTGAAGTGAGAATGGTATATGATGAACATCAACTTCTTTTCTCAAGATCATGTTGCGGATAAAATGAATATCAATTTCTATGTGTTTACTTCTACCATGCTATACAGGGTTGGACGTAAGAGCCTTTACACTGAGATTGTCACACCACATCATCGATGGCTGTTTTAGGTTGATTCCAAGTTTTGTTAACAATGAAACAATCCATTTTATTTCAGCAACACCATCTACCAAGGATCTATATTCTGACTCAACGCTGGATCTTGAGACGACACTTTGCTTGCGAGAAGCCCAGGAAATCAGATTATATCCTAAATAGATACAAGTTCCAGCTATAGATCTTCTATCATCTGCATCGGTTGCCCAGTCTGCATCTATAAATGCTACCAGTTGATAACTCCTTACTGGTTTGATATGCAAGCTCAGCTGATGTGTGCCTTTCAGATATCTAAAGATTCGGTTTACTCCCTGAAAATGTGTTTCAGTGGGTTGAGTTATAAACTGACTTAGTTTGTTAACTGAGAAGGTTATATCAGGTCTAGTTGTGGTGAGGTAATGAAGAGACCCTAGTGCTTTGCTGTAGAGGGAAGGATCAGTCATGAGAGGACCATCTTGACTCGAGAACTTTCGCCCAGTTACCATAGGAGTTGGCACAGCAGCATAATTAGCCATGTTGAAGCACTTCAATACATCTAATGTGTATTTCCCTTGATTCAAGTAGATGCCAGTATTGTCTCGTTGAACTTCAACTCCTAGAAAATAATATAAAGGAACCAAATCTTTCAAGGCAAAGTTAGAGTTAAGCTTATGAATAAAAGTTTCAAGATAGTGTGAGTTATTACCAGTCACCAAAATGTCATCCACGTAAACTAGAACCAGCACAACAAGTTTGTTGGTGTGAAGATAGAACAAGGATATATCACTTTTGGCATTTTGAAAACCCCATTTCTGGAGAGTGAATCTTAGTCGATCAAACTAAGCATGGGGTGCTTGTTTGAGTCCATAGATTGCTTTCACAAGGTTACATATATGATGTAGACGTTGTGGATCACAAAAGCCTTCCGGTTGCTTCATATAGACATCTTCTTGAAGGTAATCGTTAAGGAATGCATTGTTCACATCTAATTGCTTTATTTCCTAATTGAAGGTTACGGCTATGGTAAGCACAATTCAAATAATTGTAGCTTTAACCACAGGGCTGAAGGTTTCTCCGTAATCTACTCCAGGAGCTTGTTGATAACCCTTTACTACGAGTCGTACTTGTGCTTAAGAAGAGATCCATCTACTTTAAACTTGGTCTTAAAGACCCATTTGTAGTCAACGAGTTTCTGGGTTCCATCTTATGGTACAAGAACCCATGTTTTGTTTCTTTTTAGAGCATCAAATTCATTTAGCATGGCCTGCTTCCAGTAAGGGGGAGAGAGAGCTTCCGATATGCTTTTAGGTTCGGAAGCTTGAGAGGATTGGATTATGTTTTTATTTTCAATAAGACCAACGTAAGGAAGTTTAGGTTTGAATATACCAGCCCGAGATCGAGTAGTCATGGGGTGTAATCCAGGTTCTGGAGCAGAACTACTGTATTGAAGATCTGGTTTATTTGCTTCGTTTGAAATAGACTCATGCGTTTGTTGAGCCGAAACAATGTCATCATCTGTTGACGCAACATTTGGACTTAGAGCATGTGGACTTGAGTTGGCTGACCTTCTTTCGGATTCTGATTCAGGACTGCTTGTGGCTTGGCTTGATGAACTTACACTAGCCGTTTAAAGAATAGCTGTTGGGTTAGCCCTTTTGGAGTATTCTGCACCAGGCAAAGTTACCATGATGGGAACAAAGTGTCATTAGTAGGTATTTGTACCCTTCTGTTTAGGAAACCTGTACTACAAGGAAAATTCAAAGAGTCAAATACTATAAGACAAGAGACATATATTCTTCTTGTTGAGCTTAACATTTAAAGCCTTTATGTTGAGATGTTAGACCTAAATACACGCACTTCTGACTATGATATTGAAATTTATGTGTGTTATATGGTTTGAGGCAGGAGTAACATGCACACTCGAAAGGTTGGAGAGTTTGATAGTCAGGTTTCTCATTAAAAAGTCAAAATAAAGGAGTCAATTTTTTGAGCACAGGGGTCGGGAGTCGGTTTATAGAGTATACTACTGTCTGAAAAGCCTCAACCCGGTAAGTAAGAGGTAAATGTGCTTGTGTTAGGAATGTCAAACCCATTTCCACTACGTGCCTGTGCTTTTGTTCAGCTCTACCATTTTATTCAGACGTGTATGGACATGTATAGCACATCTCTATTCCATTTGCTTGAGTAATCGGAATAAATGACTTATATTCAGCTCCATTATCACATTGAATAGTGTTGATTTTGGTATTGAGTTTGCTCTCAATATGTGCACGAAAGAGGTTGAATGCATTGATTGCTTCTCCCTTGTGTTTTAATGGATAAATCTAAGTATAGCGGCTGAAATCATCTATAAAATGCATGTAAAACTGAAAACCACCTACGGAATGTACTAGTGATGGTCCCCATAAATCGGTATCAACTAATTCAATAGGTGAAATAGCATGAGACATGGATGTAGGAAAAAGGCAACAACTTAGATTTTCCAAATTGACATGCTTCACAGAAGAAGTTTTGGGAATCAGTATTGACGTTGTATTTAAGCTGTATATTCTATAGAACTTTATTACTGGGATGTCCTAGTTTATAATGCCAAGTCTTGAAGGCTTGTTGTTGCTTTGTTGTCACGGTTACTGTGTTTGTTTGAGCATGCCCTAGTTTCTTCTTCTACAATCAACCATCCATCGGATAGAGGCCTTGGATTGACCTCCCTTGTGCTGCTTGTTGCCCTGTCTGCTTGTCCTTCACCACACAAGCATCATTAGTAAATGCAACTACCACTGGATTATCCTTTGTTAATTGATGAACACTCAACAAGTTTTAGTAGTAGAAGGTACAATTAAAATATCTTTGAGTGTTAAGTTTGAGTGCGGTAGAGAAGTCGTACCAATGCCAATTATGCCAGCCTTTTCTCCAATACAAGTGGAAAGATAATGTTTATCTGTGGGAGAGAAATGATCAACTTATGCAGAATTTGATGTCACATGGTATGAAGCACCACTGTCCATATACCACGAGGGGTCATCGACCGTATGAAGTTCCGCATAAAAGGCTGAAGGTGAATAACTGTTTTGTGTTGATGGTGGGTAAAAGTTTCTATGAAACCTGTGATAACAGTTCAGTATCGTATGTCTAGGTTTCTCGCATAGATAGCAAAAGAGACGTCCACCACTGTTATTATATCCTCCTTTTCTTCCACAAGATCTACCACGGTCTCATCCACCACGTGAACCACACTAAGAGGATTTTCAGAGAAATTCTTCTAACTTTTGTTAGCAGAATCTAATCCCACTCGTTAAGCCACATTTACCGCTGGTTGAATAGTTAACAATGAGAAGTGATTCAATTGCTCCAGCCTACTGTCGAACGCCAATAATGCCGACTATGTTTCAACCCACGTTAAATCAACTTGATCAATTAGTTTTACTACAATGGGATTGTAGTCTGCGTCCAAACCATTCAACGTGTGTAGAACGAGGTCATCCGTAGCAACTGGAGCTCCAGCTAAGGTGAGTTGATCTGAGATGCTCTTCATTTTTGCTAAATATTCTTCCATCTTCATATTGTTTTTCCTAGTTTGGTGGAGTTCCGACTTGAACACCATTACCCTGAACTTCATAGATGCACACGTAAGTTCTTTTGCTTCTATCCAAAGTTCTTGAGCAGTTTGACAGTGAAGAAGTTGAGGACCAACCTCCAGGCTCATTATGTTGCACAACCACCCTATAAGAAGTCTATCGACTGAGAACCATTCCTCAAATGCTAGATTTGGAATGATCTCCGTTCCAGAAGTGATGAGACGAGGTGGCGCTGCACTGGTCCCATTAATGTGGGATACAAGGAAGTTTCCTTCAATCAACAGATCCCTATATTAGATAGTTACTCCTATCCAACTTGATATATGTAGTCTGGCTGGATGAGTTGAATAGTGTGTATGTTCTTGATGAAGGAGGCGAGGATGTCTGGACTGAGGATGCAGAGGAAGCGGTTGAGGTAGACATTGATGCGTCGCTCTGATACCAAAAAAAAAGAAAAGCAATATAACAGAAAAGATGAATAATGCTCAGCACACCTCGCACCTCGTGCTTGGTGTGATATATACACTTTATCATAGCAATATTTGGTACAGTACAGAATATCAACCATATATGTGTATGGTTTATTTTAACGTTATAGTTGTTAGTATTAATGATAAATGTACATTTATATTATATTCTAATACCCGTCTTCAGCTTCCCTTGCGACAACTAGTCCCAACATTTGTGGATAACTCCTAATTCCACTCTTTCCTTGCCTCAGACAACGTTTTAGCAGCTGTTGTTGTTGCTACTTCGCTTGTCCAAAATGCTTTATGCCCCCAAAGATTTGTACTACACATAATATCCGACAAGAAAACTTATTCACCTATGCAAGCATGGTTCTCCTTGCACCCTTTATCGCCTTCCATAATCTAGGTCAAAGCATTGAATCATTTCGATTGGTTTACAAGGGGAAAGTTCCGGTTTTGGAAGCAATGGAAAAGGATCAGATGGTTGGGTCACAGTTCAGAGGACGGTCATCTGCAATTGTCGCAAACAATAAAGATAAGCCCGTTATAATTGCAGCAAAACTCCAAGCTCTTAGTCCCAAGTATAATACCATGATGAATCACATCAGAATCCATCTGCCAGAGGTAATGCAGCTTTATCAAATTTGATCAAGTTTGTGAATAGGAGATAAAAATCAGCTTCATATTGTGCAGCCGTTTCCAAGTCTAAGCAAGGTGGTATTCTTGGACGATGACATAGTTGTTCAGACGGATCTTTCACCTCTTTGGGACATTGACTTGAATGGAAAGGTTAACGGGGCAGTAGAAACCTGTAGAGGAGAAGATAAGTTTGTTATGTCCAAGCGGTTGAAGAGCTACAAATTTTTCTAATCCTTTGATAGTAAACAATTTTGATCCTGATGAATGCGCTTGGGCGTATGGCATGAACATATTTGATTTGGAAGCTTGGAGGAAGACCAATATCAGCCTCACATACCATTACTGGCTCCAACTGGCAAGTAACTGCAAATAAATTAATTGCCCTTTTCTGGTTCACATGTTGAAAGATGGAAGGCTTTATTAAGATGAACAAAATTCAAGAAAATTGGATTTAAATGAGTTTTAACTCAACAAATGACATTATAATACAGTGCAACTGGAATGTCATTTGTAAAACAATCAACAGAAGTAATAAATATGATAAGAATAGACTACAATGAATTATGTAGGTGAATTTAGTCTTAGGAAGTGGCTTCTCTTAGGAACAGATTTTCTGTTCCATTGATATGTTCCTACTCTATTTCATATCATTTTATCCATACATTTGTGTGGAACTCAGAAAAACATGTGGATGAGATAGTATAAAACAAAGTAAGAACAGGTTAATTAGAACAGAGGATCTCTTCTAGTTCTTGCTTTCTAAATCATTTCTTCTGTTAATGCAGAACTTGAAATCAGACTTGAGCTTATGGCATTTAGGAACATTGCCACCTGGTCTAATAGCATTCCACGGTCACGTCCATACGATTGATTCTTTCTGGCACATGCTGGGACTGGGGTACCATGAAAACACAAGTCTCGCTGATGCTGAGACGGCCGGTGTGGTCCATTTCAATGGCCGGGCAAAGCCTTGGCTAGACATAGCGTCCCCTCAACTCAGGCCTCGGATAAGTTCATTAAAGGGTGTAATATAAGGGAATCTTAGTATAAGAATTTTGATTCTTTTTCTTCTTTTTTCTGATTATGATAACATATGTATGTATATGAGAAGAGGCAATGATAATAATAAAGAATACAAAGAGGAAAGTTGTTAATACAGAATGTCAAACGTGAAATATCCTCGGGATGTTCAGGCAACATTCTCTTTTCATAGTAACTCAGTACTATGCTAGGATGCCCCATTGTTTATTTTCTTACTTTTATGTTAAAAAACATATTAGGAAACCTAGCATGAAAATGAATCAACATCTCCAGGGTCCTTGATTGAGAGATTTATCGCTAAATAATACAGCACAGTAACATTGCAAGTCTCACTGGTTGGTTAGTTTAGGCCAGAGACAAATTGATTTAAGTGAATCAAGAGAGAACTGTAGCCAATTATGAACTTCAGCAAGCAAAAATGCATCGGATTGGAAGTATTTTTATACTATTATTGCCACGAAATGCATGGACTAGAACAGCGACAAGTGTGGAAAAAACAAGTCATCAATGAAAATGTGATAGCCTCAGTTCTTTCTTCCTGTTACATTTGAAATCAAGTCCCTCAGGAACTTGGCAGACTTAGTGATAGGCGAGTTGATGGCCATCAAATTATACAACACATTCTCAACTTCACCAATTGATGGTCGAGTTTTGAAACTGGACACAACTTTTAGCTCTCCTTTATCTTCTTCTTCTTCCACAAGAACACTCCATTTCTCACCGCTTACAACCCCATCTCTCACGCACTTGAACACCACTCCCTTCCTCTTACTCAAAACACCTCTAACCTCCAACCCCATGAACGAATAGATCACTTCAAATGACCTCAAAAATTCACTCAATTCACCAAACTCACTCTCCTCTTTAAATCCCCACCTGGGGTTGAACATCACCACAGGCTTTGGATACAAACTGTCACTAACGATTTTGACAACTGATAGCTGCGAACTCTCCGGAGCCATGAATACTGCTACCTCAGCAGAGTTCAAGATTCTGGCATCTCCACCTTTGGCTGCAGAAATGTCAACATGGGTAATGTTGTTTAAGGGATGAGATTGGAACACTTCGATTGCCTCGTCTTTCAACTTGGAGCTTGGCCATATGATTGTGATCTTAACTGTTGACCCTTTTCTCTTGATAGGTATGTTTATGAAAACATCAAAAGCGAGTTGAGAGATTGAAGTTGATGAGTCATCGATGAGAGGGATTTCGACTTGAAACTTGGGTTGCTTTAGCTTCTTGAATTTGCCAGCGAACTTTGGGCTGTTGAGGAGCTTTTCCAAGGTGGCGGCAAGGCAAGTTTTGGCTTGTAAGATGGCTTCATCTTTTGTGGTAGGTGGGTTGGAGTTGGAGGATGACAGAGAAGAGTGGATATGAAGCGAGGGAGTTAAAGGCTTGTGAGTGAAAGAAGAAGAAAAATAAGAATTGTTTGAATAGCAGTAGTGATGGCCTCTAGAGAATAGGAGAGGCGAGATTAAAGTTTGTTTTCGGTTTAAGGGATTTACTGTTTTCCAGGTTCCAACGTTGAATTTGAGAAGATTGGAGGCCATGACCAGGGACAAAGAGACTAGGAAGCTTGACAAGAAGATGGGACGAACATATCACAGGCAAGGGGCGGATAAGATTATATGGCATGACACCCAAAGGAATAGTCTGGCTTAGTCAGGCCCACCGTTTATGAAATACAGTCGGTAATTGGCGGTATCCATTAGCTCTCTTTTCTTTTTTAAGGTATTGTGCAAAGGGTTACGATTACTGGCATCTTATTGTCGATGAAATCTCTGCTGCTAAAACGTCTAATAACTGGTTTACCAAAGATCATAGTTATCTGTTAAGAACTCCTACATGGTTATTCCAGAAAGGGAAGATAAAGAGCAAAACTAATCTTCCAAAGGGCGCAAACATTTACAAATACGTGAACCTGAGGTAATGGGCAAGCACAGGACGGTAAGAATTTACAGGTGAAAACCAGAAGTAGTTCATAGAAAGAAACAGAGACCCCAATACAGTCAAGTCACCAACCAAATCCAGTTAGATGAATCAGTAAACACAGAAAGAGAAAGGTAACAATTGACTAAATGAATACATTTGCTATGCTCCCCAACTTTATGCGACTGGGGGGCGAAGCACATGATCTTGTGAAGTATCCACAGCAGCAGGTGGCATGAATTGCCACATTGCAACTCCTGGGTAGCCAATAAAAGGGACCAACTTGTTACCAGGTGCTTGGCCTTGGGCAGCAAACGCTGCAGGGATCGCTGGAGGGGGAGGCAAGAAACTAGGTTGTGTGTTCATGGCTTTCAGTTGCTGCTCCAATTTATCTTTCTCCGCCTTTAGCCTCTGCTTCTCATCACGAAGCTCATTCTTCTCAGTCTACACAGGGCAAACAGCAATTTTAGTACTTTGGTTGCCACAGCTGACAGTCCCAATTGCACAGTTCAGAATGTCGAACATCACACGAAAGGAAGGCATCACATGTAGAATCATATACGTATAAAAAATTGCTATCATTGCATTCACATGTTACCGAAAAGAAAAAGAACTTGTAAAGAGAAATTCACCTTCAACTCTTTGATCTTCTCTTGAAGACCTGAATTCAAGTCTTTCAACTTTTGTGCTTCACCTCGTAATTGGGTCACAACTCGAATGGCATCAATCAAAATAGCTGCCTTGTCTGTTTTAGGAGGCCTTCCATGCTCCAAGACAGAACCCAATTCCATAAACCTAACAACAAAAACAAAGAAAAACGGTAGGAACCTGTCATTTTCTATGATCTAGTTGTTTGGTCCTTTTACTATAAATGTTCACTTTTTTTTTTCGATGGGTGGAGTGATTTGAGCATGTGTGGGGGGTGCAGGTATAAAAGAGAGAGATTAAGAAAGCACTTGTCATTTAGCCTATCTCTCCGCTGCTTCTCCCTACATGCCTTGGAGCTAGAAGCACCAGATGCTTCAGATCTAACCCTGCATCAACAAAAAATGACAAAGATGAAATTCCTACGACAAGTTATTGCTCCTTCAAATCCGATACTTTAATCTTCAAATCAATCAAGGAACAAGAGACACATGTTCCACCACTCTATCAACAAAAAAAGATGGAATGAACAGCATACTTGAGATACATGATAAACTTGTATTGCCCTAGAGAATAAGAGGCCAAAGAATAAAAAAAGAGACTTATTCCAATTCGTTACTATCCGCTCAACATCTATTGCTTTGAAGTAAAAAGCCATCGGTCAACAAGAAGCTCGCAACTGTTTAAAAATAAGAGATAAATTATGATTTCATTTCTAGTGTTCCAGCCTCTGAAACCTAGACAACAATTAAATGAAATACCGCCAACACCCTTTCACAGAAAAGGTATGAAAAAGCATAGCAATTCTTAGTCAAGATTAAAGACTTTATACAACAAAAATCAACTTAATGCATCATAAAGCGCTGTAGGAGGACTAGTGAACACATAGTTTTCAACAGAATAAATAAAACTATAAAAGTATACTCAAAGCAAATAATGTACCTCTTTTTTGAACTGGACTCCTTATGGGTATCAGAATCCCCAAGTGAACCATCAATCTCCACGCTGAAAAGGTTGCGTTGCTCAGAAATAGAAAGATAAATCAAGAAAACATAAGAGCAAAAAGGCTCAACCGAAATGATTACATCATGTCATCAGAAATGAAATCCGTTATTGGTGATAAATATGAACATCGCTTATGAAAATATCAAAAGCAAGTCCTTTCTAAAACATCAAAGGAATATGCTTAATTGTCCTCCAAATCTAAGGAAAGCATTAAACTGTAATTAATTTAAAAAGTACTTGAACATCCTCATTTACGAAAAAAAAGTAGAGAATTAAAGGAAAGGATATCATAACCTACTAGTGCCCAGAAATACACGTTTAAACATAGCCCAAAAAGATCAGATTCCGGCTAAGAAACTCCAGACACTTAACAATAGTATAAACCGTCATAAGAAGAAGCCGAGTACGTAATGGTTAAACCTACTAATAAGAGCTCTACAACCATAATTCGAACCATATGGTCAAAACCCAGGCATGTTCTAGGAGACTAATTCGAGCCAATTTCAGCTAATACCCTTCCGAACTCCATTTTATATACAGAAAAAAAAAAGCAACTGAAAATAAGCCAAATATTCCGCCCATCGCAATAGATCATTACCTACTCCAATTATCAGGAAATTGAAACAAGCTCAAAGCAGTAAATCAGCTAAAATAACCCGACTCCATAAACACCATCGAACCCCAAATCCCGAACGAAGTAAAACAAAAAAGAAATCCAAATTGGAAAGAAAATTAGATGAGTCTTAAGTATACCCGACATCGGTAGAACGGTTAAGAGGTTGTACGGGCCAAGAGAAGCTAGAAACAGGAACAGAAAAGTTAGGGTCTGGAACAGGTATGTCATCGATCAATCCGTACTCGATCAGCCAATTGGTGTTCTCAGGAGACACCATTTTGGAAGCGCACTTATTGGGTTGTCGTTTGGGGAGGTTGCCGGAAAACTGGATCGATTTTCCGGGTGTGAGTGGAGGTGCGTGGCGTGTTCGGGCGAAGAGAAAATTAGGGAGTTACGATTAATAATTTTCCCGGGAAAAGAAAGAAATTGCGTGGAAGACGACTTGGGTCTGCGTTGTGAGTTGTGACTTGTCAGAACGGTGGCGAAAATGCGTCGTTATGAAAATCGTCACGTGGGCTTGTTAATTTGGGCCAACTGAATTGATTGATAATCATACTTCTTAAATCAACTCCATTTTGTACTTAAAAGTAGTGGAATCAAAGCGAGGAATGTCGAATTTGAGACTGCTTCACCTATCTGTCGATCATAACACTCTGATAACGCAACGTATCATTATTTTGTTCTTTTAATTCTACTGTTTTCTCCAATACGCTTTAACATAATATTAATCACACAACATGGTAATTAGATAAGCGTCGAGTTTGTTAAGTTATATTATCAGTAATTAAAATTTATATAGTCGTAATCACTTCTACAAGTAGTGAAATTCTAACTTATTGCTCTCATCCTTTTTGTTATGATCCTTTTGTTAATAAGATTTGTATGTTTCTTTTGATTATATTATAATAAGTGTCCAAAATATAAATCAAATTGAAATAAATTTTATATTTTGGAAAAGCATTTAACTATAGTTTTAAATTTAAAGAACTTATGTACCATATTGATAGAAAATTAGTACTTTATGTCTAGAAATCACAATGCTCATTTTCATACCAATAAAATTATTACTATGCATGGAGTGGCAATGGGTCAAGTTCAAACTTGGTTAGGCTCGAACCTTGATTAAACCCAAAATCTACTTACTTACTTAAAAACTCAATCCCTATTAGCTCAACTCCTGCTTAAAAATGTCAAGCCTTTTCATTCATTTAATGCTTTTAAATAATGTTTCATTTAAGAAAAGAAAACATTTAATGTTTCTCAAAAGCCTTTTCATTTATTTAATGCTTTTAGATAATGTTTCAGTTAAAAAAAGAAAGCATTTAATGCTTCTCAAAAGCCTAGCATTTAATGCTTCTCAAAAGCATCATAAGTTGCTTATACCAAATCTCCATACCTGATAAGTTCTCGGCGAAGCCAAGGGTGTAAAGGGTCAAGCAGGTTTTCCCAATTGTAGGAACCATCCATTTCACGCCACTCTATTGATATATTTTCCCTCGGTGATGATGTAGGAGTTGTGAGGCCTTCCCACATCGTTAACTTCTTGTGAAATTATGAGAAGGAACTCTAGAGATTTGCGGGCATGACAGGCTTTTATCTTTGGTTGAGCAACTGGGTGTGTATTGATATACAACTCCTTATGGGCTTTGATTGTGGAAGAAAGACGTTTCACGATTGGTGCACAGCTCAAGTACTGCATCTTTGTGTTTTTTCTAAATGCCCTTTTGATGGCTTGCCAATCTAGTTACTTAAGTATTTTAGAATTATGAGAAGAATATTTTTGAATTGAAAATTGTAGTTATATGCATCAATTATATGAAGCATAAAAATTGGTTTGCACAAGTATGCATATATATGAAGCTTAAAAATTTAAAATTTCCACTTGTATTCTACCAAAAAATGTGAGGTCAATAGGTTACAATAATTTCTTTTACAAGTTATTGTGAAAAACTGGTGGCATAGGGGAATGCAATATAGGTCCCCTTTTTCCCTATATTTTCAATTGCCTTGTCATATCAATAGTTTCAGATAAGAGAAGGTTTTTAGTATCAGAATTTGACGCCTTTTATCTGTGACCTATATATTTTATTATATAAGGGATCATAATCCTTTACAGAAAGGCTTTTTCTTTATAAACACATCAAAGTTCTCGATTAGAAGAAAAGAAGAGGTAATGTTAGAGTGTGTTCTTTATGTAGGAGAATGAATTTCATTTTAAAAAAGATTAATTGGATTAGAATTTCATTTCTATCTCCATTTTTGTTATGTTTGTAGGAAAATCCCGGTGTGAGCATCACATGCCCACGGTGCGGAAAACAAAAATTTTTGTTCCGGGATCTTCCCGAAAGCCAGGATCCATGTGTCTATATAACAATCTCAAACCATAACGGCCAAAGGAGACCGTCTCTAACGGT
>JANZLF010000005.1:24466541-24478805 GCA_026546835.1 Erythroxylum foetidum | reverse complement strand
ATGAGATATCTCGCAGGTACTACTGATCTTTGCTTAATGTATGAGAAAGGTAAAGATTTCAGGTTGATTGGATATTGTGATGCGGACTATGCCGGAAATAGAATTGATAGGAAGAGTATGAGTGGAGGCTGTCACTTTCTTGGCTCAAACCTAGTTTCCTAGTCAAGCAAGAGAAAAAGTTCAATCGCCCTATCAACTGCTGAAGCCGAGTACATGTTTGCTGCAAGTTGTTGTTCACAAACATTGTGGATCAAATATCAACTAGAAGATTACTCAGTACAAGAAGAGGAGATCCCAATCTTTTGCGACAACACGAGCGCCATCAACTTGTTGAAGAATCCAATTCAGCATTCGAGAGTAAAGCATATCGGAGTCAGACATCACTTCTTACGGGACTACGTTCAGAGAAGGATTGTGAGTCTTCAGTTTATTGAGACAAATTTTCAGTGGGCGGACATCTTCAATAAACCACTGAGTGAAGAACGATTCAAGGAAATCAGACGGAACCTCAACATGGTGATGTTAAGTGACCAACCGTCTAATATGTCAAAGCAAAGTTAAAAGGTCGTCGAAGTTAACGGCGTTAGCAACAGTGAGTTGCAGCTGGTATCTTCTCTCACAAGGAAGTTTTGGAGGGAAAGTCTCATAAGCCTCGAGAACTTCACTTATTCTAGAACACGCCTGATAAGACTTCTCGAGTATTCTCAATACAAAAACCTTTCATCTCTTAGCTCACTCAAATCTCTGTAACCAACTTTACCTTTTGAAGAACAAATAAGTGAACTCAGTTTCTTACTCATCGAAGAATCAAATGGAGCAAGAAATGATTTTCGGAAGACATGTTGATTTTGGATCCTTGAGGAAAAACGATATGGACATTGAACCGGAGATAGTAGAAGCAGGATGGAGGAAGTTTTTCCAAATGCGAGAAATCGTATATTCAAATGAAGTGTATGATTTCTGGAAGAATGTGAAGCTAGTAGACAATACTATTGTTTCTACAATAGATAGATTGTATATTATTATGACAACGGAGTTGATTGAGAAAGTGACTGAATGTCCATCTGCTGGAGAAAAGCTCACAAGGAAAGCCAGATGGATGAGGAAAGTCAGTGTAAAGGAAGATGAAATCAATCGACAGTTGTATGGAGACAACGAGCCAACGAAGAGGAAGACCTCAAGTATGGTGTCGAAGGCTAGGGTTCTACATGCAATTATGTTCAATTGCATCTTACCAAGAGTGGGTTCAAGGCATTTGTAACAACATTGGATGAACAATGCCTATTCTACTTATTAAATCACCAACCCGTAGATTTACCATTTCTGATTTTTCAATATATGGTTAAGGCGATGAAAGATACAAACAGTTATCCTTATGGAATATTGCTGACAAGGATATTCAGAGAGTCTGGAGTCCTTCTTGACAGAGGAAATAGAGTTAAGATGACTGTTAAGAGTTTTATCAACTCAGGAACAATGGCAAAAATGGGTTTAAAGAATCTGGATAGAGTAGAAGCAGATTCTGAGATTAAAGCAAGAACTGAGGGGGAGCGTACAAAGAAGAAATCTCCTACAAGAAGTTCTAAATCTCAATCTAGTGCAAACTTGCCCATCATTGAAAGGAGGAAGTCATCAGAAGAAACCTTGAAGGAAAAGATGATTATTCGAAAAGAAAGTAGCCGAGTACGGATTATAGATGAAGGTGCTTTGAAAAAAAAAGGGGAGACACTTCTGAGTGTAATTCCGAAGCAAGCGAGAAGATCACCCAGAGTTCGAACCTTGTGACAACAAGAAGAAAAGAGACCCAGAGAGCTAAGTCAGACAGAAGTCTCTGAGATCTTTAGTCTCTATCTTAAATGAAGATACAACCAAATAGAATAAAGAGACTGAGAGAAAAAGAAAATTGGAGTTTGAGAAGCAGAAACCACAACGTCAAAAGACTCCAAGACTGATTGAGGCAGGGAAGAAGGCTGAGAAAGTCAATCAAAAAAATAGTACTCCTACTACTGAGAAATTTAGTCAGAAGAAGGCTACTCTGACTAATGTTCAACAGGAGAAGGCTACCCCTACTGATGTTCAACGGGAAAAATCAGCAGAACTTAGTCTAATACAATATAACTATTCTCAACTTATGAGGAAAGAAGAATTGAGAATCAGAGTGATTGAAGAGGTTTAACTTGTGAATAAGGGGAGTACCTCCATAATCATCAGGGATATTCCAAAGAGGTTAGTGAAGGTACATTTACAACCTATTTTGATAAATAGTTGTACATGACATCTGTTGAATGAAGACAAGAAGAGCTTTTATGAGGCCTTGAGGTATGCAGGACCAAAACCATACCCTACAAAGATAACCAATCAACCGTACACTATTTTTCCAATCACAGAGCAAACGTTGATAAAGGTTGTACCTAACCTTCAACCAAGGTATCCCATGGTACGTAATAAGGGGAAGCAGAAATTATACCCAAAAGGGGTAATAGATGATCTGTCAGTAGATCAAATTGTAGAAGAAGTACGAAGCATAGATGAAGCATGCTCTGTACAGAAGACAATGATAGGAACTTTCATCACAGAAGCTAGTTGTAGTTCAACAAATAAAGATGAACATTGTCCAGTGGGGGGAAAACTTACAAAAGGGACGTTCACTGAATCCCTTGTGCAGATAATTATGCGTATTAGGCCACTGTCTAATGCATCTTCAATTGAAGAAGTCCTACCCTTACGTGGAATACAAGTTTTAAGACTACCAGCTCCTGATGATTTAGATCTTCCAGAACCTAACCTATTTGTTCGACCTCCTACCCTAGAGATCATTGAAGCATATGTTCCATCTTCAGATGCCTATAACATTATAATTACTGTTGAAGAAGAACAACTGAAGGACGATGACCGATGAACCTCATCTTTTGACTTCCAAGTAGAAGTAATTCAACTACACAGAGAAGTCAAGGAGATAAAGGAGATGGTGAAAGAATTATTGAAGCATCATCGATCATAATCATTTTTGATTAATAACATATAGGGGGAGAAACGAAAGGGGGAGAATAAAATTTTTGAAGAAGAAAGAAAAAGATAGGGGGAGAAAGAGTAAGCAGAAAATGAAGAACTAGAAGTCTGAAGAAGATGGAGTGAAGATATGTTCTTATTTCTCATTTGTATATTTTTCCATTTACAGTTTTTCATCTTAGTTATATGATTATTTGTTATCATCAAAAAGAGGGAGATTGCTAAGTCAAAATGACTTTACATAAATGATTTTGATGAAGTACAAATAATAATTAAAAGCAGACGGAAGCAAATAGAAAAGCTGACGGAAGCTAAATGAAAAGAAGACGAAAGAAAAACATATGGAAGAAAAACAGACGGAAGAAAAGCAGACGAAGAAATGCAGACAGAAGCTAAAATGAAAAGCAGATGAAAGAAAAATAGACGGAAGAAAAACAGAAGGAAGAAAAGCAGAAGAAGAAAAGCAGAAGGAAGCTAAAATGAAAAGCAGACGAAAGAAAAACAGACGGAAGAAAAATAGACGGAAGAAAAGCAGACGAAGAAAAGCAGACGGAAGCTAAATTGAAAAGCAGACGAAGAAAAGCAGATGAATGAAAAGCAGACAAAGAAAAGAAGATGGAAACAAACCTCGTTAAATCAAGAATCAGTTTGAGTTAGCTACAGAACTCAACTGAATAACCATTTCTTGAAAGAAACAAGAATCAAGAATCAAGAAGCAGTTGAAAACGAAGACTATAAATATGAGTCGGAGGCGAAGATTGAAAAAGTTACGAAAGAGTTACAAAAATTACAAAGATTGCAAAAGTTACAAAAGTTATTAATTCTTGAGAGAAACTATTGTGCCAAAAATCTAGAGCTATTTTTCTATAACAAAGCTCGAAAAACCTTTTAGTTGAAAGTAGTACAAATAGCCTGCAGAGCCTAAGTGTGAAAGAATACTGATTGTAAGAGACCTGAAGAGGCTCGAAGATAAAGAATACTTGTAACGTTTTGAGAGATAGTGAAATCTCAGAAAGATATCTGAGGACTGGACGTAGCTCACGGTTTGGGGTGAACCAGTATAAAAATTGTTGTGTCAACATCTCTCAACTCTTAATCTCTCTTATATTTCAATTTTCGATCTTACTAGTTTTTATACAAGTTTTCGAAAAATACTTTATAACTTTGATTTTCATTAGTTCTTGTGAAAAGAATAAGTTTCTTTTAACAAAACGTTTTCAAAGGGGCTTAATAAAAAATATATACACAATTCAACCCCCCTTCTTGTGCATTTGTATATTGTATAATAAATCTTGTATTAACGTGTGATTCACTTCAGTAATATCTTTAAGAAAAATATGAAAAATCTTGAAAAAGAACCTAAACCACATGCAAAACAGTTTTTTAACTTACTACAGTCAGCTATACAAGAATTATGGCCAAATTATGATACTATGATCTAACTGTCTTTAATTGCTCGAATATTGAACATAAAGTTTGAAGGGCATATTCCAGACTGTAGTTTTGATAAAATTCTTCAGTGGTATAATGAATAATTTGCAAGAGATTGAGGAATTAGGCTTGTTAAAAGTAACAGAACTTGAAGCTAATGAATTAAATGCAAAAATTAGTTAAAACTTTGGTTGGAGAAAATGAAGCATCTTTTGGGATTTTTCATATTGAAAAACTAATTTGATACGTCATAATCTTAATGTGATATATGTTGAGAAAAATATTTTTGGCAATTTCTTCAATACCATTTTGAACATTGAAGGGAGGACAAAAGATAATTCAAAATCACGAGCTGATTTGCAACTTTTTTATAGAAGGAATGAGTTACATAAAGATCTTCATACCGATAAATATCCAAAAGCATGTTACACTTTGGACAAAAAAAAAGCAACTTTTATTTGAATGGTTGAAAAGTATAATGTTTCCTGATAGTTTTGTTTCAAACTTGGCTAGGTGTGTGGATCTAAGGAAGTACAAATTAGGTGTGTGATGCTTTTGAGATTGGTATAGGGTTGTTTTAATGTAGGAGAATCATCCCTTATCATATTTTAGTGAGAAGTTAAGCGGATCAGTTTTGAACAGCTCCACTTATGATAAAGAGCTTTATACCTTGGTGAGAGCTCTTGAAATTTGGGAACATTACTTGCTACCTAATGAGTTAGTGATATATATTGATCATCAATCTCTTAAGTACTTGAATGGATAAGGGAAATTAAGCAAAAGGTATGCAATTTGGGTGGAGTATCTTGAAACATTTATGTATGTGATTAAATATAAGCAAGGTAAGGAACATGTTGTCGCTGATGCATTATCGAGAAGATACACTTTAATTTCTATGCTTACTTCTAAGTTACTTAGATTTGAGCATTTGAAAGAGTTGTATGTGGAAGATGTTGATTTTACTAATGTATGTCAAGCAACATGCTGCATTTGATAAGTTCTATAAACATGAAGGATATTTTTTTAGAGGTAATAACTTTGCATTCCTGCATGTTCTGTTAGAGAGTTGTTTGTTAGAGAATCCCATAGTGGAGGGTTAATTTTGGTGGGCAAAAGACCTTAGATATGTTTAGTGAACATTTTTATTGGCCAAATATGAGAAAATATATGGAAAGGATTTGTGGTAGGTGTATTGCATGTAAATAAGCTAAGTCTATGTCTACGCCTCATGGTTTGTATACACCTTTACTTCTACCTAGTGAATCTTAGTTTGATATATTTATGAGCTTTGTATTGGGTTTCCTAGGACTAGGAAAGGTAGAGATAACATATTTGTTGTAGAAAAATTTAGTAAAATGAATTATTTCATTGCTTGCTTGAAAGAAAATGATGCAACAAACATTGTTAATATTTTCTTTAGGGAAGTGGTTCGGCTTTATGGTGTGCCAAGAACCATTTTTTTAGATAGGGATGTTAAGTTCTTAAGTCATTTTTGGAGAGTCTTGTGGGGAAAGTTAGGCACTAAACTTTTGTTTTCTACTACATGTCATCCACAAACTGAGGTAGTTAATAGGACTTTAGGAACCACGTTGCGTGCAATTGTTGGGAAGAACTTAAAAACTTGGGAAGATTATTTGGCATTCATTAAGTTTGCATATAATCGTTCTATAAATTCTTCTACAGGTTATTCTCCATTTGAAATTATGCATGGTTTTAATCTATTAACTGTGTTGGATTTGATCCTTTTACCTTTGACTAAGATTGTTAGTTTAGAAGGCTAGCAGAAGGTTGATTTGGTTAAAACAACACATGAGAAAGCACGTGCACATATTGAAAAAAAGAATTGCATATATGCACAAAAAACAAATAAATGTAGAAAGCAAGTTTTTTTTGAACCAGGTGATTGTGTTTGGGAGGTTTACACAACAAAGAAAATCAAAACTTGATACAAGGGTTAATGGACCAGTGCAAGTGTTAGAATGCATGAATGACAATGCATACAAGATAAACTTGCCAGGTACGTATAATGTTAGTGCTATTTTTAATGTTCTGACTTATATTCTTTTGAATTTGAATTAGATTCAAAGAAAAATGCTTTTAAAGAAGGAAGGAATGATGTGAGCACGATCGTGGGACTTTGTAAACAAAATAGGGCCAAAGTTGAGTTAGTAATGTCGGAGGGACTAATAACAAGATCAAGAGCTAAGAAGTTCAAAGAAATGTTTCAATCCTACATGGGCCAAATTGTCGCTGGGATGAAATCTCAAGAGATGATAAGGGCCAATGACATTATAATTAATCAAGTTAGGTGGAATGCGCAAGAAGACTTTCATTCTTGTTTAATTAATTATTTTAAGTTAAAGCATAGTTTTGGATAACCCATACTTGTGTTTTGGGATTTAGTTATTTTGGTGGGTGACCCATGTTTAAAGGTCTTTTTCATAGTTAGGATTTCCTTCTTTTCAAAGGATATTAATACATCATATTAGACATTATTTAGGGATATATTGGATGAATAACAAATTCTATAAGGGAGGATTTCTTATCTTCTTCTATTGCATCAAAAATATAATTCTTATCAAGGTAAACACTTGTGGTGAATTTCTATTCTTATTTTCAAATCAAACTTATTATATGCATTTCCTTTCATTTAATTGATTGGAGGTTCATTAAGGTTGGGGATTTCGTCTTGTTCATGTTCTATCCAAAGTGTATGTTTAAGAAGTTTTGGGTTCTTTAGCCTTGGGCTTCCACATCACATGGATATTAATCTAGATAGGAACATGTTTCGTTCTTAATTTCTCTATTTGGTCACTATATTTCTAATTTTGTATAAAAACAAACTTGTTGTTGATATATTAGGGTCCAGCTTCAATAATTCATTGGGCATAGGCTTCTAAATTGAACATGAAAGATAAAGAGATTCTTCTCATTGATTAGAACCTTCTATAATCCCATCTTCCTCTATTGTTGATGAGCCTAAGAAAATATAATTGAGTAACTTAGTCTCTTATCTATAAAGAAACCAACTAAGAAACATGACTATTTAGAAGTACCTACCTTTAGGACTTCCATAGGAGGACACACTATGTTGATTCCATTTGGGTAAGGAGGGACGGAATTTAGCTTATCAATTCATGAGGATTTCTTAACTACTTAATACTAAGTAAGTTTAGCATTCAAGGACTCAGTTCGTACAGCATCTAGGATAAAGGCAATTGATCTTTAAAGGAAGAGTTAATAATTTGAAAGGAGTTTTGTCCATGTAAAGGGGAAAGCATGATGGAAGGGCTAAGAACATTTTTTATGAGATAGTAAAAGGAGGAGGGTTTAGAGTTACTATAGTCGAAGAATAAAGTTTTCCGCTAGAAGGAAGAGGGGGAAAGGCTAAAGGTTCCTAATTATGACCTAATTGGGACTTAGAAGCCATGCTAAAAAGAAGAAAAGTAGAGGAGTTGGTTGAAAATTGAAATATTGTTCATATAATAGAAAAAACATAAAAGGTAAGACAAGTAATGCCTGTGGTCAAATAGTATCACAAAATGGATCAAGATGGAATAGCAGATTTAGGAACAAAGATTTAAATAAAGAGCAACAATAATGACTTAAAGAGATTATCATAGAGAGGGGAGAGGGGGGAGAGGAGAAGAACACAATAAAGAAAAGAAAAGGGGCAGACTAGATAAGAGGAAGGAGGTAAAAAAAAAATACCAAAGTAACAATAGCAGTTAGGTGATAAGTAGAAACACAGAAAACAAAATTGAGTCAAAAAAAATGGGAAGGAGAGAATTATTGGAAAAATCTAAAAATAACTATCTCAAATACAAAGGGCTCAAATTTACTGTCGTTATACAATAAATTACTTGTAATGGGACTAATAGCTTAAGTTGTACATCTGTTAAGATCTATGTCTTTTCCTTTTTAAAATTTTATACCTTTCGATCTAAGAAAAAAAAGCATAAATAATATTGAACTTTGAATTTTTAAGTAATAGTAGTTCAGAAACTTTTATTCTATCCTTTTTTTAGCATAACTTTTTGTTTTTGAGTCAATTTATTTGTGGAGCAATTACATTACATCTAAATTTTGCACACATAAAATAAAAAAGGGTAAAACATATGGATCTCTCTTATAGTTTAAATTTTTCTAAAAAAATCTCTTAATCTTTAAAATTATCAAAAAAATCTTCTTATATGGTTTTTAATATTCTAGAAAAATTGATTCGTTTAGACTTCGATTAAAAAATAATGAAACAGTTGTGACATGAACATCATATATATACCAATCAAATATTATTTATATGACGATTTAAGCTAACTCATTAACTCAAATCAAACTTGTGAAATCTAACGTAAATTGTAAAGGAGGTTTATATCTTTAACCTTTAAAATTTTCCCCTTATTTATATGTACACATTTTAATTATCATTTTCTTAGTCAACACTATTATTTATGTTAAGATATTTTAACTTGGATCAATTGTCTTGACATTTATTCTAACTTACACGTTAAAAAATAAAAAACTATCGAAATGGTTCCCTAAATATTTCTTTTCTTACAAATTAAGCAATAACATCGGTTGAAAATTCTGATTCTCAAATTAAATAAATAGAATAAAATGCATCTATCTTTTGAAAAATGGCTACATTAAGAAAAATCTCTAATTTGGATGAACCTTAATTGTCTTCCAAAACACGTCAATCTGTGCATCATATAGCTCTCTACATTGTCGGCAGAAAATATAAAGAATTAAAAAAATAAAATAAAATAGAAAAGAAGAGATTTTCATAAATCAAAGTTTTCCAAGAGCTCCAGGTAGCAAAAATTCTTGAATATAGAACTTTGATTTAATGATTAGACACAAATTCGGGACTTTGACTGAGAAGCACGTCGATCAAAGCGGCCACTGAACTTACAATTAACCTGGAATTGACTTCGAATATGATGTGTTTTATAATATAAAGCCACAGCATTTATACACACACACATATGTATATACACACCTACTACAGTTAATTGTTACTAATGAACTAAAAAATTATATAAAGCCATTGATCCTCTTCTTGATCTCTTCAGGGTTTGCACCCACAAGTTTATCAACCTGAGCTTCTTCCCTCATGAACACAAAAGTTGGCATGGCCTTCACGTTCATCTTGCTAGCCACCTCCTACAAATTATACCACAGGGTTGGGAATAATAGTTGCGTTACTTTGGAAGGACACAATATAATAATGAATGGAGTGAAACAGAACCAATCGAACGAGGATTATATAGGTCAGATTATGTGATGGAGATTTTACAGTATCACAATTCCAAGTGCAGTCAAATAAAGGAATGAGAGAGCATAACGATTGCATTAAAGTTCTAATTATATTGTACCAAAAATTATAAGAATATAGAATTAGACACTATAATCCATTGGTAAGATTAAGGTTTAAAACCTTCTTTTCAATCAGGAGCATTAAGTAATAGGTGTAATTGGAATAACAGCAACAGACAGGAGCATTAAGTCGCCAACTGGTCAAAAATTCCGGCCAGAGGACGAGAACCAGTCTTATAAGGGAGATGAAGGTAGACGCAATTGTCATTCATTACTAGGGACTTCCACACAATACCGGTCAGATCGAGTTTCTTCAAATAAATAAATAAACGTGTTCAAGCAGGGAAGCTAATGGCTTTCAACAAATCGTACCTGAACCTCATCCACATCCACGGAGAGGAAAAGAATATTTTTATAGTTTTTTGCCAGCTCCTCAAAGAGTGGATTCATGGCTACTGAAGGCATGCACCAAGAAGCTGTGAAGTGTATAATAACCTACACTCCAGCAAAGAAAGCTTACTAAATTAAACCAACATGCCATAGAAGCTCAAATACCTTACAGAAAATTTGAACAGAATGTCTCAAAGTGTACGAAACTGAACATATATAGAACATGGAAATTGTCATGTGGAGCTATGCATATCTTAGCTACAAGGAGAGGAGACTTACAGGGCAGCCTTCTTTGGTGGCTTTAGTCATAAAGAAATCCCATGTTTCTTCGGAGTCGATTTTGACAACTCTAGACTTCCTCACCAGTTCATATCCAGCCATTTCTTCCGACTTCCTACTTCCTTCTCCAGTAGAATGCCCACTCTAAACAATATAATTGGTCATTAACATTTGTCAAATCAGGACCCACTTTTAGTTACTCGTTTATTTTAGCATATCGGGAATGCGTTTGGCTTCATCCATTCATACAGTCGCATTAATCATGCATTCTCTGGGAAGGAAATCGTCTGTGCCGCTTGCCGAGTTCAAAATCAGTGCCAAACAATATCATCCACAAAACCCATTTATTGATTGCCAAGTTTGTGGAGCAGGTGCTTGGAACATTGTTGAAACTGGGAAAAGGTACAGACAATTTGGTCCCCATTCGAAGAGAATATCTAAACTGGAATATCGTTTTCAGATGCATCGTTATCTAGTGTACTGATTAATTAATTTATGCTACAGTTTTGAATAAATTTGCAACGTGAGCCTCAAATGTTGCAAGTAGATATTCTTCCATTTTTATTTTCTTCTTTGTTCCTTGGGAATTTACTAAATAACCTCAAAAATATTTTGGTTTCAGACCATTATCATCTTTTTTTCCCCGGAGAACTTAAAAAGGAAAGGCCAAAAGTGAAGATGTTTCGCATGAATTAATGTAGCTGCAGAAGAGTGACTTTGAAGGCTAATCAACAGCTTATATGTTTCGCATGAATTAATGTAGCTGCAGAAGATTGACTTTGAAGGCTAATCAACAGCTTATCTTTTGGCAATGTCAAGTGCAATGCCACTTCCTCTTTTCTAGTAATGGCTAGCTTCCAATACAATTATACAGTTCAGGTGAAGAGATATTTACTTGGAATTAAGAACACATTGCATGACTTGGAACTCTTAAGTCTTACCACAGATGGACTTGAATGTATTCAGTAGATTGTAATGAACTATCGTGACGGGAAAGTTTTATTTGACTGCTGTATTTACGATTCTAATTCTTCGTTTAGTCCCTTACAGATAATCTATCTCAAAACCATAAATTCTCTTATAATTTTTGCGTTTCTACATTTAGGAGATCAATTATAATGGTTGACACGAATGAATGCCAATCTATCATTTTTGGAATTGAAGGATAAATGAGTTACTATCATTGTAAGAGCAAGTCTAGAATATTGAAAAAGCATTGAAATTCAAGTTTTGCATGTAAGTATGGAATCTTTGTTGGTGCAATATGATTTACTTGCATGCATGTATATGGAAGCTTGGGGTATGCTTGTAAATTGCATAGCACGTATGAAAAAGGACTATTCAAGGCAAAAGGGGAACGCAATATAGTTCGAGTCGACTTGCACCATATCCTAGAGATTGACTATGAACCAAAACAGTTGGACAAATTGTCACTATATCTTAGAGGTGACTACGAACAAAAAAGACTTCACTACAAGGAAAATACTCATTTTGCGACGTTTTTTAAACGTCGCAAATGTTTAAAAAACGTCGGGGAAACTTTTTTTTGACGTTTTTAAAAACGTCGCATCGAACGTCGTAGAAGGGGAGTAAGCAAACGTTTTTATCGACGTTTTGTAGAAAACGTCGAGTAAGCCTGTGATTTTTTCCGACGTTTAGGCAAACGTCGAGAAAGCTTAAGCGAATGATCGACGTTTGATGTAAATGTCGTGGAAACCACATATCTTTCTACGACGTGTACTAGACGTCGTAGAAAGCGTGCCAATCTTCGACGTCTTCTAGACGTCATAGATATCCTGACATTCTTCGACGTCTATTAGACGACGTAGAAAGTTT
>JANZLF010000005.1:24401719-24429778 GCA_026546835.1 Erythroxylum foetidum | reverse complement strand
TGTTAAGAGATAACCAATATAGTTTGGTTGAGGAACAAGTTGGAACATTTTTACATATTGTAAGTGGTAGAGCTAGCGCTCGTTCACAAAGTTTCTTTTTTCGACGATCAACTGAAACTATTAATCGTCACTTCCACCAAGTACTCAGAGCAATAGTTACCCTGGAGAATCAATTTTTGGTTTCACCAAATGGTTTGGTTGTCCCTCCTAAAATAATCAATAGCGGAGGAAGATTTTATCCATATTTCCAGGTATTTTATACAAATAATTTATATACAAAAACATACTTTTTATTAATAAAAATTCTAATATATTTTATAAAATTTTTAGAATTATATTGGTGCTCTTGATGGAACACATATTAAAGTAAAAGTTTCAAAGGAAAATATATCAAGATACAGAGGAAGGAAGAGTGATCCTACAATGAATGTCTTGGTTACATGCACTTTTGACTTGAAATTTACATATGTCTTACCTGGATGCGAAGGTTCAACCTCAGATTCAAGAATTTTAGATAATGTATTAGCTAGAGAGATAAGCTCATTGTTCCTCAAGGTATCTGTTAGTTGAAGATTATTAAATTCCATATTATAAAAAAAAATGATACTGTCAATAAGCATCTAGTAAATGTTTTTACTTTTATTTATAGGTAAATTCTATTTAGTTGATGCTGGATATATGTTGAGGTCCGGATTTATTGCTCCTTATAGAAGTACTCGATATCATTTAAAAGAGTATTCTCGACAAGCGCCAACTAATGCAAAAGAGTTATTCAACTTGAGACATGCTTCATTACGTAATGCAATTGAAAGGGCATTCGGTGTTTTGAAGTGCAGATTTCCCATTTTATCTGAGATGTCAAGATATGATGTGAACACCTTATCTGAGATTATGTTAGCTTGTTGTATTTTACATAATTTTTTGATACAATATGATCCGGATGAAGAACTTATTGCAAGAGTTGATAGAGAATTATTGAATAGTGATTATGAAGATGTTAATGTCTTTGGAGGAATTGCTAGGAATGAAGATGGTAGAATAGGAGAAATAATAAGAAATACTATCACTGCGCATATGTGGCATGATTACATTTGTCAACATTGATTTGTTGAAATTAATGTCATTACTACATTATGTAACTTTGTTTATGGTTTTTGTCTCTTTTTGTTTTCGCCACTTGTAAACATGATTGTTTGTCATTTAAATGTAATTATTTTTAACAACTTTATGCTTGTTTATGTTGTTGAGAAAAATAAGAGTTAATAACAATATAAGATGTTTGGTTTGGAATGTGTTTGGAAAAAATAGGTGAAGATGGATGTAGAGGTGAATTATGATGGAAAAAAAGCTGATGGATATTTTAGGTGGAATTATGAAATGGATAGGTGAATGCTTCAAGTTCTTAGGGAGCAAAAAAATAAAGGCCAAAAGAAGGATAGAAATTTTAGTGTTGGTGCATATAGAGAGGTGATAAAGGAAATTAATGAAAAGTTTGGGGTTAAGATTAATCGGAGCAAAATTGTAAATTGGTTAAGAACTTTAAGGGAAGAAATGCATTTGACAATGTTTCTTGATGGCAAAAGTGGAATTGGATGGAATGATCTTACCAAGACATTTGAAGTGGTTCCAGAGGTGTGGCAAACCTTGATACAGGTATTTAATTTAATACTTATATAGTTAAAAAATTTTATTTGTATTATTTTATATACATGAAGTTTGTTGACATAATTTCTTGTATTTTGATTGATAGGTTAACGAAAAGGTGAAGCATATTCGAGAGAAGCCTTTACCTAATTTGGACCTTGTTCATGAGATCTATGAGAAAGATAGAGCTACTGGATCTGAAGCTGAAAGTGTAAAGGAGAAGGTTCAAAGATGGGAAAAGGAAAGGGGTGATCTCAATATTGAAGACATTGATAATATGCAAGGAAATAATGAGGTTCATTTACAGAGTTTTTATCCATTTGGGAGCGAGAGTACTCCAACAACACCAACAACTCAAGCTCCCTCATCATCAACACCTTCAGTGCCAAAACCATCCAACACGGGTAGAAAAAGAAAAGCACGAGTGGAAGAGCACATGTTGTCGGAATTACAAGTTATGTCCAATGCAATGAAAGAAATTGCACAAGCTATGGTAGCCACAAACGAAGCTATTGTAGCCACAAACCCTCGTGTTAGAAGAGAGGAGGAAATATTTGACGCAATGAAAGAGTTAGGATTGGAAGGGCGTGCTCTCTTGAATGCAGTTACTTGGCTTGTACAACATCCTAACTTTATTGGTGTGTTTTTTGCATGTCCAATTGCACTACGTTTAGATTGGTTGTCTATGCAGATGGGTTGATGTTAGGTTTTTATAGCTTGCTCTATTTAAGTGTGGAACTTTATGGATGATGTAACTTGTTGTATGCAAGTATGAATGTTTTTTATTACGTTTTCTGATGTAACGATCTTATGTATCCTTATCACAGGAAGACATATTAAAACTTGTTATGATATTATATGTAATTTGGAGTGAAATATCAAAATTTGATAGTGCCTTGTAGTTATCAACGCAAAAGAACTAGTGCTCGTTCATGCATTTTTAGCTTCTAAATTATAATAGTTTTCTATTATCTTTATAACTCGGTCTAGCTGATATCATTTGCAATCATTTTTTTCTTTTTATTTTAATAATAAACTTTTCTGATGATATTACTTATAATAATGAAATTGATGTTTATAAGTTGTTTTATGTAAGTGTGAATATTTATTAGTTGATAACATTATTTTGTAGTCAGGGATAAATGTGTCATATCAAATAATTGAATTCAATTATAATATTACTGGATTTGTTCCAAACAGTGTAATTGAATTCAATTCTATTATTACTGGATTTGTTCCAAACAGTGTAATTGAATTCAATTCTATTATTACTAGATTTGTTCCAAACATTGTAATTGAATTTAATTCTATTATTACTAGATTTGTTCCAAACAGTATAAATTGAATTCAATTCCACTTTCATTAATGTAATTGAATTCAATTCGTCAATGAATTCAATTCACTGTGTTCCAAACGCCCTGTTAAACCGGCGGAAGCTCAAGGTCAATCCAGCTCATTAGTATGCTAATCTAAAGTAGCCTTGGAAATACATTTCCGAAGGGAATAGTAAAACGTTTTCCTCAAGCTCTGAGCATTTGGAAAAGACAATTTTGCCATTCATTGGATTTCTTTTTTCACGCTCCAACGTTCACAAAAATTTCTGTACTTTCTTCCTGAGTAGGCAACGAGTGCCAACACGGAGATTATCAAAAAAGTACAAGCGCGTGAACAACACCTTCCTGTCTACTCATCAAAACATATCAAATTGAAGAGGTCAAACCGAAAATTTCCACCCCGCATTTTCCATCTCCACTAGTTCATGTTCCGTGGAACTTTCTCGCAACTCAAACGCTGGGACCTAAGTTGCCGTGGGATTCTCTGAATATCTTGAAAATACCCAACTTTTGAAAATTCTAATCCTTGGATCAGGTAAACCTTAACTCAAGATTACGAATTAGGCAAACGTTTTCTACTATTATGGGAAAATTTTCAACTTTTTGGGGCTTTATTATATGTTTTCTGATCCCTTAATCTTAAGTTTTTCCCTTAAAAGATGGTTTTATTATTGTTTTCTTGACCATGGAAATATGACTCCATTTCAACGAACTTACTGGTTGCGATTTAATTGTTGGGCTGCAGTGGGGTATTAGCTTTTATTTATCGATTGCTATGCGGAAAACTTTGATCGAAGAAGTGGTGATTATGCGCTTTAATTTTTACCTAAAATACTGAGTTTCTCAGTTTGAGACTGTGGATTAATTTTTCTTTTTCGATTTTAAGATGAGTGTTTCGAATGAGCAAGTGAGTTATGGCTCTTTTTCGTTAAACTGCAATTGCTTGTAAAGAAGAGCTCCGTATTTATATTTTATTCTGGGATATTTAGGGCTTTGCGACACAAATTGTTTTCTATGCTTGGGCTTGTGGTATTGCACTTTTTTAGTTAGTTCTTAGGTTGCTCGGTGGCTAAAGGTGTATATGATACTAGTTTTTTTTTTTATTATTGAGGTAAATATCATTTGCCAATTTTGCAATGAAGAGCTAGACCTTTTTCTTAATGCGTTTCTTTAATGATGTTACAGAATCTGTATGCTTTTTATTCGGTGTTAAACTTGGGTTTTTTTCATTGTCGTGCTTGTTTTCTTCATGCCAATGCCACCGTCCAAGCAAAATTTAGGAAATGATATTGAATAAGAGAGATTGTGATTGGCACTAACATTAAATATTTTATCATCTAGGTCTGAGCGTTGTGTTTGTCAAGCTTCGTTGAACAACTAATTTCATGCCTGCTAACGAAGTCCAGATTCCTACCGCTTTTGGTAAGCTGTACATTGATGGTAGCTGATATTTTCAATCACGAGTCGACATTTTTATAACCAACTGGTTTGTTATGTTGGCTAGATCCATTTGCTGAAGCAAATGCTGAGGACTCAGGTGCTGGGGCAAAAGAGTATGTTCACATTCGTATACAGCAGAGAAATGGTAGGAAGAGCTTGACAACTGTGCAGGGGTTGAAGAAACAATTCAGCTACAACAAGATACTCAAGGACCTGAAGAAGGAGTTCTGCTGTAATGGTACAGTGGTGCAGGATCCTGAGCTAGGACAGGTGTGTATTTAACCTCCACAACACTGTACTAAGTTTTTTGTGGTTTTTGCTTGTTTAATTTTGGTCAATCTTTCGCAGGTAATTCAACTTCAAGGTGACCAGAGGAAGAATGTCTCTACCTTCCTTGTTCAGGTAACTTCAATTTTATTTGTATTGGCTTCATTTATTGGGTGATGTATCTCCTAAAACTATTGTTTTTATTGGCAGGCTGGCATTGTGAAGAAGGATAAGCTCAAAATTCATGGTTTCTGAGCTGTAGAAAATCCATTGAAGTGCAGTACTATGCAGAACATGTGTGAGGTTTACAATTATTCAAGCTGTTGTATTTCAAGTATTGTGGTGGTGGTGTAATTGTCAAGTTCTGTGGTTACCGTAATGTTGGATGATAAGGGCGATTGTGATACTTCTTCCATCTTAGACTGTTTCCAAAATAAATTTACCGAAGCTTTGCTAATACAGTCAGGTTGGCAATTGGTTACGATAAAAAACTTTCTTAATTCGTCTCTGTTCCTTATGGATGTGCTTGAATCTTAGTGTGTTCTTGGCGGGTTACTGGTGGATACGTTGGACTCGTAATAACCTACTAGATGTCATGACAAGGATTGTAGTTCTTGCACAGGATTATTTGGTCTTTTTTTTTGGGGTGATTTTTTACTTTTATTTTTTATTTTTATAGATAAAATTTAAAGACAAAATATTTTTAATTAAATAAATTAATTTGAATCTTTATGTAATATTTATTAATATAATTATTTTATTTATTGAAGTAAATATTTTAATTATCAATTGGTACTTATTAAATATATTTTAATTGTTAAATTAAAAACTATCTAAAAATATATTTTTAATATATTTTAAATTTAATATATTTAATTTAATTGCAAAATTAAATAAAATTAGTAACTAAAATAAATTATTCAAAATTTTTACTAATAATTAATTTAAATTAATTAAATATTTAAAATTAAATGAAAATATTTTACAGTTTTTATTGAAATTAATATATTAAATAATTATAAATTTATTTGATAATAAATTATAGCCTAAAAATAAAAAATTTAAGAATTTTATAATTTTAAAAAATTGTAAAAATTAAAAATTTAAATAAATACATAAATTTTTATTGAATTTAAAAATATAAATAAAAATAAATAGCCCTTAATTTTTGTTCTCTTTGTGTTATTGGGCGATGTACGTTTTTTTGAATCCTTGTACTAAAACAAGGTCACGAACGGTATTTGGTTACATGATTTCTAGTTAAATTCCGTATTTTCTATATGTAAAGGACTTAGCTGTGATCTCAAGACCCTTAGGCTTTTAACGTAAAAAACGAAATAGTTTATAATAAAATAAAATGCAAATAAATGTGATATTAGAAAATTATTGTTTGGGATGATAGAAAAGGTTGTAATGACATATAGTGAAATGTTGTTTAAAATAAGGGTTATAATATAATATAGTAAAATCTTATTTATTATTTTATATTTCATCCTAAATCTCAGATCAGAGGTAACTTATTTTTATTGTTTAGGATGGAATAAGATGTAATGTAAAATTATTAACTTCTATCTTATTTTATTTTATTCTTTTATAAACTTTCCTCTTAAACGATATAATAATATTACATTTTATTTCATTTCATTAATAATCATCCAATCAAACATAACTTAAGATAATTTTTCTAATAAAAAAGTTTCGGCTTAAACTCTTGTCCTTTTATTTTTTAATATATGGCATAATTAACTTCCTTTTCTTTCTCTATTTTGCTTAGAAATGACAATTCAACCCTTTTAAAAGCAATGATCTTTTTTTTTTTGACATATGGCATTATTAACTTCCTTTTCTTTCTCTATTTTGCTTAGAAATGACACTTCAACCCTTTTAAAAGCAATGGTCTTACTTTTGAAAACTTGTCGAGAACGGTCATCAGTAAAGAAACTTTTTTGTTTTATAAGGAAATAAAACCAAAAACAAACTACTAGTCGACCTAGATCACCCTACTAACGCAGGGTTCTAAAGGTTCTACAATAAAGAGCTCCATTCATATCTTGGAGTAATACATCCTTGACAATTTGCAACTTCCATGCTCGATGCAACAACCCTCAGATACCTATCACTAAAAGATTAATGTTAGGCATAGTGCTAATGGAAGGGGAAAGGATGTTAATAATTTCTAGCGAGTCCACTTTGACTATCACACATCGATATCCCTGCTCCCACGCTAGTGTGAGTCCTGAGTGCTCCCTAAAGTTCGGCAACCAAAGGTTCGCCTACTCCTATATTCTATAGAAAGCCTACATACCATTGACCTTGGCAAGTCCTAATTACGCCGTTGGCTAAAGCAATGTTAGATCTCGTTTTCATCACTCCATCCGTATTAATCTTAATCCACCCCTCTATGGGTTTGGTCCAATCTACTAGCATACCCAACGGTAAACCTTACACCTAAAAGATACGACTTTCCATATCTCTGGCCCGATTGATCCAATCAACATAATCCATGATGATTTTAGTTCCATCTACTAGCCAGACAAATCCAGTCTCAAAAATGCTGTTGTTTCTCCATTTTCATAAGAACCAACAAGCAACGCCAAAAATGGTAACCCACGCTACCTGATTCAAATGAACATGATGTTTAAGGTTAGAAAGAAGTCAAGTCCCCTCGTCTTATAGCGTGTAGAGTTGACTCTTCCTGTCCACAAGCGGGACAACCATTCTCCATTGTTAGATGACGAGTCACATGCTGCTGATTTGTCAATAATTTCCGCTTTGCCAAGAGCTAAAAAAAAAGACCTGATTTGTTGTGGTCCTGCCTATTTCCATATTTCCTCCCAATACCTGCTAGAAACGTCCGTGGTGATATTCTTAATGAGATCACAAGTAGATGCTACGTTGAATCTTTAGTGATTGGTGTGCCCCCACACCAATTGATCTTCCTTCCGGTCACTGATGTAAGGATAGATTGACTGGATAATCATACAAACTATGAAAGGGAGATATTGTTGGAATAAATTCCAACGCCAGTTGCCAAGTTCATTAGTAAAGTCAAAAATTGTAGCATTGAGATTGTTTTCAGGAATGGTGGTGTGAGCCACTAAATAGAGAGGACCCTAGTCATCAACCTAGTTGTTAAGGCAAAAAAGGACGCGTTGTCCATTGCCCAGATTCCGTTTAGTTCCTTGACACACAAAATTCCATGTTGCTGAGATCCCCCTTGAAATCACCGAAGCTCCATTTCGAGCTAAAGTCTAGGGAAGATGATGGTATCCAAACGGTATTTTTCCCTCAGAATCTGGACCCATAAGGTCGTGGGTCTTGTAAGTAAATCCCATCCAAGCTTAGTAAGAAAGCATTATTAGAAGATCTAATGCACTTAATTCCTAGGCACCCCACTTTTTTTGGTAGACATATTATTGCCCAATTGATAAGATGCATTTTCCGCTATCCATCCTACGACCCCCAGAAAAATCCCACATTAATTTTTCCAAATCATCATATAGTTGTCGGGGAAGACGAACCGTTTGCATCGTGAATATTGGAAGGCACGAGATTACTGATTGTGTTAGAGTAACTCGACCTGTTAAAGATAACATCCTAGAACGCCAACCAATCAGCTTCTTTTGGGCCTTATCTAGTATGTACTGGTAAGTATTTCTCGTGGTACGCTCATCAATCAAAGGAACTCCTAGATATTTTTAAAGATTGTTCGTACTGTTAACCTGCATCGCGTGGCTTAGACGACGCGTTGTAGTGTGAGAAATATTTTTGGAGAAAAATATCCGAGTTTTAGCAAAGTTAATGCTCTGACCTGATGCTTTACAAAAAGTTTCTAACATCCTTGTGATCACTCGCATCTGCATTTCCGTAGCTTCACCAAATAGGACTAGGTCATTGGAAAAAAAAGATAATGGAGGCCCTGCGGGACTTAATTTAATCGGTTTCCAATGGCCTTGACCCACTTCTTGCGAAATAAGGTAGCCTAGTCTTTCCATGCATAATACAAAAAGATAAGGCGAGAGCGAATCACCTTGTCTAATGCCTCGATATGGTTTAAATAGGTCAAATAAAGTATCTTGCCAGGTGACTTGCATTGACACCGTCGTCACACACTACATAATGACACGAATGAGGGTTTGCGGGATTCCAATATCGGTTAAGGTATTTTGAATGGAATCCTAGCAAAGTCGGTCGTAAGTTTTTTCTAATCCACTTTTAAAGCAAGATACCCTTTATTTCCCTGCTTTTCCCACATCGAGTGTATGATTTCCTGCGCAATAATAATATTATTAGTGATTTGTCTGCCAGGAATAAAATTGCATTGGTTTTCCTCAACAAGGTAGTCAAGGTGACCTTTCAACTGATTCACAATAAATTTAGCAATAATTTTATAGAGCAGCGTACAAAGGCTAATGAGCCTAAACTGGGCAAGATTGGTAAGAGTGGAGATTTTAGGAATTAATACCAGTATAGTTTGATTCAATTCCCGTTTCCAGCGTTCCAGATGAAAAATGGCCTAAATAAAAGCCACCACTGCGGACCTTACCTTATCCCGTTGATTTTGAAAGAAAAGCACAATGAACCCATCAATTCTCGTGGCTTTGTTTGGATTCATGGAAAAAACTGAGTTTTATGAATGGAAGGAAGAACAATGAAGAACAATGAAGAGACAACAATGAAGAGAAAACAGCTAGCTTTCAGACCCATTGTTCACACCCATTGAATTCTCTATAAATGGAAGGAAGAGCAATGAAGAGACAACAACGTTTCTGTTGTGAGAGGAGAGCAGAAGAGTGCTGGTGAGAGAGAGCAAAATTTTCGAGAGAAAAGAGAGAGAAGAATAGTGAGAGGGAGAGAGAAAAGAAAAACTTATTTATATAATTGTTTTTTGTTGTTTTCTCTTTTCTAGTAGGAGTCTGTGAGCTTGGGTTAATTTGGGTCTCTTGAAAATTGAGTGATAAACACTATTGTATGCTCTCATTGATTACAGTGAAATACTCAGTCGTCTCCAAACTAGACGTAGGCATTACCGAACTAGTATAAAATTTTTTTGTGTTATTGTTGCTGTTTATTTTTCACTCCAAATTTATTAAAGTTTCTGCACAACAGACGATGCCATAAGTGAAACAGATTTGCGAAAGCCCTTCATATGCCACCATAATCGTCTCCCCATCTAGCTCCACTATGGTACATAGAGGAACGATGATATCAATATCTACTGAAACCCGCGCGAACCTGCCCCTCTGCGTCTACATGGTGGTTTTGTCTATCTTGATGGTTTGTTCTACTAGGTTGCCCAACGCGTTGAGTATCATAATATTAAGCGTTGAGTATCATAGTATGATAACGATCAATGGAGAGTTCCGAAAAACTTATTCATACCACTGCTCGTGTTACTTGTCCTTGTGAAGGACAAAAATCTGGCCGCCAGTGTTGGACAAAGAGTGCATGCCCGAAGATGATTCACGGGCCATTCGTGAGGGTGTTGAGGAAGTCACCGTCTTCCGTGAATTTAACCATAAAATAATCATAATCCAAGTCGACTACCTTCATTGGGCCTCTCGGATTCCACATCTTTGTCAATCTGGAGCAAAGAATCCTGTACCCAATACGGCAACCAATCAACTTGAAGACAACTGTTTTCTCCCACTGCTTATCCGATTTTTTCTTGAAGGTTTGAGATAATAGAATGCCTTCACCTGCTTCCCCCGTCAGGTGGGTGATATTGCCTTCCTCTAACTCAATGATATCTTCTTCAGGCCATGCACAGTTCGCCAGTTCGATGTCCCCCGTCAATGGCCCTAGAATAGCATGTTAGACATTTTGGGCCCAAAGGGCAATTTTGTCAATGTCTCTGAAGTTGGACTAACATTAATTGCAATTTTGGTTTTTAAATAAATTACCGGTTAAGTTATGCCATTTGATCCGGATAAAGATAATAAAGTGACTCAATAAATGATCTAAATTAATGGGTCGAAGTCTGGATGGAAAATGAGTCCCGATCAGTGTGGACCGGGTCCATATCGGCCTTGTGATGGGGAAGCCCGATATGGAAGTTATATATATAGGTTAGGTCTCCTGCAGTAGCTCAGAAGAATGTTCACGAGCATAAGGTTCTTGACCCGTTAAGGAAGCTCGGAACGCTGAGGAAACTGTAGAATGGCCTAGCCTGTGAGTCGGTGAACGCTTTCCACTAAAGGACCCGGGAGATTCGGAGACTTTTAGAGCTCGAAATCAGCATCGGAATCCGAGATGGAACCGAATCTAGGTATTCCACATTACCTTCGTTTTTATCCTTTCACGTGATCCTGGAGTACGTAATAAGGTCTCCTCTATGTACTAACAATACAGTGATAATAAATGTAGATAATGGTTTCTGAGTATTATTTTGGGGACAATGTTACAATTGAATTTATACAGAAGTATTGGCATACAAGATAAGATGAAATAAAAGTAAAATATGTATTACAAAAATAATAAAGCAAATGATGCACATGTCTATCACTGTCTTTCTTAACTTTCGTTGGGATGATAATTATAAGATTAGTGTAAAAAATTAACGTTATTAATAAACTAAAAAACGTATAACTCGATTTGAAAACCTTATAACTAGACCTAATTAATATCCTTTTTACTCTCGACCTCTTTTTCAAGTTTCGTACTCTCTTGTTTTGTAAAATCTCAATTTGCTCCTTTTGTTTTCTGGGTTGATTGGTATAAATATACATGTGAGGAGGCAAGACAAAGTCGACATCTCCAATTTTGAGCGTGTGAGAGTGATTATCTTTGTATTCTTAAAGTAGGGGCTCAGGTTATCTAAATTACTGTCAATGGAGGTAAAAGAGAAATCTTCATGTCGTTGAACTATTTATGTTCATGGAACCAAAAGACAAAATTAAAGAGCTAGAAAATTGTGAAATTTTTAAAAGAAATGTTTATTAAATTTTATATAAATTGTGAGATATTAGGTAGGTATTTACGAAAAATCCATTAATTTATACATTTTGGTGAAACTGGAGACTAAGGCTTGAGCCCAAGACGTAGTGATTCTTCAATGTCCGGGTTAACAGTTTTAAGAGAACCATGTCTAAAGGCCTTAGGTAGCTGACCGTCAGTATGGGGGGATCGTGGATCAGAAATATGCGGCTTACATGAGTCTGATTAGACCAAAATAGCTGATGGGCCTATGTTATGCCTTACGATATACTAACAAAGAAGGGCTGCTATTGGGTCAATGTTTGGGCTGCTAAATCCTGCTTCTGTTTTTGTTTCAAATACATCGTCAAGATCATTAGGTCAAATCATGCCACTCCCAGTGGTGTTGGCATCTGAGTAACTTCATTTTTGGGCTAATGATGAAGTAGAACCTAATCAACAGAGATTATTGACGCGAATCCGTTGATTGTAGTATTATTTTTTCAAGTTTTCTGCGATATCCTACTTTTACAACTCTTTTTAAGTTACAAACAAACAAAAATGTTCTTCTGAAACCGCCCGCACATCCAGAAAAACAATTAATCTGAAACTTGAAAGCAAGAGAATGGCCTCAACAAGTTGAGACGGTCTGGCTGTGCATTTGTCCGTTACCCGGAAGTTAATATGTACAGTCGAATGCATCCACTATCCAATTAACCATCTTTTTGAGTTTGTCAAGTGCATATAATATATGGAAGAACTCAATAAACTAAACAATTGGCTTTTAGAAACAGAAAGAAAGAAGAAAAGGCCTAAACGCAGACCATGCATATGCATGCAGCAGTGTAGCATACACATGAGGAATAACACCTCCCTCTTCTTTCCCAGAAGAAAGGAACTACATAGGAATGAATACTAAGGCAATCTTTCTTTGATGGTCTAATTTAACAGGGTCAAGGAACAATCGCAAAAAAAAAAAAAAAACCTTTCATACGACTGAGATGACGCTTTAATCGTAACAAACATGGGAATCAGCTAATGTGTATGCCTGATAACGAGATAAATGAACCAACAAAGGAATTTCGAGTTTATTTTTGGCTAGCTCCAAGAATATTTGAGACAATGAAAAATGTCGAGAAGCTAACTAGTCTTATTCCGCAACAATACAACTTGGCAGCATGAGATCGAGCATGTAAAACTGATAAGGGTTTTGGAACAAATTCCGCAAGAGTACTTGAACCAGGAAAACGCATCACATTATGGCGTGATTACTCTTTTAGCTAGTAAGGATCATATGTATGTATGGAAATGTGAAAAGGGGTTAACGTTATAGAAAAAGGAAATGATATATTACCCAAGAAAAGCGTGACCATCAAGAAAGGGTAAGTTGGCAAACACTTCTCAGATTTGTAATACGTACATGATTGAAACATTACCTCATGCTGACATCAAATTTGGTAAGTATCAACAGTATCCCCTATGAAATAAACCTTTCCTTTTCCTTGATTCCCATGCCTGCTTTGTAAATAGCTTTTGCAAGATGTATCATTTCTATCTTTCTCTTCCCTTTTCCACTTGTGAGGGTTATATCCCAGTAGTTTATGAAGAGAAATGTTTTACTGTGTTGTTTTTAACTGTAAAGCAGAAACAGCAATTGTAGCTAGGATCATACGATTATTGAAATTTTGTCCTTTTTAATTTGCTAGTGATTCATGACAATATGCGCCTTGTAGTCATTGGTATTTCTTCTCATGTATATTCTTGATCGTAATCGTAATTAAGCTTAATTGACTGCAACTTCCTTTAATCTTATAATCACCAGAATGTTAACTGTTATTAATTGAGAGAGAGTGAGATAAATGGTCATCATGATCCGAGGGATCACCGACATATGCAGCTTCTTAACTTAACTCCAATCATGAAGAATTTGGGGCAGAAGAAAACCTATGTTTTTTGGGACCTGGGACCTGGGACCTCCACCTTCAACTTGAAGGGGCGTATATAACTCGAAAAAATGAAGGGGAAAAAAAAACCAATGCTGTGATACAATCTCAAAAGTAGTTCATAAAGGTAGCTTTCCATTGTGAAAAGCAGTAGCATAAACCATGCCAAAGTTGACAAATCAAAAAGAAGCAATTCTTATGGGGTATGAGATATGAATCAGGGACCACTAATCCCCGACGAATTGTATGATATTTGTAACTTGTATAAGAATTGTCCTAATCTCATACAAAAGGAGCCAACCAAAATTTGTTGCTGAGTTTAATTTGTCTAACAAGTTAATAAGATCTATATATTTGAACATGAGCCACAAACGATTCAATCACTCAGCTTGGTGATCTTCATCTCAGAGAGGGACATGATTCCTAACTATTAAAACATAAGAATATTTTATTTTTCGGAAAAAAAGATGTCTTATCCAGAAGAGGAAAGAAATATCTCTATGATTCTTGCACCAATCACTGGCAATTCCAATTTAGCCACTAGTAAATAAAATTGTTCTTTCCAACTATAAAGTAAAGGATGCAAAAACTATTCTCGACCCATGGACCAATACCCATAGTGTCCTTAACCAACTATAGCTTTTTTTTTTATGTATATATATATATATATATATGTATCCAGTATTTAACAATACCTAAACTACTTATCAAACATCACCATCTTATGCCAAGACTTGTGGGTATATCCCAACAAAGCACCAGCCAAGCTATATAGCAAGTATATCTTTAACCTGCTAAGTCATGCAGCAACTGAGCTCCCATCAAGTTCCTGTAAGGCAAAGTCTGGCCTTCTCCATCTAGAAGTGAGTATTGAACCGGTTGGCAGTCTTCACTATGATCTCTAGCGTAAAACAGAGAGTTTTGAGAGGCAGGAGAGAAGGCTAAGCTCACTCCAGTCCCTCCATGCTGTTGCAACCCTAAAGTCAATGATACACCACCACTATTGAAGGTTTGGCTAGTGGCACTATGATGATCGTTACCATAAGAAACTCCACCAGCAGATTGTTGATTGTATGTAGAAAAATCTAATTCGAGAGGACCAAAGTTGCCAAAGTTCTGGTGTGGGTGATGCAAGTGGTGATTTTGGAAGGTTTTAATGCCTTTTGAGTTGTCATTTCTATCTGGGCTAGAGATAATGGAGGAGAGGCACTCAGAGTCAATCCGAGTGAGCTGATCTGGAGTTGGTTTCTGATCCGCATAGGAGAGATTATGATTTGGCCGGTCGTTATTGTCGTCAAGATCAGTAACCCCATCTGTAGAAGCCATGTTGTTTTCGTGATCTTTCGACTCTTCCAAGTACATTTCTTCTACCATAGGTTTCCAAAGTCTCACTCTTGCATTGATGAACCAATTAGACACCTGTGAAACAAAAATATAGCATGTATGGACAAATGGCATCAGAAATTTAATATGCGTAGTGATATAACATGCACATAATATAATCGATGCAAATCACGATCAATGAAATATACAATTAATCTGCAGATATCAAGAAGAGAATGTCATTATCTTCATGAATGGCTACATTATGTACACAATCAGACAAAGAGATGTAGACGTGCCTGGCTTCTTGAGAGGCCAGTTTGGCGAGCTAAGATATGTTTATCAACATCGTTGGGGTACCTGCAAGTTTAACCATGAAAGGTCCTTTGTCATAACTCAGAAATGAGCTTTTGAGAGTTAAGAACCAGATGTAAATGTACTTTGACTAGGCTTTCTTATTCTGTGTCCGGCGAGGGCGAGTGAGAGAGAGAGAAATGGGCCCTATGTAAGAGAATCAAATCCATGCAAAGACGAAATACGAGAGGCATATATGGAAAGAGAGCTAAATGATTGAAAATAATATGACAAACACAAATGTAGACATAGAATATAAATGAAGGGAGGTGGGTGGAAACTAACAAAACATATAATACAAGTGAGACGGAACATATATGTGATCGTCATTTATAACAGTACTAGTAGGAAACAACAATACGTATTATTTTCTTGTTCGTTTGGATGAAAAAACAATGATTCCCTCTCAAAATCTACTTTGTAGTGTAGCGGAGATGTGTGAAGACTACTGTTCGTTCAGTATGATAGATTATCGAATAAAGAAAGACAAGAGAGAGAGAGAGACTAACGGGTGTAGGAAGTGTTCAAATAACCAGGCTCGAAGCACCGAAACAGATCGTTCCGGTAAGCCTCTTTGCGGCCTCCATGGATGACTCTCCATCATGCTCATTTGTTGAAAGGCTCTTTGTTGTCTTAAGGCTTGATCAATTATCCTCAGCCTTGGAGTTTCACCTCTTGATGTGCCTGGCGCAACAGGATCTTTCTCTCCCATGGCTTTCTTTGTTGCATGAATTTGAGACACAATCCCATCTCTTAAACACCTGAAATGCCTTGACATGGCCTTTGATGCCAAAGCTGAATATACTGTAGCTGCCCCAGTTCCGGCAGTAGCTTCAAAAGACGAGACTACAGCTTTCATTTGATCGCAATAGTGCCTGTATCTTCTGTCGACCTAATTTAATCACAGGAAATGACAGAGACAGCAGTTAATGAGAGAGTTGGAAGTTTCTCTGATGACAGTTACAGATAGGAATATATATATACAATCTGGCAGAGTAATGAGATGAAAACAACGACGCCATGAAAAGAAAAATGGAATAGAGGTTTCTTCAAGAGAATTAAAACTAACTTCGCGCGGTTGTCACGGAGTGGGCATTTATGGAGAGGCCCCAAGTCGCGAAATTAGTTCAAGAACCAAATTGGAGAAGCCCAACTAATGAACAACTAGTAAAAGTTTGGGATCTCTTTTTAATGCATGGAAACAGTTATGCGGTTGATTTTACTTTGTTGAAAAGAATAAGCGAAAAAGAGGGGATCTTATGGATTGAAAAAAAAAGGCATGAAATTTGAGATAACATATATACCTCTTCCAGCATCGAAAGCAGCTTTGTCTTTCTCTTCTGCAGCTCCATAAATTCGAGAGAGCACAAAGGTTGCTTTCTTGAAGAGCTGCTACTTCCATTCTCATCGTCCCACTGTCTTGTCCTGTGGGATTTTAGCTTTTGTGTATCATTGTGCTTCGTACCAAGGCTACAGAACTCGTTCAGGAGTTCTTGTACAGGACCTAGATACTTCGAGTTCCTAAGTTGATACTGGCCTTGATGATGCAAATTTGCAGCTTTTGTCAAAAGATCATCTTGGATTATCCGTTGCTCTCGTTGAATACTTGAAACTGGAGCAGACTTCCCAAGGAAACCATCTGTAGAATTATTTGAATGCAGAAACCTCATTTCTTCTTGCGGATTTGCATGATTATGATGATTGGTTGTGTGCCTAAGCTCAAAGGACTGTAAGCCAATGCTTGAAGGATTGGTTGAACTCAGTGAGAGTGAAAGACCTTGACTTGGCCTCTCATTTCCTTCGCAAGGAAAGACGCACCTCAAAGAAGAATCATCAACAACCAACCTATTTTCTTGCCAAGAAGCTGAGTCTGGTCCAATCATTAGATTCTCATTACTTGTCTCGCACATCCCAGTTGTGAAATCAGGTTTATTGTACTCGTGTTGATAGAATTCGCTTGTGGATTCATTGATTGCTTTTGATGTTGAAGAACCACCAGGATTGTTGTTCCCTGATTTGTTGAAGAACCCTTTCCACAGAGCAGAGTTGCCGTCGCCTTGTTGATCCGGTATATTCTTTGAAAACCCTATCATCTCCATACCTGTGGTCAAGTTGAAGATCTCCGGGTTGGATTCAAAGCCTTGGATCTGATTCACGAGATGGGTTTGGATCGTCGGGTTACCAGATGAAACATCTGAGTAACAAAAGGCCACTGATGATACCATCTCCCTTGATTTATCCTCAAGTAGTTCTCGAGCCATGACAACGTCAGCTATCTCCTTTCTCCTCTATCTCAGGTTTCTATTGGTCTTACAGTTGCTTCAAAGCTGATGTGGCTTCTGCAACTTTACAATTTACCCGGATCAACTCGCACCTAAGAAGCCAGAAACCGCACCATCAAAGCGCTGTTAAACACCGTAAAGGAAGATCATCAAGCAGCAAACTCTGGACAGTAAAGCACGGACCTTTTGATCGAAAAGTCCTAGATTTCGTGACTTTACGTAGGAGAGTGAAATATGAGATAGAGGAGAGAAACCTGACCAAGGAGTAGTGGAATATCACAGATGAAACTAAAGAATATCAGTAGAAAGTGGAAGTTCGCTGGTGAGCTTTGGTGGGAGAGAGGTAGAGAGATAACGAAGAAGAAGAAGATGATTACGATGAAGATAGAATGGGGTGAGGTAGGCTCACTTTTTTCTTAGGTTCCATCTCTTAATAAGCCAACAGGGTATGCCATGAAATGAAAACCTATCCTAGGTAGAGAGGATCACATATATCTTCTCAGAATAGAGGATCAGATAGAGGTGATGATGAATATATGCCTCTTCTTTTCCCTTTCTCTCTCCCTATTTGTTTCTCTAGGACTAGCTCAAGTGGGTCAATGCAGCCAGGATATAAATATGTCCGAATTAGACTTTCTTTGCAGTGAGAAAAAACGCACAATCCTTCAATTATTTCACACCCACCAATTAAAACCCGCAGGGGATGATAATTAAGAAAGACAAATTCTAGAAGTATTATTTCAGCGATTAAACTATAAACAAATAGAAATGTTTTTACACAGTGAACAGGAACAACAGAATACATAACCTACAAGCCGTCACATGATACATTCTCAAAACCATGTTTGATATACATAAATATATGTTCTCTTAGATTACAATAAGGCTGTGGAGATGGAAGCATATGTTTTATACGCAAAAGAAAAAAAGAAACACAATCCAACAAAGTTTAAAAATAAATAAAATTGAGAAAAGGGCCGTTATTATAGAGATCTTTGAAGTTGGGTCGAATCCCAAGAAATCATTCCTAACTAGGAGTTGTGTTCAGGCTTTTTCAGAGAGACTTATGTTTGAGCAGACTATAGGCTAGTCAGTCTAGCGGTGGCAAGTACACATACTTTCCAAGGCTTCTGACTAGTTCATAATAGCTTGAAAATTCGAAGGACTTCTTCAATGATTAAAATATTAGAATGGAATGGGGAGAGAAAGAGGTGGCTTGGTTGGCTATACGAGGAGGAGAAGTGATGCTTCCGATGGTGAAAATTTGTTCCCATAATAAGGGGGGAGAGTTGGGGAAAGAGGGAAGACGAGGTGGTCCAATCCAATGTTTCCCATCCAACTCTAATTAATAGGTCTAATAAAGTAGAGTACTACAAACCAGTCCCACCCATATATCTCTCTCTATTGCATGGGGGGTGGGGGGACCATATCATTTACAGCAATAGCATCTCTTCTTTTTATTAATGGCCGTGAACATATATGCCCACCTCCACGCGCATTTCATGCGACTTCTCCATCCCATGTTTGTCTATCAACGTGATTTGCATTCCGCTGCTACAGACCAAGGAATCCAAGCTTTCAAACCCTTATTGGGGCATGAAGTTGGCTGGGTCGGGTTGGATCCGTTATCAGCTTGGCCCACTAGTCACTTTCTTAGGGGGTCATTCAAACATGATCTAAGACTCGATTGATTGGCTCATGTCACTCGACTCAAAGCTCGAACACACCTCACTTCCACTAATCCAGTTAGACTCCATCCAACTTTGATATTCAGTTTAGCCTCCCCTTCTTTCTTTCTTTAATTTACCCCAAATTTTGACACAAACACCACTTTTGATGTAGTTTGAGATTCTATTCTTATCCTACCAACAATCTATATCAAAATCAATGTCTTTCCAAAGAAGAATACATCCAGTTACTTTTGTTCTATGTTTTCTTCATCTCTTGTACACACAAAAATTACACCCAAATCATAAAAACATCATTGAAGCAAAGATTATAATCTGTGTTTGCTCGCCAACTTAAAAAATGAAATGGCATACGAAAAGGGAAAGGATTTTAGGAAAAGAATGGCATGCATTAGTAAGGAGTTTACATTGCCAAATAATAGTCCTTGCCATTGAGAGAGGAATATTAGGAAAGAGAGCACTTGAGATAGTTGAAAAACTGTGAAATAGAGGAGAAGAGAAATAGAATAAACAAAGTTGAGATAGCTAGAAAACTCTAAAATAAAGAAGAAGAGAAACAGAAGAAACAAGGCTGGAGGCTAAAAAAAGTGAAAACGACTATAGAGAAGGGAAGACAAGCTACAAATGAAGATAAAAGGAACTTAAGATTTTCTAACTATACTTTCAAGCTTCAAGCCAGGTCAGACCTACAAGCTTAAATATTTTTTAGAAAAAAACTCAATTGAGTGAACCTGTTGAATTCGAAAACACGGTCTGATCTAGCAAAGTTGGAAAAAATGTATGCTGTAGCTCTAAGATGAAAGTTTGAGTTTGGCCTTAGGCCCTTCTCTTAATTGATATGTCGCTTTGCGAGTTGTCATGTACTGTTCCACATATGGATGATAAGATGCCACAGGAATCCCCCAAGACGATAGGTAAGACCTCAAAATGTTATTGCCTTTTCAACAGTAGTGGATAATCGTCCCACATCCAGTCTAATTCTAAATTCTCCAAATGGCATTAGCCCTTTTTTACCAGTCCAAAGAAACTTCACTTCCATAGATAGCATTGGGAGATAAGGGATGGATGCCCTGGAGGTATAGATCTATTTAAATAGATAAGGCCAAATCATTCTAAGAAATAAATGAGGTTGAGGAGGTGTAATGCTTTATAAGAGTGTGAAAACTTGCCTAAATGATATGTAAAATCTTTATAACATGAAGTCAAAAGATAAGAATATGTGAAGAAAAATAATATAAGCAAGACAGGAGGAGTTGAATAGCAATTGCTAATCCTAAATACAAGTTTCAACCAAATCTTAAACTATATTTGGGACAAAGACTTTGCTAATCCCTAAAATTGATGCCACTAGGTCAAAGCAATATTGCATATTCTATAGAGATTAAGGCTATGACACCAAGGAATGCATTAATTTAAAAAAGAGTTGAAGCCTTACTCCATAATATCCATCTGTAATAATTTTAATATAGAACTTAAACTAGAAGATACAGGGAAAGGAAAATTCCTAATATGCAAAGTGAAATATCTATAAGGAGGGACCTTTCCTATGGTTAAGAATCTAAGAGGAGAAGCACTCTAATAATGAGAACAATCAATTTAATTATAGTAGGAGACTCAAAAGTTAGTAGAAACTAGCTGAGAAATTCCATAAACTTATGCAACTTATAAATTCCTAGTTGTCTCAATATCAAGTACAAAAAGAAAGTATCCAAATCAAATAAAGTTTAAGGATGAAAAGATAATAGATATAAGAAATATTTATAAGGATTATGAAGGTTAAGAAGAAAATATCAAATCATAAAGTCGAAAGGGTATTAATATATAATAGAAAGTATCTTTGACATTTTTTTTACAATACATTCAATGGGATAAGTTTCCAAAACCAATAACCTAAGCTTAATTTCATACGTTTGATATGATTTGGATGTAGATCAAGTTCACCCAAAATATAAGATTAGTCTACTGATAATAATGGGAGAGCATTCTCAAAAGGGAAAAAAATAAAGTTTCATATCATTTACATACTTACATCTTAAAATGTCCTTTTTAGGCATGTAAAAAGGGTGATTCTTTACCTTTACTAATTATCAACAAAGTTTTCAACAAAACATAATGGAGAGGTGGAAAAAAATCAAAACATATAATGATAGTGTTATGCAACGTCTCTAAAAGGAAAGCAAAAGATAAAGCAATTAGATGCTGGAGACTTAGATGTATTAACACTAAGAGATTGTTGACAACTGAACTTGTAGAAGAAGTGGTTTGCATCCAAATTAGTTGACTAGGAGATGCATGCATTCTTAAGGTTGGGTAAAGAAATGAATTGGGATGAGAGGGAAGAAATGAAATAGCTTCTGTTCGAGCATTTGCTTGGTCCTTTTTAAAAATAATCACTTATAAGGTCAATATGGTTCTTACGTTTAAACCTATAAAATATAAAGAGAGATTATTTATAAAATAAAAATATTTTATCAAGCTTCTTAATGTAGGATTTATTATATAATTTGACTAACCTAATGGTTAACAAATGTAATTATGGCAAAGAAGTCCAATGGAAAATGGAGAATGTTTAAAAACTTAAAAAATTTATCGCTCCTTAAAATTGACTAGCTTGTGGATATGACATTAGGCTACAAGTATTTGAGCTTTGTAGATGTTTATTCAAGATACTATAGATTCTAATGCACAATCCATATCATGAGAAGACTCCATTCATAACTCATAATGGGACATATTGCTATAAGGTAAATGTCTTTAGGTTCAAAAACACAATTATAGTATAAGAAAGGCTTATCAATTCAATTTTATAAAGACATTTAGTAAGAAACATGGAAGTATACATTGACAATATGATAATAAAGACCAAAATAAGGATTTATTAATATTATAGAACTATGTGAATGTTTTAAGATGATTGGGGAGCACAATACGAAACTCAAACTTGAAATTTGCATATTTGGCATCTCAAGTAACAAGTTTTTGCTTTTTATAGTTAACTAGAGGGGAATAAAGATCAATCAACACAAAGTCATGAATATTTTTTAAATGAAAATTAATATGACTGTTGTGTAACTTTTAATAAGAATCATTATCCCATCGTGGTTTCTATCCAATTCTACAACCAAATATATATACTTTACAAATGATGATGGCGAAAGAATTTTGAATTGAATGAAGAATGCATGGAATCTTTTGAGGAGATAAAAAGTTACCTGAGAATTTTTCCATTTCTAGCTACACTAATTGATAAAGAGAGTTGTACTTTACTTGGTAACTTCAAACAAGTTGATGGTTTTCATTCTTGTGAAAAGCCTTAAGCACCAAATACATATATATTATATGTGCAAGATCTTTTAAGGTGTATAGATAAAATATACACTTATAAAGAAACTCATGCTAACTCCCATGACAAAAACAAGAAAGTTTCAACACCACTTTTAGGCCTATATTATTAGCATACTTGCCACTATGATATATGTTATAAAAGCTTGAAAAGCTTGAAATTTCTAAAAGGATAATAAGACTATCAGTTGATTTAGGAGATTTATTGATATATGCCAAGGAACTCTATGAAATCTCAAGTGATAGTAAATTTCATTATGAAATGTACATTCTCGAAGGATCTAGGTGATGAAGATGTAAGACAATGACCTCTATTGTGGGTTATATATATGTACAGAGCTAGAAGATAAAGTGGGAGTAAAGTAGGAATATATTTATAATAATCCCTCAATATATAGTTCAAAGATCAACGAAACCATAATTTCAAGAAAATTAATAATAAAGCAAAATATAAAGCTATCATGTGAGTAATTTGATTGATGAAAGAATTGCAAAACTCTAATATCCTAAATAAATTAGAGTCTTAATTGGTTGTCAATTAGTTGAATGAATGTTATAAAGTTAGAAAAGATGAGATGCAAAGGTACAAGGAGTTCTTAAAATTTGTACTAATAGGATTAACATTAATTTTGAGTTAAAATTTAGAAGAAGAATAGTTGGTAAACTAATTTGTTAAAGAGGGACCTAGAGAAGTTTGAACATTTGGAGCGTTCTCGGAAAAGGGAATAAGCCTATGCTTAAGAAAGCAGTTTTGGGTCAATTGACAGAGGGCAAGTAAGAACAGATTCCCAATTATCAGTTACATTGAAAAAAGGTAGCTAACTCATAATAAGGAGTAGGCTCAAAAGATATTATGTAGATATGCAATATATATCATAATGTGGGGAAATTATACAAGAAATCCTTTATGATGCCTTTTTTGTACTAAGTTAGTTTAATATAAACACACCAAATCTTGAGAGAAATCCATTAAGGATCCTATTAAGCACATCAAGGAGTAGTTAGTTCTACCACATAAAATATTAAGGGTTTAATATTTTTGGCAAATATTGAGGAAAGATTTTATAGACTATATAAAGACCAGTAATTGTTGTCAAAGCCATAATCCTTACCATCATCGCGCAATTATAAATTACATGCTAATTTTCAACATTGTACTATTTTCTTAGTAAGGGATAGGCAGATTAAGTCACTTCCCTCTTGATGTGAAAAATATAACTTTTCTTTTCGTGGTAGTTAATTATTTCACAAAATAGGATAAGGCAAAATCATTCACATAATTCACATTGAAGGTGCTAGAAAATTCATTGAAACCATATTATATGCAGATACAAAGTTCTTTTTTCATTAGTTATATGAAAGCATGAGTAGAGTTTTTACATATCTATAAGAATTAAGTAGAAAGTTTCTTCAGTAGCACATCCAATATCTAATGGTCTAGCAAAAGTGTCAATTATAGGATAATACAAAGATTGAAAATGAGGGTAAGTCATAGTAAAAACTATTATTTCGAGAAGCTATATAATATTTTTAGGCGTAAAAACTTAACTCAAAGGGATCCATAGATAAATCACCTTTTAATTTAACATTTAGAGTGGAGTAACTTGTCCCTATTGATTTAATATTTATAAATCTACAAATGTCCAGATTTATTAAAGAAAATAATTACAAGTATCTTTAAAATGGTGTGAGTTGATCGAGGAAAGAAAAAAGAAAATAACATTTAGGAATATCACTTATCAACAAAGATTCAAGCAATTCAATATGAAGAAAACAAAAGATAAAACTTTTGTTAAAGAAGTTTGAACCTAAAGAGAGAAAACACATTGGAAAGTTTGGAAGCAAGAGGAAAGCTTGCTTTAAATTAAACAGGATTGTCTAGAAACATGAGGTATCTAACTTTTTAATGCCTCATATTCATAATTGTTACCTATTCCTTTGAAATGTTGCTCATCGTTCTCAATCTTAGGCTTAGGACAAATTCGAAGGAAAATAAATATCTTAGTTCAAATTATCGATTGTGTAAGTGTGGATGTTTCAACTTAATCATTTCTTTACATTTATTAAACTTGATAAGTAAAATGGCCACGTTATTGTAATTACAAGTATCAAATGACTTACTTTTTAGGAAATCGCAATGTATGTCAACATTTTACTTATTTCTAATGAATTACTTGATTTTATTGTAATTTCTCAAGTCAAGTCTTTTGTAATCTATATTTAGACTCTAAATCTTTTTATTTGCTCTTCGTGATTTCACCCTAGATAGTCAATTAGTATCAATTTTTATTTCAAAAATTCAAGTATTAATACATATCTTTTTATTTTGATTTCAATAATTTCTAGAGAAAGTAGAATTTGATTTCATTTTACCTAAATGAGAGCTTTAATTAGTATTATGACTATCTTATTTTTGGTTTATCTCATCAAATATATGTCTCGTTCCTGTTTCACCTAACAAGGTCGATTTAGTTTTAATCAACGTAAAACAGCCGAATTGGGTTACGATTTGCTCACTGAATAATGAATTTGCTGCTACTAATTAATCCATATTAAAATCTTAGTGCTTCCCAGAAATAGATTTCAAAGAGAATACAACACTTGATATCATTATTTAAACTATACCCATTTTAAGTCAGCACCAGCAATCAAATTTACATACATCACGAAGCAAAAATACATTTATTACTCTTTTAAGGGAATTTATCATTGTTCTTAAATGAGAATAAAGAATCCAAACTTTTCAACCTGTTGCAATGAATACGAATTCTTTTAATTTAAAACATGGGAAGTTGTTGCTCCTTTCTATTTTAATTGGAAGATGTTGAAACTATTATTTAATGAGATATACTAAAAATTGTTTTCCCAATAAAAGACTTTCAAAAAATAGAATCTCCTTCTTCCCCAAAACGTGGGACAGCCGACTTATCTCAATGTATAATTTCTGCCATTCCATTCTTATGTTTTCTATTTATTGAATTCTGTATTTGGTGACTTGACATCTCCATCACCTATTCTTCAAATGAAAATGATAATAATTGATAAATATAAAAAGAATAATGGTTGAAATTGTGAACTGAACACTAATTTTTTATAAACAATCAAACCCACATATGATTGCAACATTTACTTATAATTAACTAGCGAGTGTGCGTACAATACAAAAATGGTATATTACCAATAAAAGAGAATGAAGAAAGCGAGAAACACGCTCCATGAAAGTGAGAGTGGGCAAAAGCAGGACCTCACTCTATCTTTAATTGTTGTCGTTAAAAGCAGGTGGTCCTAACTCCTAAGAGCCAAAAAAGCTTTCTCCGCCGTTTCCCTGAAAATTTACGCTTTTGCTTGTTACACTAAACTACGCACCCACTGCGCATCTTATCAGACATCACGCCCTCCCCGTTAGAGTGACTTGTGGGTGAGACTTCATTTCTGCAGTTTTTGCCATACGTACCTTTCATGAGATTTATATGTAAACGAGCCCTTCTCTGGACCGAGCCTGAAAAGCATATTGTGGCGTTTCACAAATTACCAAATACGTTTCTTTTCATTTTCTGAGGTCAATTAGCAGCCTCAAAAATCGGGCGGTTTTGAAGAAACTACCGACTCTGGCTGGCTTGTAACTAAGAGAAGTAATGATGTTTAAGGTGGGTTTTGAAACTTGTAGCTAGGTGCGAGATGGCGTGTAGAATGGTCCACCATGGGACCAATCTAAGTCAAACCATGGGAAAGCAGGGGCTCTGTTGGATCATAGGCTCTGTGGCTAGCTTTACGTGATGGAGATCATCAATACTGCATGTATGTTTGGAAAAGGGATTACTTTGTAGGTTGGAGAACAAACCCTACTAGCGAGAAGAAGTTGGAGGATATGCAAAATTATTGAGTGTGTTAAGAAGGTAGGGTCACCGTTGTATGATTGTTGGTACGATGTTGGGTCCTCAGTAATAGTCTTTGTTTCTTGGTTAGGGCCAGAGGTTGGGCACGAGGATTTCCTTTTTCATTCTCCTTATGTTTCTCTTCAATAAGGAACCGAACTGTTATAATATTTCCTAACTAGCTGTTCATTAAAAATGCAAACAAGAAAAGGCAAAACAATTTTTAAGGGATTTCAGTTTTTATCGTTCCTGCCTATGCTTTTAAGGGAAACAAAATGGAGGAAATAAGAGGTTTTCATGGAAATGAAGTCCTGTTAATAATCTTATCTGCTTCTAATTTACCACATATATATATATATATATATATAAAGAAAATGTTTCGTAATTAGGTTTTACAGGCTCTTGTTATAAAATATGTATGTGCACTGTGCAGTGCAGAGACTTGAAATATAAGATTGACGAAAAGTTATTATGGATTGATATTCCTGTATATTATTTTTTATCTAATATTATTCTGTTTCATGAAATCTCAATTATTTATTTTATGAAACCCACACAAGATTCAAGCAAAACTTATACAAGACTCACATAAATAAACGATTGAAATTCATTAAGCACAACATTAAAAGACCATAATATTAGATAAGGTATTTGAACTTCTGCATATTAATTGCTTAATAGGTAGTAGGTAGAGAGTAGGAGGGTCGCAAGGCCAGTAGAGTAGCTACGTCACGTCATACTATACGAAGCTCATTAATTTGTGGAAAGAAGTTCAGAAAAACAGGGGGGCCTACCGCCTACGCCACTAATTTGGTTTGTTTTCTCATTTCTGCATTTGATTTAACGCATGCATCCTCCGCAGGACCAACATTCCTTGGTGTTTCCACAAAACTACGTCACTTATGTGTGTGCAGAGCCTCCGAGATTGGCCGGCCTCGTTACCGCTAAAATTGATATAAATAATGTCACCCTATTGTCTTGTTAATAGAATTACACTTCTTTATTGTTTCCTCCCTAACTCAAAAGAGAAGCGAAGTAGCTAGACAACGTTCATAACTGTAATTGCATTTAAAATAATTAGCGTCCCCTTAGCATGCAAGTAATTGAATAGGTAAGGACGTATAATAATAATTATATATCACATAAAATCTAAAGATAAATTATTTTTAATTAATTAAACTTATTTTATTCTTTTATATGCTATTTATTAATAAATTATCTACAAAAAATATTTTATTTTATTAAAATAAATAATTTAAAATATATTTTAATTACTAAACCAAATTTCATTTAAAATTTATATATTTTGAAGATATTTTAAATTTAATTATATTGATTAATAAAATATTTTATTTAATTTAATTAAAAACCAAATAAATTCTTAAATAAAATTAAGTTATTCATAACTTTTATAAATAATTAATTCTAATTAACTAAATATATAATTTTAAAATAAATTATTCATAATTCTTATTAATAATTAATATATTAAATAATATATATTTAGTTGATAGTAAACTAAATTACTGTTAGTAGTGTGCCTTAGGCCAATGGATATTTGTTATTCATGTATTAACATTATGACTTGTTAATAATATATTATGAGGTATTCCTTTCATATATGCATGTATTTCGTTTATGTAATGTGATTT
>JANZLF010000005.1:24368697-24384592 GCA_026546835.1 Erythroxylum foetidum | reverse complement strand
AGATTGTAAGTTCCTATAAATTAAAATAGATTAATTAATTTTTATTTAATAATATTTTAATTAAACTTCAAATTTTTAGATAAATATAAACAATTTTTTAATTATTTTTAAAATTTTAATTATATTCAATATTTATCTAATTTTATAACGGTCTAATATTAATTGAACCTTTTAAATATTAAATCTTTCGTCTCTTCGGCTTAAATTTTGGTCTAATTTTTTAAAGCATTTGAATCTCTCTCCCTCATTCCCGAGAAGGAAAAAGAACATCAGGTTCGTTGTTCTATCAGATCAAGCATAGATAAAACGTGGGTCGAAATTTAAATTAGCAAGTTGCATGTTGAGTTGTGAACTAATCTACAAGAAAGTTAGAAACGATTAACGTGAAAGTGAAAGGAAAAGAACTACTTTGATCAAAGCACAAAGAAGAAGACAAGCAATTGATCAAAGTTGAAAACTAGGAAACCTGTTAGAAGGCGCTCCTGTTTTCTTGTACGCTGCCTAATCTTAACTACTAAACGTTATGCAGGTTAACCGGACCAGTACCTAACTACCATGAAATAGAAATAACGTAGGCCCGCCATAGCTGGGTACAAGTAAGAACCCTGTGGACAAGAAGGAGTGACTTGGGTGGTTAAACCTTCTCACTTAAGACTCTCCCTTTTAAGAGATTTTGAGTTCGAGTCACGTTAACGGAGGAGAAATAGGTATTATTCCTATTGATGATCCTCTAAACCCCTGAGTACAAAATCTTGATCGGATTAATTACGGACGTCTCGTTTCCAACAGTGTAAGAGTTGGAGCTACTAAGAAACTTGAGAACTGATGGGAGCCTGATGCTAAGCAAGGGGCGGCCAGCAATCAATCATCAGCTAAACAATCAAGTATGTGGAGACTTTTTGTGCGCAGACGTGTACAGGCAATGCAGAAATATGAGGGATCTTGGGATTTTCAGGTTTACCTCATCTAGGACTCTTAGGGTAGGATCTTAGGAGATTATGATTAATCCGACTAAGCTGGGATACCTAATGTAATCAAAAATAAATAAATAAGAACCCTGTGAAAGTGACAGTACCCTCTCCAGGCACGAGGAAAGAACGAAGTCTGAAGTCTCTTCCAGGATTAAGAATTAAAAAAAAAAAAAAAGTCAAAACCACCACACCAGCAGATTACAGACATGGAGATGGGGTCAACGCACCAGATTTTTGGTTGCTAATTGCTTGGAACTTTCATGTCTACTTCCGAAAACAATGTGACATCCCACGTAAAAAAGGTGGATGTCAAGACATGACACTATTTAATATAGTATTGGCAAAAAGTTGGTAATTAAGCGATTTAAGAAGTTTTTAATTTGATTTTATATTAAAACTTATTGAGAAAGGCGCAAAAGATTTTTAAAGGGAGATTATGACATTTCATGTGAAAAATGAGTATAATAATTAACTCATAATTAATTATTTTTTGATTTAATATTCTATCAAACCTAAATCATAATTTGTTGTTACTACATTATTTATTATTACATCTTCTATGAATCTATTGGAATCCAATTTGAACTCCAATTTACCGGATCGAAGATTCAATCGGTATTAGGCTGTTATAAAACTGGCTAAAGATTAAATAAAATTAAAGAATTTGAAATATAATTAAAAATTTTACTTATCTGTCAAAATTTTTGAATTTTAATTAAAAAAGTTGTTAAACAAACATTAATTGATTTATTTTGATTTATAAGAACTTATTAATCTATAAAAATTGACTGATTAATAACAAAGATTATTATAGTAATTTGACCTGAAAAGTTAAAAATAGAACTGAAAAATTGAATGATTTAAGATTTTTACGATTCAACCAGCTAAGTTTTTAAATTACTGTTTTCCACTAAAATATTCCATGAATAAAAATAAACAGGTCAAATTTTTAATCCAAATTTGACGATTCTCAGCATTAACAGCCAAGAGGAAGCACAAACCAAAAAACATATCACCTTCTTCCCCAAGTCAGACTTGGCTTAGCTATTTAAACTTCCATTGTTGCAGCTAAACTACTCGCGCATTCCTTAGTAAGTTCTTCAACCTTCTCTTTGTCTAACCATGGCAGAGTTTTCCCATTTTTTTTCTGCCCTGTACCTAATCGTTAACATCTTCTTCAAGCTTATACTCCTCGAGCTAATGCTTCTGGTCCGGTCCTTACTCATCAGAAACAGTACTTCAAGCGCCGATAAGCACACGATCAACACAGCCCTTTACCTGAAGCTGATAGAGAAGGAAAACCCGACAGTTCGTTACAGGGAGAAGGTCTGCGAGGGGTTGACGGAATGTGCGGTGTGTTTGAGTTTGTTTTGCGAAGGAGAAAGCGTGAGGAAACTGAGATGCGACCACGCGTACCACAAGGACTGCATGGACAAATGGTTGCAGCAGCCGTGTGTGGCGGCGACGACGTGTCCGGTTTGTCGGAAAAAGATCTTGCCGGATGAGATTGTTGACAGTTATCGTCGGCTGAGAAAGAAAGTAGAGTGCGATGGGATTCACGAGCATACCATTCTCTTGTTATCGGCATTACGCGGTGATAGCTTGCTTAGGTTTTTTTAACTTCTACCAATTACTTAATTTTGATTATTATATTCTTTATTGTATATTGTATATCTCTTGAAATAATTATTTATTATTATAAATAAGATTATATATAGATTGTGCTGCTCGACTTTATCTTATTTTTCTAACAACGTTATGGTGTTTATAGATTGGTGATGTTATTGTGCAACAGATACAATCAAATATTTTAAGTATTGTGGCTATGACTTATGATTTAAAATAAAATAGAAAAATAAAATTTAATTTATTGTATTGTGCTTATAATTTAAAAATGGACCGAACTAACTAATTTAACAAAAATAAATACAAACTGGCATGATTTTTTATCCAATTTATATCATATAACCCTTATAACAAAAAAAATCAATTAATAAATTAATAAATTAGTTGAATTTAATTAATCAAATAATTAATATGCAGTTATTTATAATTTGGGGTCAGAGTTTTGCCTTCCGTAAGGAATCTATCCCGTTCAAGCGGGGGATTAATCTGGATCTGGATACATGAACGGATCCACAATGGCCCCACTTGCCCCCACTGTCTATAAAAAATTTTATATAAAAAATTATTATTTTAAGTTTTGATCCCACAAAAAAATAAAAATTTTCTCCAATTAAAATTTTGCCCTTACTTTAAAAATTTTCTGAAGCCGTCCCTGTGTGGATAGCTTAAATGTGTATTCTCATAATTGGAATCCTTTTAAGACACCTCGTGGGCAATTAAAAAATAAAGTTGTCGAACACACAAAAATATATTTTAATTATTTGGGAATCATACAATTTTTTATATATAAAATTAATAAAAAATATATAAATTGTTTAATAGATATTTTGTATGCGAAACTAATAGACATGTAATAATTAAAATAGGGACAGACAACCTTTGATAAAGAATTATTATAGAAATAAGTATTTTAAATAAATATAATATGCGTAATTTCATCGTGATATAATTTATTACAATGACCAAAATTTTATTTTATTTATAAATAAATTATTCACTTAAAATTTTGTATTTAAAAATACTCATTCAATATGACAATAAATTAAACAAGTCCAGACACCTTTAACATTAATTTTGCCGAAGGTTATGTTTGATTGAAAGTTTATTAATGGAATGGAATGGAATATAATATTATTCCATCGTTTGAGACAAGAGTTTATAATAAAATAGAATAAGATGAAATAGAAAATAAAAGTTTCATATTACGTCTTATTTCATCATAAATAGTAAAAATGAAAACTTTCAATTTAAAAAGTTTAGAATGAAATATAAAATGATAAACAACTTTAAACTATGTTATATTATAAACCCTTTATCTAAACAACATTTCACTATATTACATCACGAACTTTTTCATCCATCCCAAATAACAATTTTGTAATATTACATCAATTTATATTTTATTCTATTATAAACCTTACGTCTAACTAAACATAGCCTACAAAAATATTTCTTTTAATTTTTAAATTTTTATATAGATTAATCTACCAGTTACATTTAACCTTAATTAAAGTTTGGTATTCACTTGATAAAAATGTTGCTATCATCCAAAACTATGTTAATCCTAAGATTAAGGTCCATGTAGGCTTCGCATATCTATTTAATGGTAACGGGATCCGTCCTGCCCATTGTCACCCCCTTACATATCTTGCAATCTCGTATTATTTATTATTTTAACTTTATAAATTATATATCTTAATTAAATTATAAGGATAGTGGTTCCACCGGAATTTGGTTGAACTGTACGTTACCATTTGGATCTATAAGTTGGCTGCTTTCTGTGATGAATCCGACGTGAAAGTACCTGCAAAATAAAGAAGTCTTGTCGGGGGTTGTGTCCCGATTAGCCCATCCGACGCTCAAGTCAGTATTTTGTCAAGGTGATCTTGATGAATGCAGGCAAAAACTAGCTTTATGATTTCGTACCTCAATCATGGGAGAATTATACCTTATATATGGTTTGACAGTTAGGTTTAGGTCTTTACGTGTTTGCATGGAAGGTTTCCTTCTACAGATGGGTCAAGGAGGGTGTGGGCTGGACTCGGGCTTGGCCTAGGTATAAAACTGGTCTTTACAAGATGGACCGATTGGCCCATAGGTCATTTTGACTGGGTCCAGGCTCAATACGACCGACCCGACCAAGCTCCTTTTCACTTCTTTCAATAAAAACAAACAAAAAGATGAAAAGAAATGCTGAAAGTTTCAAATGACAGGTAAATTGAAAAGGATTCAAAGGCTTTTGGTTTTTCCCTTCGATAACAACAGGGGAAACAGAATGGAAAATTAGAACGCCTTTTTTCTTTTTATCAATACTTCATTTTATTAATAGTTATTTAATGTTTTACTGCACTTTTCTTTTATGCTGAGTTTTTTAAAATAATTTTAATTTTTGGTTTTAATTTTTATTTCTTTTAATTATTTTAGTTTAAATTGAATTAAATTATTATCTTAAAAATATATAATTAATTTATATATAATATTTTAACCGTCGTAGTAAATTTTATATTTTCAACAAAAATAAATAATTTAAGTATTATTAAACTTCTTATAAGTTGTATGTTACATCTTTTAAAAAAAAATTTATCTGCATTTCATAGTACCAAACTTGTCTCTAAATTATTTTTCAATTTTCTTATGCTTTTATTCAATTTATCAACTAATTGTAAATATTATTTTTACCTTTTATCATCCACTTGTTTTTAAAAGTTAAATATGCAAATCTTGAACATTTCTCATCGTTGTAAAATTTTATCTTTTCATGTGATCACTAAATTTTCGTTTTATGTTTAAGAACTCCTATTCTAACTGAATTCGTGAACATTTCATGAGACTCGCCTTTTTGTAGTTTTTGGTAGGAATGAAATGAAGGTGAGGTCATGATTTTCGGTAGAAATGGATAGAAGGTGGGGTCGGCAATAAGGATAGCAATAGGTTAAGCTACGCTTGGGGTTCACTAGTCCAAGGTGGGCCTGGTGGGCAAGCCTGATTTAATTTTTTAAAAAATAGAATATCATCCTTAATTTATCTATTTTCTATGAAAGTATCTTGATTGTCACTAACGAAAGAATGAACAACCTTCTTTAATCCTATAGCCATCAATTTTGCAATGATTTTATAGAAGGAATTTATGTGAGTGATAGGTCTCTAATCACTTAATGATGCTAGATTAGTCAACTTAAGTATCAAACATATAAATGTTTTAGTAATCTCCTTCAAAAGCTTCCAAGATCATTTTGCTAATTACATCTTAAGACTTTTGAAAGAAAAACAATTTAAGCCATTAGGTACAGGGACTTTCAATCTATCTAACATGAAAATAGTGTCAACAATTTATTTATTTTTAATTGGTGCAATTAAAGTAGTAGTTATCTGTTTAGGAATTTTCTTAGAAATGAAGTTGTTTAATAATGGTTTAGATTAATCAAAAGCTATGGAAGTTCCTACTAGATTAGAAAAAAAAGTTTGTAGCTTCAAAAAGAATTGAGTTATGACCTTGCAAAATAGTACCATTAGTTGAAATAATTGAACAAATTCTGTTTCTATTCTTCCTTGCTAGCATAGAATTAAAATAAAACTTAGTACATTGATCACCATCCTTAGGCCAGGCAATCCTGGATCTCTTAATGATAAGATAAAAATGATTATGAATAGCCTAAAACCAATTATCCAATATACCTTTTTCCTTACTCTAGACTTGTAGTATCCAGATTTGAAAACAACATATTTTGAACATTAGGCAACCTTACTTTAGCCACTTCCGCTGTATTTAGTTTATTGGTGCATATAGTTTTACTAAGATGATTAAGCTCCCCCTCAAGTGCTTTAAGTTTATGAACACAACAGTACTATTCAGATCCATATACTGACATCTCAACACCTCTCCTGTAAGCCTCTAAGAAAACATTCTGACGGGCTAAGAAGTTGTTGAATTTGAATGGATGATGCCTTGGTGATTAGGAGAGAAAACCATATAACCTAATGGGTGTGTGCTCAAAGAATAAGAAAGCTGTCAAGGAACTTAGATAATAGAAGAGCCTTGTCAAGTTTTTTTTTCCTTGATAAACCAATCAACACCTTGCTTATTGTTCCATATATATAAATGCCCTTCAGATTTAAAATTAGTAACCCTCAGATGATTATCACAATTGAAGAATTCATGTATATATTTCCTGAGACAACATTTACCTTAGGCTTTTTTTCTAATCAAGGTGGAGTTAAAGTCTCCACATATAACCTAAGGCAGGTTACAATTGATTCCCAAATCCCTTAGATTGTTCCATAAATTATTCCTTTGGAATGCAAAATTGCTAGCATAAACTATTATAATTAGGATGAACACTTTCTCAACTTTAAAAGAGATCTTTAACTGCATCATTTGATCAGAAATCCTTAAAACCTACATTTCAATTATGTCTGAGATATAACAGAAGATAATTCTGCCAATGATGTGGTGAGAGTGATTATGGAAAAAAAACTCCAGTGTTTCCCCAAAATATCAAGATTTTTAATATTATTTAGTTTTATTTTTGTTTCCAAAAGATTAAGTAAAATCAGGTTTTATTTAAAGAAAAAATCCTCTAATATTGTTTTTAGAGGCTTATTTAAACATTTTACATTCCAAACTATAATGAACACTTAATGTTTTTCACCTTTAGATCTAGAGCCTTCGCTCCTATGGGACTTTCTTCTACTAGTTACAACCTGGAAAGACTCCTTATCAGTTTGAGAAGAAGTTTGTAATTCATTATTAAGTCCTCTATGAGCATTTTCATTCTAGACTTTAGAAGTGAGACTAGTAACAACCTTTTTAAGGTCATCCTTATTAGATTAAAAAAAAATTCTATTGGCTTAGAAGAATCAGTTCTGTTAGGGGTAGTAAATGTTTCATTAAGAATCACATTATGCTCCACAGAACCATTTTCCGAAGAATTATCAACAACTTCAGAAATTAAATCCTTATCAGTGAGGATTAGGATTTGGATTTGGAGCTAGAATATCTTCATTATGAGAGTAATCAATTGAATCCTTATCAGATTTCCTTGAGCTTGGAATAATTTCAATAGAAATTGTAACACCATTCTCTACAAAAGAATCTAATTGATGAGTTATGAGAAGATCTTCTTACACAAATTCCTCATAATTACTAGTTAAGAAGGCTTTGCCTATGGGTTTCCAAACCTTTTAGGTTTCTTACTGGGAGATCTCCAAGCATATGTTACTTTTACTTTATCCTCTACTAGCATCATAATGTCATTAAATCTCATTATAGAACCTTCATTAGGTAGGCCTATGAGTGCCTCCGTTGCTCTACATATTCTTGCAAAGTTGATCCTTTTAGTCTCAATAGTGACTTGATCAAGACACAAAGGTCTTCCAATTAAATTGGCAAGGTAGTTGAGACCTTCAATGGTCCCATACTTAAGGTAAATGTCATGTACATAGATCTAGAGTAGAATATTGGTATCTTTAAGGTATTCAAATTTAATCCTAGGCCTCCAAGGTTAAACCAAAAAGGGTTTATGATTCACATGCCATGATCCAACTTTTATATCATTAGAGATTGAATTAGGTGAGTTAAATCGAAAAAAGAAAATGTCTTTATTGTTTAAGATTGTATGAAGAAGTCTATATTGTTTCCAGTTAGCAGCAGCCCAGTTTTTTAAGACAATAAATGGAATTCTTCTATCCAAGAAGAATCCAACAAGCGTACACTTCCATTTATCAACTACTATGTAAATGATGGACAAAAGGGGGGTGGGGAGGAAGGGGGAACTTGATGGTCCAAAGTGGGATTGGAGGGATAGAAAGTGAGTTTAGAGTCTAGATTATGGTTCCCTATAACTTGCACCTAGGTGTGTTTAGTTGGAGGGATAAGAGTGTAAGCAAGTCCATCTTAAGAGGGCGAAGGAAATAGTGGAGTTGCAAAAGAAGAAAAAAGATTTATGGAAGGTAAAGGAATCTTAGGAGATGAAGAAGATGAGGTAATAAAGGTACGAAGATTTCATAATTAGAAAGCATGGTTAAGGATTGTTGGTTAAAAGAAAAGGCTAGATGAAAACCTACCCTGATGGAGTGGACTGAGCAGAATGGATATGCATGGTAGTGCGAGAAGAAGGAGAAGGACAACAAAAGATTTGAAGAAACAGAAATAGAAGTAGAATGACATAGAAGCAAAGATGAAAGACCAAGAAGAAATTAGAGAAAAACTAGTAGAGAGTCTATGAGATTTACCAAAAAAAGGAGCTATGAAACAAAAAAAAGCTTGAGGTACTATATAAAACACATTAGAAGTAGCTTGGTATAGTGGACATGTTGGTAAGCACATTAGAATTAGCTTGGTATGGTGGATATGTTAGTAAATAGTGATGATACATGTACAGAATAAACCTACACTGCTTTAACTTTGGAGACCTTGATTGAAAATTGAAGAGATCGAGATGGAAAATATACCAATTTGGTTATGTATACATAATGTACCTTTGGAATACTAGACCACATGTGGATTAAGTTATCTTGCTAGTTACATTGGTAAGCCAATATGTATGGACCAAGCCACTACTAAGACTTCTATAATAAATTACGCCATAATTTGTGTCCTAGTTAACTCAATGGTTTACATACCTAAGATAATTCTTATAGTTAGGCTGGATAAACATCTTGAGATGGTTGAAGATTCTTTTAAAGTCACTTATGCTTGGGAAAATCAGACAATTGAGTTCTAGGAGAGAGCGGAGGCCCACAAGTAGGAGTTTTATCATTGGATTTTATCAAAAACTTATGGAAATTGAAGAAAAGAAGTAGGGGAATAGTATTAGTCCTCTTGACAAGAACAACACTAAGTCTAGTAATCCAAGTCATCCCAATATGAAAACTGGTCATGATAGTGATGTCAATCCTAGCTATGAAGTAGATCATATAATAGTAGAAGAGTGTGTGGAGGAGGGAAACGCTTGCAACACACTTATTGATAGGTGTACATTATACGATGTTTGCTAGATTTTTATGTGTGTGTTTTAGTATTTCTTAGATGATTATTATATGTGTAGGCTTAGAATTATGTTTTGGTTATTATTTGTATATATTCTAAGTGTTTGTTTGGTTAGAGCAAGAATTGGACCTTAATTTTGTGTTTTATGAGATTTTTAATGTGTTTGTGAGTGTTGGATAGCATGAAATAATGAAGATGGAGGCTGAATGAAATAGGTCACGATCGTGACTTGGGAGGAATTTTCCAACATTACGATCATGACATGGCATGACTTTTTTCATTTGTTTTAAGGTTTGGGGGTATTTTTAGAATTGAACAAAGTGAAAAAAAAAACCTAGTTACACCCTTAAAAACCTAATACACTATTTAAGAACAAGAAAAAACACCCAAAAAGATAGTAGCTAACAAACCAAAAGTGGATCCAACGTTGGAGATTAAGAAGAACATCCAAGAATTCCAGTTTTTCCATATTAAGACCTAAAAAGAGTTTTTTTCTTTTCCTTTAGTTATTTCATCAATCTTGATGTGTAATATGAATTATAAGATGATTAACATGTTCATGAGTTTCCAAATTTCATATTAGGATTTATTTTTTTAAAAATAAATGAATAGTTATTTAAATTTAGCAAAAATAGTTCAGTATTACAACATTACAATGATGTCCAAGATTCTAAGATTTAGCTAGTTAGAATCTTACAACATTATGGAATTTATTTTGTGACTTTAATGTGTTTGTAATAATTATGCATGCTTATACTTGACAATAAATCGAGAGAGTGAACAAAAATAATCAAATTAGATTGTGCAATGAGAGTTGGCAATTTAATAAGTCCCACAATTATCAAATTAACAATCTTTTTGAAGAGAGATCTTAGTTGAGAACTTAATTATCTATTAGATAGCTTTCGATCTAATTGAAAATGTTAGGAAAAGTTTTGTGAATCAAGAGGTTGCAAATATGGAAATTTCAAATTTAATTACGATTAATTTATTAGATCTTGAAAGAGAGTAATCAATAACTTAGGAAATCTAGGATCAAACACATAAATTGATTTAACAAGACTAAAGAAACAAAATAGGGAAAGAATAATTCCTAAATATTCAATCTTTATCAATCTCAATTTTATTGGCAGCTCACCGATTTTATTGTTTACTGGTTTCATTTATTTATTTGTTTTACTTTCTATTATTTATTTTTATTCAATTGAATTTCATATTACCTTATACAAACTTAGGTCCAAATTGTTAGCTATTGCATAATCCTCGTGGGAATAACACCTTTCGATACTATAAGATATGATCCATATACTTGCAACTATTGAGAATTTTATTGTATATAGAATTTGCTTAACACTTATCTGCATAAAAGAGACTAAAATGGTGAATGAAACAATGCTAAACAAAAAGAGTCAAATATCTACCTCTCTAGAAGTTGAGAAGGATATTGAACTGGTCTCGAGAAGAAGATCTATCAGGAAGAGAATTTTTCCTATTTTAGATGTTAAAACATGAAGATGATAACTTAGAACATAAAAGGAGCCAATGCTGCTTCCAAAACAATTGTTCAAAATTCTCATTTTAGAACATAAACCGGGCATCTTTTGCATTTTGGAATCAAAAATAAAGATATAGAAATGTGGTCTCTTATGGATAACTTCATCCAATTGCAAAAAATTAAAAATCACTTTTACCATTCTAATGGTATAATTCTGGTTTATTTTAATTAGTACAATCATTTATATGTCTAATCAAGCTATAAATATTGATGTAGTATCGAACACTACAAAGAAGGCTGGTGTAATTTCATTCATATATGCACACACATTACTTTCTAGAGGAATCAACTTAGGAGGGTAGCAAATAACAATAAAAAATCTTAGCTCTTGACTAGGGATTTTAACACCATTTTGAATTCTAGAGAAGTTAAAGGTCTATATGTTTCCAAACAAACTCATTCAGATATTAGGCAATGCACTACAAATATTCAAATATCTGATATTCCATATGTGGAAATTTCTTTTCATGGAAAAGCAATCAACATGGTAACAATTTCATCAAGAAAAAATTGGATAGGTTTAAGGAAAATTTAGAGTGGCTATAAAAATTTCCAAACTCAACCTTAATGTTCATTGTGACTAGTCTATTAGATTACATCCTTTGCATTTCTCAAACTCAATTTATGAATATCAATTTAACAATTTTCTAACCTCCTTAGCAAGATTTGATGAAATCATTAGAAGGCTATTACTAATAAAGTTTTGGGCAACATGCAATTTATATATGCAACAAGAATGAGACTCATTATAACATCTCTTAAACAATTGTATAAGGAAATTATTGGTAACACTCATCACCTGCTAACAATTGGTAAAAAGGCTTTAAGATATATTTAAGATGATCTAGAAAGAAATCCCAATTCCAATTATATTTAATAGAGTGAAAATATTGCAATGCATAATTTCTCGAAGGCATTGTTTTATGATTATTCCATGATACAGTAGAAATATAGACTCCAATGGCTTAAAGAAAGGTGGAGAAAATCAAATTTCGTTCATATAACAGTGTTATTAAGGAAGAGCATCAACACAATTGTTAGTGTGGTTAGAGGTAATCAAATCATATATGATCAAAAACCATTGTTCAATGAGGCTACTAATTATTTTTCATTAATTATAAATGAACCAACAAATGCTCACTCTACTATTGAATTGTTTAAATAAATCATGTTGGTGACTATATCCACTGAGGAAGTTGGTATCTTATCCAGACCTATCATTAGTGAGAAGATTAATGATGTTGTAAAGTCAACCATATAAAACCCCAGGTCCAAATGGTTTCAATATGCTTTTTTTAATCAAAACTTGGCCTTTAACTAGAACCATGGTTTATAATGTTGTCTTAGAGTTCTTTATCTGTAGGAAACTGTCTGAAAAATTTAATAGAAACTTCACCACCTTGATACCTAAATGAAGGGAATTGAATTTCTTTAGTGATTATAGACCAATAGCTTGCTCCAACTCATTTTATAAAATCATTTCTAAGATTATTACTAATAGACTGAATAGGGTGTTAATTAGTTATGATGAAACATAAGGAGCCTATACTTCTAGTAGGTCAATGGGTGACAACATCTTATCAATGCAGGAATTCAAAAGTAGTTATGATAGAAGAAGGGGTTAGGGGCTGTATATGACAATGTTAATTGGCAATTTCTGGTTAGCATAATGAGGGTAATGGCTTTTCCTAAAAATTTTATATAATGGATATATCAGTGCTTTGCAATCGCATCTTTTAGTGTACTTATAAATGGAGAGGCTTCAAGAAATTGTAAAAGTAGCAAAGGCATTAGGAAAGGAGAACTTACCTTTCCTTACCTATTCTCTCTTGTTATGGAGGTATTCAATATAACAATTAACAAAGTGGAGAAATAAGTAGTTCAAATTTTACTCTAAATGTAAAAGGCTAGGCATAACAAATTTGGTACTTGCTGATAACTTATTACTATCATATAGAGCTAACAAAGTTTATGTATCTACTTTAATGACAGTAATTAGGATGTTTTCTAGCATGTATGAACGTAAGGTGAACTCAAGCAAAAGCTCATTTTATATATCTAGTAAAGCAGCAGAGAAGAAGCAATGATACTCTCTACCACAGGTTAAAGTAGGAATGAATTGCCAATCACATATCTTAAAATCTCAATTTCTTCTTCTAAGTTTACTTATGGAGATTACAAAACTCTCATAAATAAGATTCGGGTAAGAATTTCAGGATAAAGTGTTGAAGCTTTGTCTTTAGCTAGTAAGGCTTAACTAATTTTCACTATTCTCAATACTATCTTTTTACATTAGGCAGCTTATATGAATCTTTGTAAGGAAGTCATCAAAATAATTGATAGCAATTTCAAGAATATTCTATGGTCTAGATATAGAACAGGAAAGACACTGTACTCCTATTAAATGGTTTGATGTCTATGCCTTGAAGATATATGCTGGATTGAATGTGGTTCCTTTGGAACTATGTAATCTAGTCAGGCTTACAAAGAGGTTATGGATGATTATTAAGGATAAATAATCTTTATGGGTTAAATGGATAAATGCTTATTACATTAAAAGGAGGAGTTGATAGAAGATTTCCATACTTGAGAATGCATTCATTGTAAACCAAAACAATCTTCAAACTAGAGGAGCTGGTAGAAGATTGTCATACCTGAGAATGCATTTATTGTAACCAAAACAATCTTCAAACTAAGAAGTGAAGCCAGGACATAAATCACTAGAGTGTTAGGAAATGGTGTCAATACATTCTTTTGATATAATAGATGGTTAGTTGTTGTATTATGTGAAGACATTCATAAGCTTAATTTAATTAGAGACATTATAAGGGAACACCAATCTATTGCTAATGCTTTTGCACACAAAGTTGAAGTTTTGTTAATAATTAAGGACTCTAGTTTGCATAATCAAATCAAAATTACTGAGCTTAAGGAAATTAAGGTGGATCTCACCTTTTGGACACTATCTAAGAATGGTAAATTTAGTAATGTGTCTTGTAGAAGGATTTTTCAAGAATAGGGAAATATAGTACCATGGTACAATCTAGTTTGGTGTAAGTATATGTTTCCTAGAGCTTCAGTAATCATGTAGAGAGCCATCAAGAATAGATTGCCTACAATTGATAGGTTGAACAAATATATTGCAATACTAAATAGATGTGCATTATATAGATAGGAGAAAGAAAGTATAATTCCCTTATTCTTTAAATGTCAATTTACTCAGTCATTTGGAAGGACATTATAAGGAAATGCTTGTTAGAATTTCCTTATTAGAAAACCCATAAGAGGAATGGGATTAGGTTGTGATTTGGTGCTCGAAATTATACATGCATAATAAAGCAAAACAAAGGTGCTTTTTTATTACTTTTTCATTTCTAGTACAAGCCTTATAGGATAAAACAAATATGGGAATATTCAAAAGCATTGAGAGGCAACATCAAAGGCTATTTAGAGAGATATTTAATGCAATTAAGTTACAAATTGTCACAATTGGTGACAAAATTTAGATAAATTACAATCTTATCACAATGTGGAACTAATGTTTGTTTTGTGTACATGTAAGTCTGATTCATGATGTAATATTATTTAGATGTCTTATTGTCTCATTCTAGATGATGAGTTGGTTTATACTTGTAAAACCATGATATTTCCTTTTATAATTTAATTTAACTCACAATTTTTCAAAAACCAAAAAATATATCTATTGTTAACCTTAACTTGTATATTCATATCTAAAATCATCATATCATATTAATCAAATTAACATATATTTAGATTCAAGTTATCCTACAACTAACTTTCAGAAGCCAATATTAATATAAATCAAATTAATAATTATTTTGAAATCAAAAACATAAAATTTGTGACCATCTATGTTTTTCTGTGTTAATATTTCTTTAAATCAAATCTGATTAACTGTAACTTTACTTTTACATTATAGTTTTAAATTTGAGATGATATTTGATGTTAGAAATGTCTCAATCAAAATATTGCAACTAATAATCATTATTTTTGGATCAACCATATGCTTGTGTGCGGGAAAATAGTCGTAATTAATTGTTTTTGAAATTTTTTTCCATCTCTTGCAAGTTGCAACCAATAGAATGGGTAACTAACATTCTATTCCAATGATGGTTATGATGAGATGGAAGTTGGAATTAAACTAAGTTTCCTCTCAATACTTGATGTTGGTCGTTATTAGTTCCAAGTCAACTTTTATTCTTTAATGACCTTCATCACCAAGGTTATAAATTAAGTTGCTTCATAAGAAGTTGATTAACTATTCCTATCAAAATGAAATTATGAAGTGAAAATTAGTGTATTATTATTATTAAGGAAAAAACTCTTCAAACTCTATAATATTTAAACACAATATTTTAAAAATCAAACCGGACATCGAATCGATCAAAGAAAAGGTTTAAGATTTAGAGGTTCAACCGGTATTAAACCGCTATAAAACCAGTATATAATAAATCATCATCATCATCACACTCATTCCAAAATCCCGCAATAAAGCGAAATCTAGGGAGATATGATAGTACGCAGTCTTACCCCTACATAGTAGAGAGGCTGTTTCTGTTGGATCCCGTTACCGGAACCCAACTCTCTTGCTCAACTTATGAAGCCTTGCTTATGCTGGATTATGAAACAAGAGTGTGAATATAACCTTGGAGGGTTAAATTTTTTTTTCATTCTTAATCCATTTAGACATCATCAATTTATCTTCATGCTTATAACAATCCAAAATTCACTTAC
>JANZLF010000005.1:24265256-24277404 GCA_026546835.1 Erythroxylum foetidum | reverse complement strand
GGTAGAAGGACCAACGAAAATGGGAGAAGAGGAGACCTACGGATGAGAGAAGAAAGAAAGCTATTAAAACACCTTTTACTCTTTCTCCAAAAGAATCTCGTGGAAGCTCTCCCAAGCATAAGATATTTATATAAACAAATGAGAAAAATGACTAAGTAGGCAAGTGACATGTGTCACTTGCCACTTGTCCTGGTTTTAAATACTTTTCGGGTCCTTTTTCCAAATACTATCTAATTTCTACGCCAAATTCCAATGGCACAACATTCATAATTCCTCAAATTATATGTCAAGTTTTTCAGTGCTATTGGACAGTTATTTTCAGTACCGGAAATCAGTCAGTCTGTCATTTGGCAATTTTTCCAGTCCGGCCATTGTTCCCCAAAAATTCTAGAAAAATTCCTAAAATTCCACATAAATGTAAAACACACCAACAACTATTCCAATTCAATTTTTCATGCACAAATAATATATTTGACACAATAAATATATATGTCGGAAAATGTCAGAAATGCATGTACAATCATGTGCATTTACAAAAATTACACTTTATGCATATATGAAGGTCATATTATGCGTGAACATACCGAGACTAGTGTACTCACTCATAACCGTCCCAATTGATCAATTTACCCTTCTCATCGGTGATGGGATGTTACATGAAGGCCATAAAGGATTCTAAGACTAAAATGAAGCATGTCTTCGAGATGAATGACCTAGGGATAATGTCTTATTTTCTGGGAATGGAGGTTAAGCAAGGAAGACATGGAATCTTCATCTCACAAGGAAAATATGCTCGAGCGCTGCTAAAGAAGTTCAGTTTTGGAAAGTCCAGATCTGTTAGCACTCTTGGAGTTCAAGGAACTAAGCTATTTCTTGATGATGGATCATATTTGGCATATGCTACTCTTTATAGAAGTGTAGTTGGTTCCTTGCTATACTTGTCAATTACAAGACCTGATATTATGTTCATTACAAGTCTACTATCTAGGTTCACAAATTGTCCTTCTAAAATGCATTTCAGGGCTATTAAAAGGGTTCTGAGATATTTGCATGGAACTCTCAACTATGGACTGCATTATAAACCAATTGGTTGTGTTAAGTTGATTAGTTTTACTGATAGTGATTGGGCTGCTTCACTCACGAATATGAAGAGCACATCAGGGTATTGCTTTTCTCTTGGATCAGTAATGATTTGTTGGAGCACAAAGAAGCGAGGATCCATTGATCAATCCACTGCTGAAGCCGAGTATGTTGCTACCTCATCTGTTGTGAATCAATGTGTGTAGGTAAAAAAGGCTTTACTTAATTTGAATTTCAAGATGGAGAAGGCTATTGAAATTTTTTGTGACAACAAATCTATTGTGGCTATGGTGAAAAATCATGTTTTTCATGGAAAGACTAAGCATATCAAGATTAAATATCAGGTCATTCAAGAAGCCGAGAAGGAAAACCAAGTGAAGTTGCTGCATTGCTCATTAGAGGAACAAGTTGGTAACATTTTTACCAAGAATTTGTTGAAACTTCAATTTGAGCTTCTTAGGGAGAAGCTTGGAGTTTTCAACAACACTTGCATCAAGGAGGAGTGTTAAAATGTAACTTGATTTAGTGCTATTGAAAAGTTTAAGTTGTATTGTAATGTAGTAGGTGTAGATTACTTGTATTAGGACTAATTCATTATGTTATTTCAAGTCCAAGCATCAATGTATTTTTTGAATTTGAAGCTAATCTATTCAGCACACTCAACCTATATAAGTTTTGAATACAATGAAAGAAGTAGCTCTTTTGATTCAATTCATCTTCTCTTTTGAATTTACATGTTCAGCATACATTCTGCTGCAAAAGTTTACACTACCTCTATTAACACGTAAAGAGTAACACACAGAGAGCAACAAACACTCAAATAGAAATAGTGGAGTGTTATAAAGCAGAGACTGACATCACTCTCTTAATGTTGTTAACTTGAAAATGTTAGAAGATTAAGCTCTAAGAGATTACTTTTATTTCCTTTTCTGCATATATAATGGCAGAATTATCAATGAATAAAACAGATTGGAATTATCAAAAAAATTAGTTACTTTAGTTGTAATTTTTTAGCTAGGTATATCAAGAGCTAGCTAACCTTCGTTCACCGTTCGTTCTTCTTCCAAAAGGAAGAACTCCAACAGAGGAAGAAAGGTAGATTTCTCGCTTAATTGACCAGTGATGAGATCATGCAATAGGGCCATTACTAATGGATGATGCCATATGCACTCAAAAAAGAGTTGGTTATGCCCATCTTTTTATTAGCATTAACATGCAACAAGATTACCAAAGGAAATTCCTCTACTCAGATTAGGAGAGAATGACTCCCTTATGGACGATACAATAACGAAATCCCATCAATAGTGACCTTCACTACTACAGCAAGGGAAAGCCTAAAGATCAACTAGGAGCAATTTTGCTAGAAGGATTTCATGGAATTGATGGGTTTAGAGGAACATATTAATACAACCCCTCATTCCCCAAAGACAATGAACTAGTTGGTGGATTCCCCTAATAAGTCAATTGAAAAGAAAGATAAGAAAAATATAGAGCCTCACCATTCTTTGTGTTCAAGGACTCTTATAATAACTAATATAGAGAATATGATTCCCTTGAATGAGGCTATAAGGGCTAATTAAGACTGCTTTCACAATATCTTATCCTTCAGGAGTCGATGAGAGCCCCAGTAAAGAAAATGAGCAGAGTCATAAAGTTGATGATGATCTATGCAAAACTCAAAATGGTTTTAAAACTGTGGAGAGAAGAAGGTCAGGGCATAAGGTCAAGCGCAAAGCCCCTATCTCCTCTAAATAATGTCCATTTTTAGTTTGGAACATAAGGGGGTTAAGCAACCCCAAGAAGCAAATGGTAGTTACAAATTATGTCAAGTATCGAAGGCTTTTTCTTTTAAAACTATTAAAAACTAACCTAAAGGATAATATATGTGGTAATATTTAGTTCCTCAAGAATAATTCAAAGCTAATCACATCTTATAGTCATCACTATTTAGGAAGAATTTCTATTGCCTGTGACCCTGAACTTGTAAAGGTGATAAGCTCTTTAGTCTCTCTTCAATGTAGTCACCTTCTTATTAAATGCTTGGGTATTAAGAAAGTCTAGATATCTTTTATTTATACTTCAAATTTTACATTCCAAAGATGGAGAGTGGCTCATTATAAATAAAGCTTAATAGAGCTTTAGTAAACTTTGAATGGTAAGAAAATTCCAATACACTAGTGCATATTTCAACAATTCCCTAAGCTTAGACCATTCTCCTGTAGGGATAAAGGGCATGTCACTATATTAAAGAAGTAATTCACCTTTTAGGTTTTTAAATCACTTTTAAAAAATGAGGGTTATAGGATGCTCTGGTGAATCATTTAAATAGTAACTTTCAAAACTATGATTCATTCAAATTCTGCTATAGGTAAGGGGCTATTAAAGAGGAACTAAAAAAACTCAATAAAAATTCTTCTACGTATTCAAATATCATTAGGACTAGAGAATCCCTCCTAAAGATACAATAAGAACTTTGTGACAATCCTCTGGATGATTTTAAAAAGGTTCAAGATAGATTGGCTCTTAAGAAGTATATAAGTTCCCTTGAGGATCATAACTCCCTCATCAAGCAAAAGCCAAAGGTATTTTGGCTTAATGATGGTGATTTTAACTCCAATTTCTTTTATCGAGCTCTCCCAGCTAAAAGGAATAAGAATATAACTTTCTCACTGGTGAATGAAGAAAGAGCAATTATCACTGAGAAAAAGGAATTATTGAACCAAGTTCGGGATTACTACCAAATCTAGGTTACCCTAGAGGAGGCCTCTCCTTCGATGTAGCTATCAACACAATCGTCATAACTTTGATCTCTATATAACAGAAGGAGTTTTTATTGAAACCAGTTACCTAGAATGAGATTAAGAAGGTGGTATTCAGCTTTAATCCTAATAAAGCACTAGGCCAGATGGATTCAATGTATTCTTTTACCAAAAATCTTGGAACCACCTCGAATGAAATATTTGTGATGTAGTTATGGAGTTTTTTTTCTAGCTCTAAGATGTTTAGAGTTTGGAATAACACCCACTTGTATTAATTTCCAAGTCTTCCAGCTCCTCTACCTTAAAAGAATATAGGCTCATTTCCTATTGCAATATCTTTTATAAAATCATCTTCAAAATCCTTACTAATAGACTTAAATAGGTTTTTCCAGGGATTGTAAATTATGCACAAATTGCTTTTATTAAAGGTAGGAGCATTAGAGATAATTTTATGCTTACCTAGGACTTAATGAAGAACTATCACATCAAATGCTTAGGCAAAATATGTGTTAAAAAAATTGACATTCGTAAGACATCTGACACTCTAGAATGGAGCTTTATCACATACTAAAAGCATTTGGATTTCGTAAACTATTCATAATATGGATTTACTGGTACATCTACACTATCTCTTGTAATTTTATTGTGAATGGGTGTGTTTCCAAGACGTTCAGGGGTGCTAGAAAGTTAAGGCAAAGGGACATTTTGTTCCCTTACCTTTTCACTCACTATATGAAGGTTATATCTAGAATCATGCAAATTAACATTAGCAACAAGAGAAATTTCAAGTATCACAAAGTCTGATCCATTAAAGGTCTCTCACTTAGCTTTTGTAGATAACCTTCTCAACTTCCATGATAAATATAGCTTATATGTCATGTCTTCTAACATCACTTGAGGAATTCAGTAGGCTATTTGTTCTTGGAATCAACAAGGAAAACAGTTTTATGATGATCTCTAAAGATAGTTCCCACTTGGCTCATGAATTAAGGGATCTTTCGGGTTTAACAATTAAATCCCCTCCTTTCATCTAATTAAAGGTCCCTATATCCACAAAGAGAATCTCCTACTCGAACTATTAACCAATCTTGGATGTGATTAGAAGGAGAATATGGAGTTGGAAAATTAGAAACCTCTCACTTGTAGGTAAAGTTCAAATTAGTATCTCTGTTCTAGGTAATATATGTGTCTACTAGTCTGCTCATCTTTATCTTTCAATTAAGCTTTGCATGGACATTGAAAAACTCTTTAGAAACTTTCTCTAGTCAAGGGACTATAATACAAAACCCTTTATTAAAGTGAGTTGGAGGAGCACTTGTTTGCCAAGCAATGAAGGGGTTTTAGGTATCTTACCTGTGCATCTTATAAACAACACTTTTTTGGTTAAAAGGTTGTGGAGAATTGTTAGTAAGGAGCTGTCTCTATAGGTGAAATGGGATTAATAATAACTGAGAGGTAAAAATTTCTAGACAATCAAGTCAAGGCAAGATTACTCCTAGAGTATGGTGCAAATATTGAAAATGAGGAATATCCTTCAATCCTGAATCAAGATCACCTTTGGTAATAGGGCTCATACATGGCTTTGCAGTAGCAATTGGAGCCCCCTTGGCCCCAACTTTTCCAATTTAATGAGTTAGTTTTCCTCTAATGATTGGGGTTAGTGCCTTAATAGAGGCAAGGAGCTAAAGGTGCACAAGAAAAAGGTGTAATTTCTTCAAAATTATTTGCCAACTTACCCACCTAACCTCTCGAAACAAGATAGAGTTGTTTGGTTTATACACTCCTCAAGCCTATTCACAAACAAGTCTTGAGGACACTTAGAAGTCTAACCCCTAAGGTTTAACTGGCACATGCGGGTATGGAATAGATATCTAGCTCTTAGGATGTCTGTCTTATGGCTTGCTATGAGAAATTGTTTGACCACTTTGGACAAGATTAAGCAGAAAACTTAGATTAACACTACTTGCAGGTTTTGCAGCTTTGCTTCTAAATCTACACTTCACCTATTTTATGAATGTAGTTTCTCAAGGCAACTTTGGCATAATGTATTAAACAAAAGTGGAGCTACTTTGTGGAGCAATGGACTGGCATAGTATAGTTCAGTGGGCACTGGCCTTCGGGATGATGTCAATTTCTTTTAAATGGCATTTGGTTGCTCAATATATTCCTTTGGCATGACAAAAAACAAAGGATATTCAAATGTTCAAGTTAGGATATCAATTTGGTAATGCTAAGTAACACAGATGATAAGGGAAATGACTTTGTCACGTAGAACTTAATCCTTTCACCAATTTTGACCTCTGACTAGAATCTCGGGAAGTTAAATTCACTCATCATTCCTTCACACCTCCTCAAGGCTGGATAGTCTGATGCCTTTTGTTGATTAGTTCTTGATGTGAGAATTGCCAGTTTGGAATTTACCTTTAGCCTGATTTGTACTCTAGTCATAAGGATAGGCTTTCCTTCTAATTAGTCTCGGTTTTGTTTTTGTATCCGAGACCAACACAGCTGCTTCTACGGCCTTAAGCCCCCTTTTAATATTTGGCTATGCCTTAATCTAATATATTTTTTAATTTCAAAAAAAAAAAATCTTAGATTCTCCGAAGACAATAGTATTTTCATATTGAAAACTTGTGGATTCCTTTACTTCTCCAAGACAATTTCCTCAAATGTTGCAATTCTCCACCCAAACAGCAATTATTTCTTAATCACTACTCTCACCTATTGATCTAATTCCAAAACAAACTTTTACTTGTAAGCGCTTTCGCTGTAAAATTAACGGAGGCAACTTGCAACTATACCTTCCAAGTACAGCACAAATCTCAAGCATCTCAAACCTGCTGCCCTAGTTTACCTTCAAATGTTCTATTAAGCAACTGCAGGTATAGATAGCAATGAGAAAGACAGGACAAGAAGAAATCTTTCCCAAGAGTGGAGGACTTTGTAATGAAGACATGAGCAAAATTACAGAAGAAACAAATTCTACCAACTTAACCTCAATCCACTCTTGAAAAGTCTGTATAAATACAACATCCTATTGCAGTCAAATACCAGTGCATTCAAATACCAGGGACTATTATCCACGAAACTTTAATGGAAACAATTAAGATGCCAACAATCTCAGCAGTTCAATGCGTCATAATCATCTAACTTCTCATTGTACTCCAGAACCTTTCTCTTTATCTTGGATGTATCCACCCAAGTCACGAAGTCTTCCATATTCCTTGTTACCAAGAATGCTGGGTCTGTCACCGTGTCTGGACCTACTCGAATGTGCCCCTGCTCAATGTATGTGACAGCTTCTTTTAAATGCTCCGCAAACTTCAACCGCACTAAAACAGTTGAAAGCCTACGTCTACAAACAAAAGAATGAGCTGAGTAAAATGTTAATGAGACAGTGTAAGGAGAAGATAAAGGGTAAAAATTCAGAGAGAAAAATCTCATTGGAGTTAATGTCATAACATGATTATATTGTTATCAACAAAATTTTGAACTTATAAAAAAGGAGGCATATTCTGCTATACAAATTCCATAGCGATGGTGGACGAAAGAAACACACCTGCAGAATGATGATACAGATAAACGATCACACAATGCCAAACTTTTCCTGCTTGGTATCACACCCATGTTGTATCTGTCATTTAACAAAGAAACATCAAAATGTTGATAAACGGAACTTATTAATTGGAAAAAACTTAAGTCATGAGAAACAATTTGAATTAGTGTCACTTGGATCCTAAAAAACTAAAAGCAATAAGAACCAAAAGTTCCTCCAGTTGAACTAAATTCTAAACCTTTTTCTTACTTTCTTTGTACCAAATAATCTCAAATTTCAATAAGACGATGAAACTCAGCATGATTACTTGTTGATATGAAGAGTTGGGGAGGATTCAACAAAAGAACAAACAAGTTCAAATCTATATTAATCAAGCTCTTCTAAAACTAAATTTTCCAGATTTACATCCCCCTCCCATCTGATCAATAATACACGATTTACTGCCAACATGAACAACATAAATTTCCAGAAGAAATAAACTCACAGCTTCTCCAAAAGCATATCAGTCATTTCAATCCGAAAGGGGTCTCTGGGATCCATCTGCTTCAGAATATTAACCAACTTCTGTGCCATTCTACACAAACTGGAATATCTGTTTTGAACATCCAATCACAATGATGAGAGAAAAAAAAAAGTCAAGTTTCAGAAAACAGAAAACAAAGTGAGACCAATACAAATCAAACCACTCTTAAGACAGACAGGTTTAGAAAATGACTTGAAGAAGTACTGACTTCTTATAATCATCACGTTCAACAACATGGTAACGTTGCATGACATGGGATTCTCGGTGGCTGCCTTCCCTCTTCCAGTCCAAGAAATTCACCTTTTTTAGTAGCTTTTTTTCATGAAACTTTAACTGCCTCATTGTTGCAATCCTTTAAACAATCAGCTCTAATAAAAGCCAAAAAAAAGTTAAACCAAAAGATAAGAAAACTGTAGAAGATTTATAAATAGAAGAAAACTAGTCAAAATATATAAAGCAGACCATAGACAAAAGGAAAGAGATATTTTCTATTTCAGTTATTCTTCCTAGCAGCTGGCATCAATATATGGCAAGAAAAACAAGATCTTCGCATATGGACATAAAACAAGCTATACTTTGTCGACTTGAAACTTAATTTGATACATCATCCGAGGCGTTCTCACTTTGCATAAGCAGAGATTTATGTTAATAAGACCATATTCATGAAAGGTCACGCAACTTCTTAAAAAATGAAAAGTTCAACGTTTAAGCAGATGTTTTTCAAAACAACGGAAACATGTGTACAACTATACCTTACTCGAACATTAACAATCAAAATTTGGGAACCAGTTTGGCGACTGGCAATGGTGACTGGAAACGGTGGAGGAGGGGCGATTGGCGACGCTTCCTGGAGGGTGACAGCTTCGACGCCGAGCAGACGACGATGGAGGACTGACGGCGGTGACTGGCCAGAAAGCAACGGAGTCCGGAAACAGAGGACCAGGGACGACTGTCAAGGCTTCGTGGCGGAGATTGGAGATTTGAGAGAGTGAAGAGTGGCGGGGACGGGAACCCTAATTTAGAACATAATGTGATGGTAGAACTGAAATATTTGATAGTGTTTTACAAATTATATTATTACTATCTTTAAAAAAATTAAATTAATTCGTTGAATTTAATTATAAAAAATTAAATTAGTTAATTTTTAATTTTTATTAATAACATATATTATTAAAAATAACTAATTTATTAATTAATTATAAACTAATCAATAGACAAATTAATTTTTGTTTGGATGAGTAAGTGTAGTATTTTTCTTTAATCGTATTTTAATTCTTTAATTTTGTTTAATCATAACCTAATAATGGTTGAATATTTAAATCTTATCAGTTTATTTTTTAATCTGATATTTAAATATATATACATATAAGTATATTATTTTATTAAATTAATATAAATCACAAGTGGTGAAGAAGGTAGTGGGATGTTAAAAGAGGAGGATTCCTATTATCTTACCTAGTTGAATTTGGGTTATTAGATTAGCCTTTAAATAAAAATAATGTTATTTTAATATTTTGGCCAAATTATTTCAGATTATTTAAGCATGAACTTAATTTAAATTTGAAGGGATAATGTTAGAATTATTTGTCAAATCATTATTTAAGACTAAGAGAGAAGAAAAAAAATATGTCATATTTTACTAAAAAATTAGCCAGAGAGGGATGTAAGAATAGTGACAATGACGATAACATCTCAACAATTGTCCAAGGATACAGAAGTTGTTCAATGGTTTAAGAAGGTTTGAATTCTTTTCGAGGATGCTTATATGAGGGATGAGTGGTGTGTCGGTTCCATTTCAACAATTTGAAAACTTATACATATCACTTATACTTCTTTATTATAATCTAGTTGATATTGTCTACAATTTCTAACTTATATTGTAAATTTGTAACACATCATTACCATAAAATATATACTCGAATTTTCAAATGATATTTAAGAGCATACCGTATGAGAATGACATGTTAGAACAATCATATTTACTATTATGATATAATACAGAATCTTATGTTCAACATATATGTACATTACAAAAATATCTAACATGAAATGAGATGCTAATAAAAATAATTTATTTAAACTCCTCAAACATTAGCTTATCAGACCTTTTAGTCATTCTTGATTCCAAAATTAACAATACTAGACTGCTACTAGATTATTTTAAAAATTAGGTCTCCTCAGTACTTAAAAAACAATGTTGCAATTTTAATAAGTTTTGCAAATTTAGTAAGTAAATTATTATCGATATGCTCACTCGAGTCAAAACACGACATCACAAGTATATCACATTAGCTTGAATCAATCCTCATACAATTTTATATATCAAATCACATTATACATCATACCTCAATAAGCAAATTATAATACAAACATATCATATAATCTTTTCATAACAAACCTTCGTGGCGGATTTGGTATACAAAACTTCGACGACTATCAAGGCTTCGTGGCGGAGACACTTCAACGCTGAACTCCTAGATTTAGATTAGACATTTGAGATAGTGAAGAGTAACGGAGACAAGAACCCTAACTTAGAACATAATGAGATGGTAGAACTGAAATATTTGATAATGTTTTACAAATTATATTATTACTTTCTTTAAAAAAGGTAAATTAATTAGTTGAATTTAATTATAAAATTTTAAATTAGTTTTTTAATTTTTATTAATAACTTATATTATTAAAAATAACTAATTTATTAATTAATTGATCGTTTTTTATTGAACATCTAAATCTTGTTGGTTTAATTTTCAATTTATTTTTTAAAATATTTGATATAATTATAACATATAAAATACATTTTGTATGTTGTTTTATTAAATTAACATAAATCATAAGTGGTGAAAGGTAGTGGGATGTTAACAAAGGAGAATTACTATTCTAAACCTTACCTAGTTGAATTTGGGTTATTGGATTGGCCTTTAAATAAAAATAATGTCATTTTAATATTTTGACCAAATTATTTCAAATTATTTAAGTTTGACCTTAATTTAATTTTTTATTTGTCAATTTACTATCCCTAAGAAGGGACAATGTTAGAATTGTTTGTCAAATCACTATTTAAGACTAAGAGAGAAGGAAAAAAACCAGTCATATTTTACTAGAAAATATATCTAGAAAGGGGATATAAGAATAGTAACAATGATGATAATATTTGTTTCACATTTTGTATTATGATATATCAACCAAATGTCATTCATCCCATCGATGAAATTGGAGGATAAGATAAGATTTGGTGAATTGTTGCTAAAGATAAATTTATTTGTTGGTTTCTTCAAATTTTATGTCAAATCATTAACCAAAAAATTGTAACAAACATTGCATTTGACACTTTACTATTCATTTTTAGCCTTTACTTCTTTAATGCTAGCATTTGAATATAATTATATAGTTTTAAACTTCCAATAAAAATCTTTATACTAATTCAAGCGTGCATATTAGAAATTATGGTTAACGATAACTATTATTTTGCTGGTTTTTATGATCACTATGACTAAATTACTTATGTATTTTATAAATTATTTTGTTAATATACTAAATAATTGAGTTAATATTCATCTAAACTTCTTCCTTTTTATATGTCATAAGATAAGATTCATCATTTATCATATATTTTCTATCTTTTGTAAGGAACTAAGTAACTACATGAAAGAAAACCATTTTTTTATAAGAACAACAAGAAATACATATGGTCAAGTTAGGTCAACTCAAGCTGGCCCATACCTGCAGCTCAATGGTTTCATCTAACCAATATCTCCATGCCTTCAACATCTTGTCATCCCAGGGCCTCACCATCTCACTATATCAATCCTACTTTATATACATAACTAACCAAGTAATATCCTTTTTATTTCATTTCCTATAATATAAGTACACAAAACATTAGTGCATTTATTAGGCTCTAAGTAACTTTTTTATTTAAAGATTTGCCTTATTAGTGTGATTTAGAACTAATGTCTTTATTAATAACTTTTTAGTGCTGCAATCTCTTTATAATTATAATGCATTTTATAAAAAATATACTTGAAATTTTCATCTCCAATATTCATTAAAATCAAAGTTTTTATAGATAATTAGATATTTTCATATTTTTGTAAAGAAATCAAGTTGCTTAGTGCTAGGATTTTGATCATTAGATGTCCACTTTTCCTTGGACTTGTCCTTATTGTCATAGGACTTATCCTTGCTCTTTTCCTCCTTCTTTGGCCATTTAGGACCCCAAGAATTTGA
>JANZLF010000005.1:24241001-24255098 GCA_026546835.1 Erythroxylum foetidum | reverse complement strand
CTAAGGCTCCTAGGCAACCCTACAAATTAAAACTAAAAGGTGATTTAGCATATAAAAGTTATGATATTAATGTTATAAGTTAATTACAATGTTCAATTACCTGAAAACATTTCCATCTCTCATCTTGAAAATCTTGGATAATGGGCTCTGGCTTCTTGAGCAAAATATGATGCAATCTTATAATTGCATGAAGAACTTGATGGAATTGCTGACTTACGGTTTCTTTACTACGGAGAAAAAGTAGGCTTATTGTCCTACTTTTTTTATGGTGAGCTAAGGTGTATATGAACATTGCTACAACATCTTCTATGGATGTGTTCCTAGTGTCTTTTAAACCCCCGACATCTTTTACCATATCACACAATATCCTAAAGGTTGCTCTATCCATACGAAGTTCACTAATGCAAGCATTATCACAATCCATGGTCAATCTAAACATCCATCTCATTCTATCAACCCTTTTTTCTTCCTTTGTTTTAATTTCACGGATCTTATATTGAAGGTACAAACAATAGATAACATAATGGATAGCAAATAAGAAAACCATTATATTATTTGTTGTTTGTTGAACTATCAAAAGTTGCTTTAGTTTGTGCCGTTGTTTACGAATAGGGGGCGATCATGTTGATCTACATTAAAAAAATTCAGAAAATAATTGTCCAACATATAGATGAGGCATGTTAAAAAGTTAGGCAATAGTAGTGGAAAAGAGATAAAACAAGAAGCGAAGGTAATAGAGAAATGGGACATGTTTGTTTTGATGTATTTAAAATTATGAATGAAAATGATGTTGTGAAAGATCTTTCCTAAGTTGTTCTCAAGGGAATGTAGTGTATATATGTATAGTTCTTTTACACTTGACTTGATACGTATATGACATATGTAAGGCAGTGTTGGGCATGAGACAACTATATATCAATGTTGGCAAATTAACAGCTATATATCAAAACGGAAAATTAACAACTCTATGACATATGTAACTAAAAATTTAACAAGAGGAGAATATAGCAACCAAAAAGCCGTAGGCTTTAGGAGGTAGTGGCATGACCACCTAAAACTATTTGACTATTTTAGGATGTTTTGTCTCACATTGTTGCCTCAGTCCATAAGGTTTTTCTATCTATTTGACTTCTCCCTTTGGATGTTAGTTGCTTTGTCACCTCCCATTGTAATGGTAACTTAAAGAATAAAATTTACAGAGTTTGTAATATATCTTGCATAGCAACAGAGACCCCACTGCCAAGAGAGTAAGGTGGAAACAAAGGAATTTACACTTAGCATAAAACAAAGGAATTTACACTTGGTAACCGATTTATATTCTAAAACTGGAGATTTTAACAAGCAACAAGTAGCTTGCTGAGATTTCATGTGTTTAAGTTTGATATTTTTAAGTTTACTATAGTATTTATGATTAGAATTAAATATTTTAAATTTTTTCTTAAAATTATAATAACAAGATTATTATATTTTATATATAATAATAAGTTAAAATTTTAAATTCATAAAAGTTGAATTCCTAAGAATTAGTAATTATCATCAACAAATACGCAAAACCAATTAATATTTAGCAAAAGTGCAGATGAGGATTCATAGTGTAGAATTTATGTCAGTACTAAGGAAATCACCGTGGCATTACCAGTACCCTGCTTTAATCCATATTTAGAGAAAAGTACTTGGAATAGGAGTAACATGAAGGCTTTATAGTTACTACGTTCATCCACTTCATCTCTACTTTCACAAAGTCAAATGGTCTTCTTGCTATTAAATGTAAACGTAGCAGTAGCTTTTAGGTGATGTTAGTAGGCTTAATAGGAAATAAGGAGCTCCTTTAGATTATTGATCAGCTATGTAATTATCGGATGCTCTTAATGAGCTGAAGAGTTTTAACTACCACTCTCGCTCATTCATTATTTTCTTTATCTATTGGTAGAATTGCTCAAACTCTACATTGGTTCTTGTGTTCCATTACGGTTTATTTTCAATAAAGGATATGAACCATTTTGAGGAGTTAATGGCAGTAGACTCAAAGGCATAAGTAAGGAAAAAGAGGAAAGTGAAGCTATCAGACTATTGGACGAGAGAGAGGACAATTCAGCTAAAAAGAGCAGTAATGATATTGGCAAACTCAGATCCGTTCTTTCTAGTGTTTCACTCAATTGTGAGTTCAATCAACCATGAATCACAAATAACTACAATGGTATATTGATTGGAAAATTAACTACTTGTAACAAGCGAGGCATCTATAACAAACTGAAGAGCAGAGGGAAAACATATTAGTTAGGAAAATTACCTTTCTTCTCTTATGATCAGCAGACTCAAGAGCAGTACAAAGAAAAATCAGACTCTAGCAATATCCTGATAAAAATAAAAGCAGCAGTAAAAGAAAAATCAGACATGCTTAGAATATGAAAACAGATTCTAATGAGTGCAGAACTGTACATTCAAAGAGAATGACGTCAATGTAGGATAGTATCTAATTCATCAATTTCAGTTTTGTAGGTAGAACCTTGTAGAAAAAGCGCATGTTACACAGCAGAAGAAACAAACTCACAACTAAAGAGTAAGAGACAGATCAAAACAATACCCAGAACAAGAAAAGCCGTGGAGGAGGAACAACATTGATAGAGATAGAAGAAAGAAAGTAAAGAAGAAAATTGATTTAGAATCGAAAATCCTAACCCAGTAAAAATGAAACCCAGTAGAAAAGAGAAATATGCCATTATAACGACAATAACAAAATTGAAGAAGAAAGAAAGAAAGAACGTCACCTGTGCTACTTCTTGGTTTCGGGTGTTTCCATAGTAGGCTACAGGAATTAGTTTGTAGAGAGATTTGTCAAGGGTAGACGATTCTGGGTTAAGAAGAAAACAGTATATCTGTTACTTGAACAGAAAGTAAGAGCTTGAACAGAGAGTAGAGTGCTAGCGAGTTCGGATTCTCAAATATGGCGGCACGAACGTGCGCCAAAATAACAAAGTAATGACTCTCATTCCTCTCGTAATCGAGAGGAATGGAGCATTACTAAAAAATAAGGAATGAAAACATTACCTAGTTAATGATAATATCTTACCAAACAACTCTTTTCATTCCATTCCCATATCTTATTTTTCATACCCGTTAAACAAGCAGACCCTCAACATTCTGCTTATCCATAAACTTTTGCTTATTACCATTTGAGTGGTGACCGCCTTCCAATTTCCAAGAATCTGTGATTTGTAACTCACCAGGTTTTTGGTATGTGTTTTTGTCTTTCCACTTCCCTTTTCATTAAATCTTTAGAATTAGTTGATGCCTCCAAAGCATGTTCCTATATATCCTGCTATACAATTTTTTACTCATAAACTAACAAAGAACGCCATAGCTGATCAATTGTTACTGCATTGCTATCTTTAGATTCTTCTCTAAAAGAGACAACAAAGTTAAATTTGGAGTCATTGATCAAGAATCTTCTTAATAACCTTTATGTCATCGATCGTTCCTCATTGGATTCTCATCTTGTTAACAAAAATCATTATCCTTGATAAAAAAAATCATTGACAAACTCACTAGTTTTCATTCATAAAGTTTCAAATTTTTGTTTGAAGTGTTTGCAGGTAGACATTCTTTACCTTTGCATTTCTCGAGTACTTTTTTGAAATCCCAAATTTACATGTAGTCTGGTATAAATGTGACAATGAGATTCATGATTAAAAATTATAAATGTGTATAATTAATTGATGAAAACTTTTTTTAGCCATAATTCTAATGGAAGCTTCTTAAATATTCTACTGCTTAACTATTTCACCAAAAAATGTCATTAAAAAAAGAAAAAGGTCAACTTAAGCATAGGACCCTGTTAGTACAACAATACAATACCTTAAAATTTAGAGATAACAATAAATCAGGTCAGACTCGGATTGACTGAGCCTCAGGCTGAGTCTCGGGTCCATGATTCTATTAAAATCAAGCCGAAGTTTGAGCTTTGAGAGATCTAACCTTTAATGGATTAAAAGACATCGTTTTGTATTTTAATTAAAAAACTTTTGGCCGGAGTGAGCTTGGGCTCAAGCTGTCCCCAGCCACGGGCATTCCTACTAAAATTGCCTTCAAAGGCCCACTTTTTTCTTTGATTTTATGTGTTTGTTTGCCAACTTTGCATCCGTCTTCTTTTTTTTTTTGTAAACTTACGAGGTGACGTAGGAGGGACTCAACTTATGAGAAGACGCTTTTAAGTCAGCGATTTTTAGATTAATTCTCGCTCACACCGGGTCAGTCCATAAAAAGTAAAGTGTTGACAAAACAGATTTTTTCCATTCTTAAGACTCAAACTTAAAACCTCTAATTAAGAGATGAGAGTGCTGAATCACTTATGTCAACCTATTTGCAACCATCTTTTAGTAGATTTCAAAGTCATCCTGTCTTTCTCCGCTTCGGACCCGTTAAATTAAACCGCAACCAGTTAGTTCCCTACTTATTATTTATTTTGTTACTTCGGGTCTAGAATATGTACGTTTGTGTGTTAACTAAAGTAAATCTTGTCGTTTATCGCTTTTCAGTTTAAAAGATACTTTGCTTGTTTAACTTTTGTCGTATAGAAAATTTTCAATAAAATATTTCTTGCGAAAGTTTCGTTCTTTATGGTGATCTTCACTTGTTGGGATTGTTTCGTGCATCATTGCCGTCTACACATCAGATTCTTTTTTTATTTTGAGTTTGAAACCCCTTTTCTCTTTTTAATATCATGATTTGCACTTCCAAGCAGTCTGTAATTCGGCCAGCTACCAATGGATCTGACAGGAGTTTTTGCAGAAAAAACCCACCTGGAAAACAAAGATCTTTGTTCTTGCCTTCAACTAAGGCCCAGAAGAACCCAAAAACTATTATTTCAGTGTCAAAGCCGTTACATATCTCATCAATTGAGACTCTTGCAATAGGTAAACCCCTTAAGAAGTCCTTGATCACATGCAAGGCCTATGAAGCTGACCGTTCACAACCGATAGAGTCAAATGAGATAAAAGCAGAGGCTGCTCGGAGGGTCAAGATTGGGATTTATTTTGCAACATGGTGGGCTTTGAATGTGGTGTTCAACATCTACAACAAGAAGGTGTTGAATGCTTTCCCCTATCCATGGCTCACTTCCACTCTTTCTCTCGCCTGTGGGTCTCTAATGATGCTGGTTTCCTGGGCTTCGCGAATGACAGAGGCGCCTAAGACTGACTTAGAGTTCTGGAAGACTTTATTTCCAGTGAGTTGAATGATTTTTGGGTTTCTTTTGGTTTGGTAGAAAAGGGAAGGGAGTGATGACAAAAATGATGCTTTTATTTGGTTGTTGCATATAGAAGAAGAGAAGGAAGGGTTCAGATATTGATGTTTTTGTTTCCTTTCGAATCCTTAATTCTTCAAAGGAGTGATATTTATTATTTAGGAACATTGTATTTCTGGGAAAGTTACTGAATGCTGCTTCGATCAAATTCTCGGTGGGTTTCAAAGGGAAACAAGATTTATAAAGTCAATTAAACTAATTAATTAAGGTTCATTTGCTAAAAAAATAGGAGATTGACATACATCTTAAAGCTTTTCCTTGCTAATTTTGCTGTGCTAAAGGTGTAGAGTAATTTCAAGTTGCAATTTTTCACATAGTGATTATACTTCCCCTCTTAAGGTTGCTGTGGCACACACAATTGGGCATGTGGCAGCAACAGTGAGTATGTCCAAGGTTGCAGTTTCATTTACCCATATCATTAAGAGTGGTGAACCTGCTTTCAGTGTGTTGGTCTCAAGATTCCTTCTGGGTGAGACCTTTCCTTTGGCTGTTTACTTGTCCCTCCTTCCAATTATTGGTGGTTGCGCTCTTGCTGCTGTTACTGAGCTCAATTTTAACATGACTGGTAAGTATTCGACCTCAAATTGCCTGATCACTAATGATATGCAGTGTATCTTGTTGTGCGTTAGCATGAAAAGCATGTAAAGTGACATGGGATTCTCGTCAGCTTATTTTTGGCACTACAGGCTATTATTTTCCCAATAATTGACTCCACGGACTGTCTTTGCAGTCATGAAAAGCATGGTTGTTGCATGTCTATTTCAGGTTTTATGGGGGCCATGATCTCCAACTTGGCATTTGTTTTCCGGAACATATTTTCGAAGAAGGGCATGAAGGGAAAATCCGTTAGCGGGATGAACTACTATGCTTGTCTTTCTATGCTGTCTCTGTTCATTCTTACGCCTTTTGCCATCGCTGTGGAGGGGCCGCAGATGTGGGCTGAAGGATGGCAAGCAGCCATCTCTCAGATTGGACCAAATTTCATATGGTATATAATCAGAATGTTTTTTCCTTGTCTGTATGCATAAACTACTAAGGTGTTCGATAGTGAAATTTACTTGTTCATGCTTGGTCTAACAAAGTTTCCCTTTATTCAAACGTTTTAGTCTTGTTATTCACTCGACGGAAATGAATTTGTGGCTAATAATAGGTGGGTTGCTGCACAAAGCGTTTTCTATCACCTTTACAATCAAGTGTCGTACATGTCCTTGGACGAGATCTCTCCCTTGACGTTTAGTATTGGAAATACAATGAAGCGTATATCAGTCATAGTCTCCTCCATTATTATTTTCCGAACTCCTGTCCAGCCCGTCAATGCTCTTGGAGCTGCCATTGCAATCCTTGGAACCTTCTTGTATTCTCAGGTAATTACACCATCGCACATGTATGAGCCGTATTTGTCATTGATGTTAGATATGGCGTGTAGTCATTTTTATGGCATCTAGACTACATTTCTTTAACGTTGTTCTATGAATCAGTAGACCTTAGGAGGCATATTCACTTGATCAAATTTTGTCTTCTGCAGGCAAAGCAGTAATAATGCTGGGTCGGTAACTGTTGAGCTTATAGGGTAGGTAGATAGTAAAAGCCCCTCCAACAGCAACGGCAGATGTGGTAGATGTAGGAGAAATGACGATGGTCATTGTCAAAACACCTATTTGCTCTTGTCATGTTTTTGGCGAGGTTGAGGAGAAAATGTCTGCAAATAAGTCCAACCCCTTGTGTCTGACGTTATGCAGGATGAGATTAATCAGTATCTCATTCTTGCTCAATCGAATAATTAATGAGCAGGGATTTGGGCAATGTACATTGGAATTCTTTTGTCACGCAACTCTTAAATTTTGAGTTAGATACGAGAAATGCTTGTTATTTTTGGTTTGTTCCAAATTTGGTACTGTGTTTTCTGTGTTCTTTTGTTTAAAGTAAGATAATTTATAACAAAAAAAAAAGTGTCATTGTTAGCTAACTAGTAAGATAAGTGATTGATTGGTTCTACTTTAATTTTTTAATTTTTAGTTTTTGATTTTTATTTTATTTTTACTTCAAACATGTTTGGTTAAGATTTATAATATAAAAATTTAAAACAAAAAATGTTTATTTGATATTTGTAATAAAAAAATTAAAAATAAAAGGATATTTGGTTTTATAATCTTGTTTTTATTTTTAATTATATTGTTAGATGTTAAAAATAATTTAATTTAATTCAATTATTATAATATATCAATTTTATTCTTAACTAATTATTTCTTATTATGGTTAAAATAAAATGTATGAGTATATATAATTAAAGAAATTTGCAAATCAATTGTATATAACAAAATTCTATAAAGTATAAAAATACATTAATTCATTCTAATTAATAAAAGATATTCATTATATTATAATTTTTAAATACATAATAGTGCTATCATTTACAAAAGAAAACATAAATAAATTAAAATTAATATAATCATTTCATATTTGTCTAACAATTTTATCTCGCATTTAAGATGTACTTCAAAATTGTGCTGGAATGATATTATAATCCACTTCAAAACTTGCATCGTCATTTTTTTCCTCTAATTTGCTCTTCATTTCAATACAACTATCAAATAATTCAACGCTTTATTCATGCATCCTAATCTAATTGTATATAATACAATAAACAGTGATGATGTATTTTTGTTTCATCATATTGTAACTAAGCATATTTGAAAGTATAGAGAATCTTGATTTTAGAATGTCAAAACATCTTTTAATAATATTTCTTAATAAAGAATGCATGTAGTTAAATAATTCCTACAAACATTGAGGTCTTTCTCTTCTCTTATAATCTTGCAAATGACATCTTTCACTTTAATATGATGGAAGAAATCCAAGTATATTCGTGTAGTTTGAGTCGATCAAATAGAACATAAATAACATATAAAGAACAAAATATTAACAAAAGGTTATTAAAAATTAATCGTAATTACTAGTTCATTTAAAATAATGTAATGTAATACCTTGTAGAGGTGTAGGAAATTAGTTTACTTGTTTTGTCATTGTTCTTTAAAGAACTCAGCAATAATTTTTAGTATTTTTCTATCCAGCTATTACATATATGAAACATATGTCAAATGAGCAACAACATATAATATTTTAGGTTGGATCAAATTTTTTACACCTATATTGTATTCATTGATTGGAGCATGTGCATTAATATATGTATCATTTATTGCTCCTATACAATCCTAGAATATAAAAGTACACAATTAAAATAATTATTAATCATAAGGTCATAATGAAACTAGTAATTAAATATATGAATGCACTTAAAAATATGGAAAGAATTTTGAATTAAGTTGAATATCAGGAAGTACATTGGTAAAGGATGTTGGATTGCATATAATGCTTTCCAAAAGTACTTCAAAATTGTCCAAATCAAATGTTAGAAGTGTTTTACATTGACTCTAGTTGTCTCACTATACCCTATAGTCATCAAGAAAATTGTTCCTTATTTCTCCACAATTAAATGACTTGTTAATTTTAATCCTTCTAAACTCTTCAGCTTATTACATATTGTCTCGCTTATTCTTAAGTTCTCATCAATCTATGTAAGATTCTCATTCAAAAGATCTAATATCCAATCATGACCTAATAAAGCAGAAGTTTTACATAGTTACTTTTGTAAATGGAAATTTTGTTTTCTTCCCCAACTAAAGAAACAATAACTAACATTAAAAAAAAAAAGAAACAATAACTAATTTCATCAGTTCATCATCAAAATTTAATTTGAAATTCGATAAGGAATCCATGTATCTACAACACAAGTATTAAATAATCAATAAAAACATTCAGCCAAAAGGTTTATATCAAATATTCTACAAAAGATAAACTTAAAATGTTCAACTATATAATACTTTTTAATATAAAAGTATCAAATCAATAAGAATTTGATATGCAATAACATTAAAAATAACTAAAGTGACATAATCCAGTCCAACTTTCTTGCTTCTACCATATTTACAAAAATCTCCCTATAAAGTTGGGAATCATATAAAGCCTTCACAAATTTTCTATGTTGCACACCCTTAACACCAAACTCATTTATGAAATTCAAACATGTCATTATTATATTATTCTCTTGATTAATTGATGAATCTCCATATCCATTCTCTATAGCAAATGATGTTGTAGTTAGTTTTTCTCAAGTAAATCATTCTTTCTTTTTAGTTGCATACCAATTACAATCAATACATCTTCTAAAATATTATGCCCTCTTATTTTTTGGAGATTTCTTTTTCTTAAAAGGAGCAGTTGTAACTTGATCTTATTTTTCATCATATGAGTAATCTTCATCAATATCAGTTATGTGTTCATCTTCTATATCATTTGATAAAGATTTAGGGGGTGTTTGGTTCCTTTTTTTTTTATTTTTTGTTGTTGCTTTTGTAAAAAATGAAGCAGTCCCACAAAACTTGTTTGGTTAAAGATTTTTTTTTTGTTAAAAATAAAAGATGTTGAAAACCATTTTATATTTAAAGAAAAAGATTTCCCTGCATCGACTCTATGTCTTCAGCCTCTTCTGCTATTTCTTAGTCACTGCACCTTCTGCCTTCTTCTGTGTTTTCTATCGGCTATGATTTCTGCATCTTCTGCCCTCTCTTGCGTTTTTTTACCGTCTGTGATTTCTAGGTTTGTTTTCATCTGCTTATATGCATGTTGTAACTCATTGCTCAATTGTTGTTATTTGCGTTGAAACATAAACACGTTCATCACCTTCTCTTCTTCGAGATCACACAAGAGAGTGCATGTTATGCTACAATAAAATGCAACATAATTAAAATTAATTCATTAAATTCATCAACACTGTTTTGTTTCATGAGAGAGGGCCTTCTTGTGTTTCTTACTGGGTAGTGCTTAGGGATAACATAATGACGTGATACCTATCCCAGATATGCAACTTGATCAAGTAGTTGAGGGATATAACGATATCCCTCCTTGTGCTTTGACAAATCCTGAAATGGAAAAAGTGAATGGAAAGCAGTAATATGAAAGTATCTCTCATGTCTTGAGTAAAGATGCTCGTTTCATTTAAGATCACCACTATTTAGAGCATGATAGTAATTCTTGGAGCTATAGTTTTGAATTGTTGCTTAAATGTTGCAATCAATGGCTACATCAGGACTGCACTTCTGTTTGCTAGTCGCAGAGCTTTTGAGCAGTGAGTGCATATGAAAAGTCAGAGAGCTTATGTTTCCTAATATATTGTCAATAATTATAAATTCTAATTAGTTAAATTAAAACTCTTTTTAATTTATTTTTAATTTTTCAATTAAACAATTTTATAATCATAAATCAAGATTGATGTCTAACAATATGTCATAACTACCCAAATATCTGGATGTCAAAGTGGTTTAACTTTTCCATGCACGGTTATGCTGTATAATGTAATCCTTTCGTCATTTAATATTCCAATTGGATAGAGTATAGATATAGTGTCTACTCTTTTGATCCAATCATTTTGTTCTTGTTAATTAGTAATTTATTTATAATTAATATTTAAAAACGTCTTTTTAAATTTCAATTCACTCTAGCCAGATAATTTCATATATCACTACTAATCAAGAACAGTAGAACATTCTCTCTAATTACTTTAGAGCGACCAATCCTTTATTAACTTACTCAGCTATCTCCATATGGTTCATATTGCATTCAAGTACTACTAACTGAATTATCTTAGGACAATCCATAAATAGTATCAAAACATACCGTGGTAATCTCAATTCTAATGATCAATTGTATAACCATCATTATGAGAAAATCTACAAACACATAAGAAATATTCCTTTTGGGATTCTCATAATTAGGTTAGTATAATGACTTATTATCTAATAATCACCTACACATTAGTTGAAGTATCTTCACATTTTAATTTATGAGAGCAATTATTTTCTTCGTAAGAAAGAAACATAATGTGTGTTAGTTTTATCGTTTCAACAATATCTCGTCTTGATAAAACTACAACTAGGAATATTTATGAATAATACGTAAATATAAATTGAATCTCATAATTATGATTTTATCATAATTTCAATTACACATTAATTATTATAAGGATTTTATCTTTAGTATTAAAACATCAAATATAATTAATTCATAAAGATAAAGAATGAAGATGGATTTGATGAGGAAGAGTGGTATGGAGGCTGAAATAATGCAAGAGGTGGTAGAGGAGATAGAGGCTGAAATAGAGGTGGTTATAGAGGAAGAGCTGAAAGAGGCAGAGAGGAGGAAGAGACTGAAAGGGTAGATAGAAACATTGGCAGCATCAAAATGAAGATGCCACCATTTCAAGGAAGGAATGGTGTTGACGCCTACTTGGAGTGGGAAAGGAAAGTAGAGATGATATTTGCCAGCCACAATTATTCTGAGGAGAAGAAGGTTAAGGCTATTAAAGATTGGCCTACTCCTACATGTATTGGCGATGTGCGTAGTTTTCATAGTTTAGCTAGCTTTTATAGGCGTTTTGTGAAAGATTTTAGTATCATTGCTGCGCCATTAACTGAAATAATTAAAAAGGATGTTGGATTTAAGTGAAATGAGGCACAAGAACTTGTTTTTAACACATTGAAAGATAAATTGTGTTCTGCGCCTGTATTGAGTTTGCCTAATTTTAATGAAGCTTTTGAGACTTGTTATGGGCTGGGTATTTATTAGTACTAGTCTTAGTTTATTTAAAGCTAGTTTTGGATAACCAAGCGTGTAGGCCTAAGTAGAGTGATCCATTAGGCCCATCTGCCCCCTTAGGTTTATTTAAGTTATTTTGGTCTTATTTAAGTTAATTTAGCCTAATCCTAAGTGGATTAGGATCATATTGCATTATTGGGCTATCAACTCCTAAACTAGTTAGGATTAGGCTTGTTTTAGCATTAAAGGGTTAACCTATTCTTTTTAGGTTTAGGACGTGAGCAAAGGTATAAATACCTTATTTTATCCTTGTAATCATCAGATTTGGTTTATTAACGAAATTAAGAGAAATTCTCTTCAAGAAAGGTGTGTTCTTCTTATTGTTACTTCAAGGATTGCATCATTTATTAAGGTAATTACTTGTGACGTGTTCAATTCTTCTGTTTTCTTAAGGTTTGGGTCTCAATTTTATATAATTGGGGTTTGAACTAGCATGTTTTTAGAATAAAAAGATTGAGGTTTTGATTCAATAGAATTAGGGGGTTTCAAAAACCTTGTTTTCTTGAGGTTTTCGTATCACTTTTACTATTATAGGAGTCTCAAACTTGACTTAAGTGTCACACTTGTGCAAAGATCTATTTTTTAATTCCTTAACTAAATAAAATTAATTAAAATGTAATTCATAATAATCAATATATAATTAAATAATTAATTTATGGACATCGTATTAATTAATTAATTATTGATTATTAACACGTAATTATTACTTATGTTATTATTAATGCATCTGAAATATTTTCCCTTTTTTAATTACATATTCTTAAAATATCTTTAATGAATTTAATTATAACTATTTAGCAAATTGAAATATAATTTCATGTAATTAAAATATTATCAGTTAGTTAAAATATAAGTAAATAATTGATTTATGAAAATGTCATACTTGATTAATAATGGTAATTAGAATATAATAAATAAAATAATTTATTAAATTATACTTTATTTATAAATTAATTGTTAATCATTAACTGTTAATCTTATTTAGTTATAATTAGTAATGATTAATATATTATTAATTAATTGATGTATATATAAGTAAGTCGTCACGCCTGTGACTTAGTGTTCAAAGGCATGACTACTATGTCTTGCATGTTATTTCCTTTTTACAGGCAATTAACACCTATATAATTTTATAACATTTTTATAAAATAACTAATTAATTAAGTATTGATTTACTAAAATATAATTAATTTATTTTTTAATTAATGAAATAGAATTAGTGCTTATTTTTATTAAATATAATATATATAATTAATTGTCTAATTATAATATGTTATTAATTAATAAAAATAATTAATTATTTAATAACTTAAAATAAAATAAAATATTATTATTATAGGAGCCACAAGCGTGGCTTATGTTATTATTAATGCGTCTGAAATATTTTTCCCCATTTTTATAACATATTCCACAAAAATCTTTAATGAATTTAATTACAACTATTTAGTAAATTAAATTATAATTTCATGTAATTAAAATATTATGAGTTTCTTAAAATATAATTAATTAATTGATTTATGAAAATGTGATACTTGATTAATAATGGTTGTTAGAATATAAAAATATAAATGATTTATTAAATTAAACTTTATTTTTAAATTAATTATTAATCGTTAACTGTTATCTTATTCTATTATAAATAATAATCATTAATATATTATTAATTAATTGATGTATATATATAAGAAAGTAGTCACGCCTGTGACATAATATTCATAGGCGTGACTACCATGTCATGCATGTTATTTTCTTTTTATGGACAATTAATCCTTATATAATTTTATAACATTTTTATTATATTATTAATTAAAAACGTTAATTTCTTAAAATATAATTAATTTATTCTTCAATTACTTAAATAGAGTTAGTGAATATTTTTTCATTTTTATTAAATATAATATATAAAATTTATTTACTAATTGTAATATATTATTAATTAATAGCAAAATAATTAATTGATGAATTACTTAAAATAAAATAGAGTTTTGTTATTATAGGAGTCACAGGCATGACTTAAGTATATTATTGATTAATGACAAAATAATTAATTGATTATTTAATTAAAATAAAATTAACTTTTACTA
>JANZLF010000005.1:24128789-24158382 GCA_026546835.1 Erythroxylum foetidum | reverse complement strand
GATTTGCCCCGTGTAGGTTCAGAGCGAAGAGTTTAAAGACTGGGACAAGTCTACTGCACTGGCCAAAGGAGTCTGTTTATACCGTTTGAAAATGTATTCTGTTTCCTTTGTTTGGGCTTGTAAATATTCTTTGGATTTTTGTTCTGAGATTTATGATATGTAATATATGTGTGCGGGTTGAGTTTCTAAATAAAATAAATATCAGTGTGATGTTTGCTTTTGTTGTTCTGTCTTGGGTGGCATCCATGTATCCTCCCAGGGGGTATATGGGTGTTACACCTTATTATAAATAATAATACTTTATTTGAGATATTTGATAAAGTTGTGAATGAAGTGGGGCCAGAAAATTTTATTCAATTCATCAGTGACAATGATTCAGCTTATAAAATGACAAGAAGAAGGTTACATAATAGGTATAATTCTTTCTTTGGACTCCTTGTGATGCACATTGCATTAACCTAATGCTACAGAATATATCGGATCCTAGGTATTTTCCTATTATTGATGAGACTATACAAAAAGTTAAAAATGTGAGCAAGTTCATCTATAATCGTGCATGAAGGCTGAATTTAATGAGAAAGTAATTTATTAATGGTAGGAATTTGAGTTATCTTGGTGTGACAAAATTTGCAACAAATTTTTTATCACTTCAGTCTTTTGTTTCGAAGAAAGAGTTAAGACAAATGCTTACAAGCGATAAGTGAATTGTATCTCAATACGTTAGGTCTAATGTTAGATCGGAGGTTTCTAGCGTTATATTGAAAGATAGAGAATTTGATCTCAATGTCAATTTGTTATCCGAGTTTGATTTTTCCCAAGAATTTCTAATAATAATGTAATGTTAATATTTGGTTTGAAAATATAATTTTGAAACAACAAAGGAATAATTAAGAAAAAGAACAAAATATCTTTTAGTTCCCACTAACTACATTATTATTATTGTTATTACTATTATTATAACTAAATAATTATGTTGATCCCTTAAGAATATTTTTATTCAACAAGTCATCGTTTTTATTTTCAACCTACTTGAAATAGATAAAGATAAGGGGAGGATGAGTTTAGTTATTCTTCAAACTCAAGGAATATGTTTTCTTCAACCATCCCTTCCTTTAGTGCTTTGGAGCAGCTCAAACAATTTTTTTAAATCTTTAGCCCTTTTAAAGATAGGGTTCATTAAAATTATTATATATAAATTAGAACATCGACTTAATTTAAATTTATAATTTTAACATATAATCTATGTAATATGTTTTTTGGTGCAAAGGAAAGAAAAAGTACAAAGAGAAAAGAAACTAGTCCTTAACAAACAAGACGCCAATAACATCACCAAGAACTGCAGCATCCACAAATGATGAAGGAGTAGTCCAAAATTGAAAAGGTTCCCGTCCATGGCTTCCCCGTTTAGCAAGAATATCGGCTACGCTATTTCCTTCCTGAAGAATATGTTCACAACGGACAGACCAGTCCCAACTGAGAATAGCTCTGATATCACCAATTAAATTACCATGGGGATGAAACGTCCAATCCGTGCTGTCCAAGCACCGGAGAGCTTCTAAAGAATCCGAAAATAAACAAATATCTCTAAAGGATTGATTCCAAATGACAAGAAGGCCAGTGCGAATAGCTAATAACTCTGCACCCATATTGGAGTCTAGACCAACAAATTCAAAAAAACAACCCAACCAATGTCCATGGCAATCTCTAAGAATGCCACCAATACCTGCATCTCCTGTATTGCCCAGAACACTACCATCCACATTCAAAGCAACAGCAGCATTTCGCGGAGGCTTCCAGGCAACTAGACGAGGGCTTTTCGGAATACTAATCTTGACCAACCCCAGATAGGAATTCCACTCATGAATCATATTATAGACAAAATACTCCCGTTCCAATTGACTAATCACAACATGTGCAATAACTGCTTTATTACGAAGACCCCAAATAGACCAAATAATCGCAAGAAAACTAATATCACGCCGCCAACTATTCATCAACACCGAACCATTTTGACAACGAATCTTAAACCAAGAGGAAAAGGGAGTGTTGCTTACCAATGTATCGAAAAATAAGCCACCATATTGGTTTCAAATATCATTAACCTTCGCACAATCCTGAAAAAGGTGAGAAATTGTCTCGGCCCCAGATCTACATCACTTGCATAAGTCCGAACCTTCAATCCATCTCCTTCCTCAAAGCTCTTAAGTATGAACTATGTCGTGCCAAATGAGCCAGCTAAGAATTCGCACCTTCTCCGACCCTCGAATCTTCCAGATCCACCTCGAATTATCATCGCCCTCAGAGTCCGCCCTCGTTAACCACTGAAACCCACTCTTGACAGAATAGCGACTAGAAGTAGAGTTTTCCCAAATGATCTCGTCTGAAGCCCAAGATTCCACCGGAGGACGGATGGCCGGAAACTCGTCTCTAATTTCACTCGAAATAGTTGTGTAAGGTAATAGAGTTTCCAGATGCCCGTGTTGTCTAGTATATCACTAACCATCAGGTCCCAGTCATTATTATCCACCGAAGGAACACGATTAATCAATCGTCCGTTCCTTAACCAATGATCGTGCCACAGAGAAACTGAGCGGTCGTCTCCTATTTTGTACCGAAAAACTTCAATAATCTCAGCCCTCGCCTTCAGAAGGTCACGCCAAATTGGAGAACAGTTAGGTCTGTAAGTCCAGTCCAACACAGTCAAATTTTTGGCATACTTCCTACAAATCATTCGAATCCAAAGTTTCCTTTGGTTTTTATGAGCGCTCCACACGAGTTTTCCAAGAAAAGCAATGTTCATAGGTCAACATTTACGAATTCCTAAGCCACCGACAGCTTTCGGTTTAGTAACTGCGTCCCAAGAGAGTAAATGCACACCTTTCTTATCATCAGAGGAGCGCCAAATAAAATCACGCACAATCCGATCAACTGCATTGCACGCTCTTATAGGAAACCAAGTGGCTTGCATTAAATAGCTGGGCATTGCATTTAACGTGGCTTTAGCAAGAGTAACTCTACTAGCCATATTAAGAAGGCTAGCTTTCCAGCTGGACAACTTTTCACTCATACGACTAACCAACTGACTAAAATTGTCAACTGATCTCCTGCTTGTTCCCAGGTCAAACCCATATATCTACCAATGTTTTTAGTCGAATTAATTCCAAGAATCACCCCAAGAGTTTCACGTTGAAAGCTAGAAACCCCACTCGAAATAGTAAACTTTGATTTAGTCACATTAATTTTCAGGCCCGAAGTCGCACTGAATTTCTCAAGGACCGAGGTGATAACCTAAGCTTGATTAATAGTAGCTTGAGCACACACAATTACGTCATCGACAAAGAACAAATGAGATAAATGTGGACCACCACGAGAGCAAGACACAGGGGCCCATTGTCGCCTTTCCACCGAAGAATTGATCATAGCACCAAGTTTCTCCATACACAAAACAAAAAAATAAAGGCGAGAGAGGATCACCTTGACGGATACCTCTCTGTGGGTGAAATGTGGTAAGACGCTCACCATTCCACAATACAACGAGTGAAGACTTCCGAACACAATTCATGATAAGAGATATAATGACGGTCAGAAAACCGAAATCAGACAGCACACCTTCAAGGAAATCCCAGTTAACATGGTCGTAAGCTTTTTCGAGATCTATTTTGACCAACATTAAGCCCTTACGACTCTTTGACCTCTTCATCGTATAAATCAATTCCCTGGCCATCAGAATGTTGTCAACTGTACTTTGACCTGGGATGAAGCTACTTTGATAAGGATGCACGATATCCTTAAGAAAAGGACGCAATCTATTCACAATGATTTTCGTAATCAATTTATAGCTAACATTACATAAGCTAATCGATCGAAATTGTGTAATAGATACAGGAGAAGGTTCCTTCGAAATTAAAGTAATTAATGTCTCAGTTAGCCGATCATCGATATTGCCAGTCTCGAAAGCTTGTCGAACCATATTAGTCATCGAAACAGCCACCACATGCCAAAATGTTTTGAAGAAAATTGTTTGAAAACCATCAGGGCTTGGAGCTTTGTGATTTTCCATTGAAGATAGAGCACTCCAAATTTCATCACTAGTTACTGGCCCACTCAAGCCATTAACAGCTGCCTGTTGGAGTTTTAAGTGATTCAAGCTAACACCGTTGTCCCCACTACCTGTTGAACTCGCAAACAAGTCTTGAAAATAAGTTAAGGCTTCATGTTTAACCTGAATAGGGTTGTCACACCACTTCATAGTAGCACGTAATTTTAATCTCTCAATTTTATTGCGCTTCCGACGCACCACCGTGGAGGCATGAAAAAATCTGACATTACGATCCCCAAAAATAAGTTTCTGTTCCCTATTGTTTTAGAACCAAAGGATTTCCTCTTGAGCAAGAGTATGTTTATATTCTAAAATGAGCTCCTTTTCCAAAATTCTAAAATTATGCGAATCAGAACTCTGCAAAATTCGTTGAATCCCATCAATATGACCTTTAAGTCTTCTCTTTCTATGAAAAATGTTCCCAAAAACATACCGATTGAACGCCTTATATGCCTCCTCCATTAGTCGTAAAGATTCAGAAGGGTGTTTCGCAATATCCCAATTAGGCAAGTGGTAGGTATTTCTATGTTAGATAAGTTTTCGAAAGCGAAATTAGGGTTTAATCCCGATTCTGCTAATCCACCGTTAGGGGAACGACAATGCCCACCAGACCCTCCAGATAGGGGAGTCATTCCGCCACTAACCTTAGGGACCAGATCGGTTGATTCTTCTAACTGAATTTGGGGAAGGAATAAATCAAACCCAATAGTGGAAGATATGGACATTGAACACTTACGGGATCTCTGTGAAGTGCAGACGATGAATCTTCCGTATCGTGATGATAACACGCAATTGCCCTGTTTCTCTTTTACACCAGGTTTTTGAGAGGAATTGGAAAAACCGTTGAAGGATTCGTTAATTGTTAAGGTTTTGGGTAAAACTGTAGGGTTCTACTTTTTATCTTCGAAAATCAATCAGTTATGGAAGCCTACCGGAAAGATTGAGATTGCTGACCTCTAGAATGCTTTCTTTCTGATAAATTTCTCTAACGAGGATGACATAAGGGTTGCTCTTACTAAAGGCCATTGGATTATCCAAGCCCATTACTTAACAATGCGGGAATGGTCGTCGGGGTTTCACCCTGCTACGGTTGGCGTGGAAAAGACCCTCGTCTGGATTCGTATCCCTGAATTACCAATGGAATTTTATAATGCCACCATTCTTGCGACTCTTGATCGATCTATCGGTAAACCTATGAAACTCGATAGTAATACATTACATGTTAATAGGGGAAAGTTTGTCCGGATTTGTGTGGAAATTGATTTATGCCTTTGATTGAAGTAGAGGGGGTGAGATATAAAATGGTCTATGAGGCTCTGCATACAATTTGTTTCTAGTGTGGCGTTTATGGACATACTAGTGTTACTTACGAAGTACCGAAAGACGAAAAGAGGGGACATACTAGTGTTACATTCTAGTGTTCTCTGAACTGCGTTCTACCTCTCAAATGATTACCGGATCTGTTGATATGGCTAGTGGTCAGTCCTGGCTTCGTACAGCTATATATGCTAGCACCAATGCTAATCTTCGAGAGAATTTATGGAATGACCTACATGATACTTTTGCAAACCAGTGTCAGCCTTGGCTTGTCATTGGTGATATGAATGATATCCTTTCCCATGCGGAGAAACAAGGTGGTCGTTTTTCTCAAAGTCGAGCAGGTAAATTTAATAAGCATCTCCAACGGTGTAATCTTCTAGATTTGGGAAATGTTGGCCAAAAGTATACTTGGGTTCGCAATTCCTTTCCTAAAATTGCAGAGCGTCTTGATCGCGCCGTTGCATATGTGGAGTAGAGGGTGTTGTCTCCCGAAGCAGTAGTTTGGCATCTTCCCCGTGTGTATTCTGACCATTCTCCATCTATGTAATATACATGCACAATTTTGTTTCCTTATAATAAAATAAATTTAAACTGAGTTTATAAAATCAATAAATAAACAAATGAACAAACTAGGCTTCTCGGTCCCCGCGTAACATATAGTAGATTCCCAGGAAGCTTCATACACACTTGTTTTGGGACCATAGACGTTTTCATTGTACCAAAAAGAAAATTTACAAGACTTTGGTTTTTGATGGTCCAGAAAATCCATAGCCTGCACTGTCGAAACTGAAGGAGAAGGACAAGCACCAAATTTGTGTGACCATGTGAGGACCATATAGTCACCGTCACTTACCGAGTTAATGTATATGATATATTATTTTAAACCGAATAATTTTTATTCTTTTAAATTGGATAAATTATTAAAATTAGAGCTTAAAATTAGAGTTAATTGTACGATTTTTTAACTCCTATTATGTAATTAGTTTCATAAACGCTTAAACATTTAACTAAATTATTATGTCATTAATTGAATGAATGCTTAGATGTTTTATTACATTATTATGTATTTCAATTTCTAAATCATACGAATTTTTGTTAACCTATAATTAAATATTTTAGTTTGTAGGCATTTTATATTAAATAACTCATTTCTTTTAATTTTAAAGGTTTAACATTTCCATATTTATTTTGGTATCTCATTTTATTTCGTTGTAATTATAAAATTACAAATTTACTTAAAAAAATATTCGTACAATTATATAATAACCACTTACTTATATCTACTCATATTACAATGCAAGGGCAATATTGTCATTTATACTGCTTTTTGGTTCTGTCCACCAAAATCAAACACATTTCTATCTTTGGGACGGGGATAATTTTATCTGTTCCGTCCACCATAACCAAACACCTAACTGTTCCCAGTTTCTGTTCTGTTCTGTCTTTTCTGTTCCGTCTTTTTCTGTCTTTGCCCCCTAAAGACAGCAACCAAACACAACGTATAAGCCGGATAGTGAAACGGAGAGACAGAGACAGAGACAAATATTTCCCAGCCGTAAAATTGCCCCCCAATTCGTAAGAAACGAAGAACCTCACCGCAGGGTTTTAGACCCTCTCCCTCCTCTCCCTCTCCATCTCATGGCTACAGCACTCCTTGGCTCTACTTCTGCAACTCCAACGGACCAAATTGCCTCACCTCCCAAGTAATACAAGTTCAAAGCCCCACCTTGTTATTACAGTCTTGCCACCATAAAGACGGCTCATTTTTGGAGAGCCACAATAGCTACTGCTACTTGCAGCTGCTATAAGCTGGGGAGTGTTAGAAGCTTTGCAGCTATGGGCCTCTCTGGGACCACCGCTCCGACCACCTATGTTGGTTCTTTTAGACCGTTTTGCCCTTCTTATTTTAGATTAACTCGGTCTTGTCCCTGTTTTGCATCTTCTGTTAGTGGTCCTGCTCGTCCCTTCTCCAATGCAGTTCAGAGGTTCGCTTTCTGTCTTTGTAAAAGACTTTTTTTTTGGGTGGCTGTTTCATTTCTTTTAGCTCTTTGGTACGTGGGGTTTTGGGTTGTTTTGATGCCGTTTTGTTCGTTTTTATTTTATGTGTTCTTTGCTGGGTTATGTGTTGTCAAGTGTAGCAAAGGCCTTGAAGTGTTTATGTAATGCTTTTCTTAATATATTTCCATTTAATATTATTAGTAAAGTTCAACATTTCCCTTGTTTTTTGGGCGTTTGGCTCGTGGGTGCCGATTAAAGGATTTCTTGTGATTGCTTATGCTGGGTATTCTTTTTACACGCTTACTCTGAATCATATGCTTCCTTGATATATATAGATTTTGCTCGTCAAATTTCATTTGTTTTGTAGGAGTATTATGTAATTGAGATGTGTAATAATTTTGGCTGGTCTACTCTTTATGCTTTATCCTTGATTGGTTTTATAATATGTATTGTGTTACCTGTTTAGGTGTTTTGCATCTTCTAACTGATTTCTCTGGCCCTGTTTTTCTACCTTTTATTTCATGTATCTTGACGTTCCAGTATGTTTGTTTCTTTGTGATTAATGTGGAAAACCACGATTATAATAGAACATGAGATATGTGCCAGCTGATCTCTTACAACTAGCGATTCACGCATCTCAAAAGATTTGCCTGAGATAGCATGGTCTCTCAAGTAATCAGAAAATTGACTTATCTATGGAGAATGAATCTAACTTTATCATTTTCTTTCAATCATTTCCGTATGTTCTCGACATGTTTTCCAACACTTTCTATTATTTGCAAAACTTTTGTTCTAAACTTAACGTCTATGTTTTCTAAGCATTCCCTACACAACTCTTGGTCTTTGCTGCTTACCAAATTGCTTGCGTTGTTAAATTTTAGCCCTCTGTGGCCTTCAATCAAATGATTTAACTGCATCTTTTATGCTTTTGTTGCTTCGCTTAACTTCTCCATATTAATTGATGCTTAATATTGAGTTTCATGCGTTTGATAGCTTATTGGAGCTGCAAAGACAAGATGAGAAAAAACCTGTTTTGAAGGTACCTTATCCTCCAGTTGAAAGCAATAGGTACTCATGGAAAGCAATGGGTGAAGAGTTGCGAGACCAAAGGAGCTACTTCTTGAACAAGCAAGGCTGTGTTCAGTGTGGAAGCTCTATTTCAAAAGTCAGCCATAGAAGCATACAGATCCAGGATAAACCAAATAATAACAATGCAAATGTCAGAAATGTTGGACTCACTAATAGTAAGGACCATGCTGTACCTTTGCCACTTGGTTCTGAAGTAAAGAATGACAGTAACAACATTATATCATTATGTGGTAGAGATGATCGTTCAACATATCAGAAAAAGCCAAGCAATAATGCTTCTAACAGCATCCTAATAGATGCTGCACATGCCCATGGATCACTGGAAGGAATAATGTTGGAGAACCAGAGAAAAGTAGAGTTTGGTCAAACTGATGCAGTTACTAGTCCAGTTGGCATTGATCGGGTTAATGGAAACAGTGCTGTTTTTGGACATAATTATGAAAAATCCAGAGCAAATGAAACATCTGCTCAGCAAGACAGTTATCAGATGCATAATTCTAATGCAGCTATGGTTGTTAAGTATGACTCTGAACTGTCCAGAGTAGGAGAGACTGCTCCCCAGCTTTATGATAACATGATAAGTAATGTTACATCTTCTGTTGGCTATGATAAGAAACAGTCCAAGACTGAAGGAATATCATCCCGAGAAGAGAGTCGCCAAAGGCTAACTGGTATATATGAAGATATTCTGATTGTTGATAATGTTCTTTTGGCGAAGGAGGTTGTTGCTAAGCTTATCAATCAATACAGACTTCTTATTCATGCATGTGATACAGAGGTATGCTTTCTAGACATTGGATTCTTTTCAGAGTTTCTTTTGCAAGCATTGTTCAATTCTAAACATTTATGTTGATATCAAAGAGAAAAATTTATAAGTTCCAAGGCTTAGCTTCTTTGGGTTTCATATAATAGGGTTCTTGAGTATCACACTGGGGGTTGAGGCTACATTAAAATTTTGGTAAAAAGAGATTTCTTTACTATTATATGATGATGAATATCACGGATATTTTTGTTCTTGTTTAATTATTCCTGTATAAAAAATCTAAAATCATTAGATTATATGCCTTTTCTGTATATGTCTTTTTGTGAAATATCTTGTACATATATTTATTATGAAATATTTGTGTAACATGTATTACCCATCTGTCATAATTAGTAAGGCTAGAAGAAAAAAGTACAATCAATATTCCTTTGTCTTTCTATGCGGCAGCTTAGAAATTGCTATTGAGCCACGTTTTTCTCAATCTTATGGCTGAAAGTTGAACTTAATTGTCAAAATTTCCCTTCTTTTCCCCCTTTGGTCAGTCTTTATAGTTAGGTAAGATTGGCCTTGTCAGAATCTAACATTATCATCTCTGGGAGAAAGAGACCTTGCTAGGATCAAACTTTGGATATGCATTGCTCCTTTGTGTCAGCCACACCTTTTGTGGCAAGTCAAAATTGCTCTCCATCTTCTCACTACAGCCACTGGTCCATCATCACACTTATCTTTCATTATCATCATTAACAATTCATTGATGGCCATCATTGTACTAGTCTGTCGTCCTTGTCAACCATTGTTGTACTGAGGTCATAAGCGTTCTTAGAGATTGATAGACATTTTAGAAAAGAGAAGTTGGATAGTGAGTTGATGATAGGAACCGAAAAGGGAAGAAGTAATAAAAAATAAAGAGCACAATTTACCAGATGGATATAAGCAAGAATCTTAAACAAATACCAATCTGATAACTCAAAGGAGAATCTCCGTTCATAGAAAGAGTGTAAAACCATACATCTCCTGTACCAATCTGAACACTAATTTAAATAGAAGTGGAATAACTAACCCCTAAAATTAAGACACGTATTACGACAACTGTTTCCCACTAACACTGACACGTAAAGCATTAACTATCCCTGAACTCTTAGCTCTCAACCCACGTTTTCTTCATAATTGTATGACAGCTGTAAAATGGAAGGTTGGTCTGAGCCCCAGTCACGCTTCTTCCTTCTAGTGTATGTTTTGAAGGGCTGGGTCATATCAGTTGATGACCACACCTATTTATTGTGCACTGACCAATTGACAGATGTATTCACAAAAGAACTACTTCTAGTGTTTGGAAAACTCACTTTTAAGCTAGGAATTGAGAATATCTCCTTACCAGCTTTGGGGGGAAGTGTTGAAGATCACGAATATTGTGTTCTCCTGTATAATTATTCTTGTATGGGAAAATTAAGAGTCTCTTATTCTATTATACATCCTATATAGGAAGGTTTTAGACGTATATTATATTGCACATCTTATTATGAAATTAAAAAACTATATGGATATTTTAGGAAGCAATAAATGCTCATACATATACAGTTGTAAACTGCTCATTCTCCGTGCACAAAGTGAAACAAAAACTATTTTTGAGCTACAAACACATTTATACGACCTAAAGGACAATCTTTTAAGTTCCCATGTCTGTTCTCATCAAAATGATAAATAAGCTGGAATATGCTCTCATCTGTTATTTCTCAAACCACATACAGGTCAACGATATTTGCACAGCGTAGAATCATTTCATGTGTGAGTTGCTACCTATTTTATTACATCTTTAAAATTCACAGGTAGCAGGGATTGATGTGAAGCAAGAAACACCTGTTAACCATGGAGAGATAATATGCTTCAGTATTTATTCTGGACCTGAGGCAGATTTTGGATATGGAAAGTCATGTATATGGGTAGATGTTCTTGATGGTGGTGGCCAGGATATCTTAGCTGAATTTGAGCCATTTTTTGCCAACCCATTCATTAGAAAGGTGGATTTTCATTTTTGGTTTCTTGTAATTTATTTGCATTGATCTCAGCTTCTTCATTGGCAAAATTTTTAATAGTAGCCTGATAACTGTGTTGATATGTTCTCTATAGCATTCTTCATAAATGATTTCTGTTAAACTCTATTCATTGGATTGTCTTTCTTTCCCACGTTATGCAGTGACTGGCTGATTCTTTATGCCTCTCTCTTTCTCTCTCATTATCTTCTTTTGCTGTGACTTACATATTTTTCATTATTCTACTGAAGTATGATAATAGATTTACCAAATTTTAAAGATCTTTTGGACAATGCACCGAATGATTAGATTAAATATTTCCTCTGCATAATTTCAGATATTTTAGATTTTCATTCTCTTGCAGAACTTGATGGTGCTGTTTGTATTAACTTTCCTGTGGCTTATTTGGTTTAAGAAATATGGGGATTTCTTTATTGTAACATTTTATAGTCCCTCAAAACTCCAACATGATATAGATTAAGAAAGGGAGAGAAAAAAGGATATAGAGAGTGAGAGAGTGAGTAATATAACATGTATTGTTGATTTTACTTGATAATGGGAATAGAGACTATTTAGACCCTGTAATATAACATGCATTGTTAATTTTACTTGATAATGAGAATGGGAATCTTTCTAATATTCTTGTGGGCAAAATACTTTAGCTACTTCTATTACCTTTGAGGACAATCTATCTGTTTCTATATAATTGTCCTCAGGGTGTCAATTATTTGGTTGCTTGCTAAGTCTATAAGCTACTTTAAGGTGTTAAAGTTACTTGTTTTTTTAATGTAGGTTTGGCACAATTACAGCTTTGATAACCATGTCGTTGAAAATTATGGTATACCTCTTCTTGGTTTTCATGCTGACACGATGCACATGGCAAGGTTATGGAATTCTTCACGACGGCTGGAGGGTGGTTATTCTCTTGAAGCTTTGACAAGTGATAGACAACTCATGGCTAGGGCTTCATCACGCTACCAGAAGTTAATTGGTAAGGTGTCAATGAAAACCATCTTTGGAAAGAAAAAACTGAAAAAGGATGGTTCTGAAGGAAAAATTACTATTGTGGCTCCTGTTGAAGAGCTACAAAGAGAAGATCGAAAACCATGGATTTGTTATTCAGCCTTGGATGCAATAAGTACCTTGCAGCTTTATGAAAGCTTGAAAACCAGTCTATGTGGTGAGAATTGGATGTTGAATGGAGATTGGGTTCTTGGAAAATCAATGTTTGACTTCTATCAAGAATACTGGCTGCCATTTGGTGAGCTTCTAGTTAGAATGGAAGCGGAGGGAATGCTGGTTGATCGTGCGCATCTGAAAGAGATACAGAAGGTGGCCATAGCAGAACAAGCAATTGCTGCTCATAATTTCCGTACTTGGGCATCTAAGTATTGTCCTGATGCTATGTATATGAATGTAGGAAGTGATGCACAGCTACGCCAATTACTATATGGTGGCATTACAAACAGGTAATCTCTTGTTTGGGGCATTGATTTAATTGTTATCATCTTTCAACTGATATCAAGTTCAAGTCTTTTAGTCACAAATATCATTTTGCATAATTTCATTCCAAGTATAAAAAGTGATCTTTGCTGGTTTGGCTCCTATATGTTTAGAGAGTTAATTTCCTCTGCATTTGAAGTTGTATTTGTAGCATGAATATGGAATTTATGGTGTAACTTTCCTGCATTTCTCTGGGAGAAAAAAAGTTCATAACATGAAGGCAAAGTGATGATGTTGACAAAAAACTAGAGTTTTGAAAAAGCATGAAAAGAAATAAAATTCTCTATTCTTTTTTCAATGGTTGCAGTGCAACCCTTGAAAAACTTGAAGAAGCAAAGGATTTCAAAGTTCCTAATGTTGATAAAGTGATTGAAGAAGGAAAGAAGAAGCCCACAAAGTATCGAAAAATTAGATTGTACAACGTTGGTATTGATCTACCTGCAGAGGTGTATACACCAAGTGGTTGGCCCTCTGTCAGTGGAGATGCTTTGAAGGCCCTTGTCGCTGCAATTTCTGCAAGCGGCAAGTCAATCTATGTTGCCAACGAGAGATATTCGAAGTCATTGTCAGATGGAGGAGAATCATTAAGAACCTTTAAAACAGAGGAAGAAAGGATCGAGGCTTGCCAAGCTATTACTTCTTTATGTGAAGTATGCTCTATAGACTCTTTGATATCCAATTTCATCCTTCCCTTGCAGGTAAAATTTAAATTCTTCATTTTATGTTAACTGATATCGTAATAGGCCTTAGTGGGTTTTTGGTCATTATAAAATCGTCCCGGGATAAAGAATTATAAAGGGTTAAGCCTTTTTGAAAATTTTCATTTTCATGTCTAAACTTTTAAAGTTTTCAATTAAATGTTTAAAATTTTAAAAATTGGACAACTCAATTCAAACGGTTGTCTTCTGTTTACATTTTGCTGATATGATTGACAGAGCACGTAGATACTAAAATTTGGAGGGTTATGTGATATCTTCTTTCCTGCATGATTTTTAGCATCAAACAAGTGATCATAGGAGGCACAAAATGCATGTTGATGAAAACGAAGAGTTACATAACTCCTCTAAACATCAATCGCTACGTGATCCATCAGCCACATCAACAAGATGTTTATGAGACACATTTTTGAACTGAGTTGTCTAATTTTTTAAAGTTTACACTTTATTAAAAATTTTAAAAGGATGGACACTTAAATGAAAAAGTCTAAAAAGGTTTGATACTTTTTAATTCGTTATCTCAAATCATTCCACAAATAAGAACCATGCAGAAAGTAGAATCCACAGATGTCTTTTGGTATAATACCTCATTATGACTGCATATTTGAAGGTGGCATATAGTCCACGACGATAGTCATCTTACAATTCCTTTTTCTCCACATGCCTATTAATATTATTTGTGTCCCATGCTTTTGTTGGTGATTAGTATATACAATTCTAAAGCGCTAAAAAATGACTCCCTTAGCTTTTAATTTGAAAACTTGAAGTCAGGTTTTTGTGGGTATATGTTTAGAATTTATATTATTTTGCTTCCTCTCTCTAGTCAAGGATTAACATGTTCTGTTCAAATTTCCATTCAGCTCATTTGAGATTGATATTTTTATAATTTTACATTCTTGGTGTAAATATTGTAATCTGTACTAGAATATAATCTACACGACTCAGTTAGAAAAGCCAAAATGTTTCTATAAAAGGTTTTGGTCATATAAAAGTTTTTTTTGGATAAATTTGGTCATATAAAAGTTCAATATTGTTAATTTGAGATCTTTAAAGTACTTTTCACAATGCAAGCCATGCCAGTTAATTAGTTGGTATTTACTATTTAAACTTCTATGTTTGCTATAAGTTTAATTATTTGGCATTGCTTTATCTTAGTATTCTGCATTCTTATTAAATCGCCCTATAGCTCCAAAAATTTGAAACTATTGATGCTCGTAGTGCTGTCTCTCTATTGCAGGAAAGTAATATAGCTGGCAAGAATGGGCGCATACATTGTTCTTTAAATATTAACACAGAAACTGGGCGTTTGTCAGCAAGGAGGCCAAATTTGCAGGTATTGATCTATTTTCCATTAATTGCTTTTCTAGAGTGAATTTATAATTGATGAATTGTTTTCTTTTGATAATGTCACTGAAAAAGGCATGACTTGGCCATCATACATATGTCTGTGCTATTTGTTATTTTAATGATATTACTTGCCTAGCAAGTAGGATTAAAACTTTCTAGGAAATCAATGTGAATTCAACTGAAAAGCTTTAGTTTTTTATTTTATTTATCTCGTTCCTTGGTTATGCATAAAATCAGAGAGGGCCATAATAATCATCTTGTTGGTGCCCAATTTTTCCAAAAATTGAAGACAAGATGGAGACTTTAATATTGCTATCTGAATGTGATAGAAGTTAAACTTTCACTATTACCTTCATTCAGAATCAGCCTGCTTTGGAGAAGGACCGGTATAAGATTCGTAAGGCATTTATAGCTGCTCCAGGAAATTCCCTTATTGTTGCAGATTATGGCCAGGTGAGTATTTGTTATCCACCAATTTATGTTGTATCTCAGGCTTTGGTCTGAAAGAGATTTCATGTTACAGCTTGAACTTCGAATTCTTGCACATCTTTCTAACTGTACGAGCATGTTGGATGCGTTCAAAGCTGGTGGAGATTTTCATTCAAGAACAGCTATGAACATGTATCCACATATTCATGATGCCATTACAAGAAAGGAAGTACTTCTCGAATGGTACCCACAATCAGGTGAAGATAAACCCCCAGTTCCATTGTTGAAGGTAAATCGGTAATTGTTTTGCCATTCTCTTCATAAAAGTATGTTGAAATGAGAAGCAAGGAACTCATTTTTGTAATTTTCATTTACTCACTTTCCAACTTTAAGTCCACTTTCTAGTTTTGAAGCGATTTGGGAACAAAAATTTTCTTGTTTTTTGAGATTTAAACACAAGGATGCAATTAGCTTTTAAGGTAGATGGAACATAGAGTATAGTTTTATAAACTAGTTTCAAAATGTAGTGGTTAAAGTTTATAGATAAAGATAAATTGAACGTTAGTGTTTGATTCAAACTGGGATGGTGCTCCAGCAGCAAGATTGGATAGCATCTACTCCATCTATTAATTAATGCAAATGTTGTTGACAAATAAAGTTTGGTGTATAAATGAATGCTTGCTGAATTGGTGTTTGCACGACTTGTGCCATGGACAAAATCAAGATTTGTGTATCTTCGCCTTTTGCCAAGTCCATTGTTCTTCGTTATGGATATGAGTAGAGTTTGGCAACTGACCACCTATAGGGCTCCTCAGTTTGATATTCTGTGGATTGCTTCTTGTTGGAGCAGCTTACTTTGATCCAAAATCTAATGTGCAAAATGAAAAAAAAATATACTATTTTGTATTTTCTTGAACATTATGTGGAAATTGCAGCGGTTAGTACTTGTTGAATATTATGGAGATTTAGTATTTAGTATGAAAATATTATTATGTATCTAATATAGGAATAATTTATCTAAGTAGTTCTAGGTATTATTTAAGAATCTTGTATTTTTTATTATGGAATATTGCACTATCCTATTATTGTAAATAGGTGGGTTAAATCTAGTGAATATGGTAGAACTAGAAGGAAATAAAGAATAATTTTTGGAAAGGAAAAGTACGATTGTTTATTGAATGCAAATAAACTGATATGGAGAGTATTGGAGAATCTCATAGACAACCACACCAATAACAAAAGACAATTCGAGCTGCCTAAACTCCAAGAATATACTTAAAAATAGATGGATTGTACACCTAATGACAATTACAATAGACCTAGTTATAGATTTGACTCGTAGAGACGTACTTGTAGATAATACTAAATCCTAATTGTAGATAACAATAAGTAACCCACTTCTACTGAAAATCTGAAACTACCAACTTCTTATTTTTCCTCTGATAACTGCCAACTAATTACATTATTTGCTCTTGACTTAGTCTTCTTGTGAAGGTATGTCTGTAGTGGTCTATCAGTACCCCTCCCTTGGAAAGTTACCTTGTCCTCAAGTTGAAAATGGGGATATCGTTGTTGTAATAGGTCATATGATTCCCAGCTGGCATCTTCAGAAGGACGGTTCTGCCATAAGATGAGCAATTCCAGATCTAATTCATCACCATGCTTAATCCAACGATGAGCCAATGCTTTTTGAGGTTCCACATCAAAACTCCCAATTGGAATTCAAAGATAATGGAGTTGGCGGATTGGTGGAGATTTGTCCCTTAGCTTCTCTAAATAGTAAGACATGGAAAATAGGATGCACCTTGGCGTTAGCAGGGAGCTCTAGTTCATATGCTACTGGACTCCAACTTTTGAAAATCTTATAACGACCAAAAAACCGAGGCGAAAGCTTCTCATTCATACGCCTAGCGAAAGAATGTTGCTTGTATGGTTGGCCTCGTAAGAACACAACATCACCAAGTTCAAATGATTTTTCTCTACGATTCTTATCTGCATGTGCCTTCGTTCAATTTTGAGCTTTAGAGTAAATTGTCCTTTAAAACCTGTAATATAGCATCCCTTTCAACAAGTTCTTCCAATTCTGTTATGTGAGTATTGCTGCGACAATACACTTGTAAGGTGGGAGGGTCATGACCATATACAGCATGAAAAGGAGTAGTGTTTGTCGCCATATGAAAATTGTTGAATGAAAATTCTGCCTAGCACAAGAAATGATGCCAAATCTTCGACTTCTCACTTGCAAAGCATCTGAGATAAGCCTCCAAGCAACGATTTACGATTTCCATTTGTCCATCTGATTGTGGGTGGTAAGTTGTCCCCATTTGCAACTTTGTTTGATTAAGCTTAAAATTTTTTGTCTGAAACGAACAGGTGAACAATATGTCCCTATATGATAGTATGCTTCTTGGAATACTATGTAATCAGACAATTTCCTTGCAAAACACATCAGCAACTATTTTTGCAGAATATGGGTGAGTTAGTGGCACAAAATGGGCATATTTAGATAATCGATCCACTACAACCAAAATAGTATCATATACATTGGATTTCAGCAATCCATTAATGAAGTCCATCGAGATGTCTTCCCATATCCTCTCTGGGATCGGTAGTGGTTGAAGCAAACCCGTTGGAGATAATGTCTCATACTTGTTTCGTTGACATACGAAGCAGTTTTGAACGTAATGTTTAACATCGTTCCACATTTGGCCAAAACACACTAGCAGAAAGCCTCTTGATTGTTTTGAGAAATCCTCCATGTCCACTAGAAGGGGTATCATGTAGTTCAGCCATAAGCTTCTCCCTTAGAGGCAAGTTAGCTGGGATGACAAGCTTTCCTTGAAAATAAAGGCGTCCGTTCTTGCTAGAATAATCAGGAACAGATGCGGGATCTTTCTGTAATTGCTCTATAATTCTTGTAGTCACGGGGTCTTGCTGTAGGAGTGTCTAGAGCTTATCAAATTCTATTGAAAAAGGAATTGATAATTGCATAAAATGAGGTTGATGAGATAGAGAGTTTGCCACAATATGCCCCTATCCAACTCGATATATGATGGTAAAATCAAAGTGCAGAAGTTTGATTAAAAGTCGTTCACTAGTAGCAATTTTCTGCTCCAATAAAAACATCAAACTGCAATGATCATTCTTTACAAAGAAATGCCTCCCTAGAAGATATTGCTTCCATTTTTGCAAAGAAAGCACTAGTGCAAGTAACTCCCTATCATATGCAGATTTAAATATGTTTGAGAAAGAAAATCCCTTACTGTAAAAAGCAATCGAGTGGCCTTCTTGTGATAAAACAGCTCCTACCCTTTGTGATGAAGCATCACATTCAACAGTGAATGATTGGGAAAAATTTGGAAGCTTTCAATTAGGTACAGATTTGAGTAACTATTTGAGCTTAGAGAAAGCTTCAATAGCCACCTCATTCCACCTGAAAGAATCTTTCTTGGTTAGCTTGGTTAAAGGATGAGCTAGAATTTCCTAACCTTAGACAAATTGACGATAGTAACCAGTGAGTCCTAGGAATCCTTTAAACTGCTTGACATTTTGGCGTTGTGGCTAGTTGGCAATTGCTTCGATCTTGTCTGGATCTACCTTGACTCCTTGATTCGAAATGACATGACTGAGAAATCTCATTCTTTGTTGAGCGAAGGAACACTGCTTTCTATTAGCAAAAAAACAGTTTTCTTGGAGGAGAGTGAGGGTAATCCTCAAGTGTTTTTTGTGTTGCTCAAGGTTAGGACTGCACACCAAAATATCATCAAAGAAAACCAAGATAAATTGTCGAATATGGGGTTGAAATAAATTATTCATTACCTACTGGAATGTAAAAGGGGCATTGGTCAAGCCAAAGGGCATGACTAAAAGCTTATAGTGACCAGAGTGTGTTCGAAATGCTATTTTGTGGACATCTTCAAGTTTCATGCGAATTTGGTGATATCTAGAGCGAAGGTCGATTTGGAGAAGAAAGAGGCTCCATGTAATTCATCCAACAACTCATCAATATTTGGAATGGGATATTTATCAGCAATAGTAGTCTTAAAATAGGGCTAGCAAATGGGCTGGAACTTGGACATATTAATCCTTCGTCAAGTAATTCATTAACAAGACGTTCAATCTCATTTTTTTGGTAAAAAGGACATTTGTATGGTCGAATATTCGGCGATTTGGCATCAGGTAGGATATTTATGGCATGGGATTGGGTTTGGTTAGGTGGAACTCCATGTGTTGTTGGGAAAATAGTATGAAAATTGAGAAGGTTTTGGATGTTAGGAATGATGTTCTCTTGGCTTATAGGAGTTTTAGATTGTCTAATAATTTGGCACAATACTCCTTGCTTCTCGCTGTCGATTAGCTTTTGCATAGATCTGAAGGTTACTCCCTCGGCTCTTGGCTTCACTTCTCCTTGCAATTTGTACTTCTTTCCCTTGTAATTAAATATCATGAACATCTTACTCCAATTGGCTTGGACAATGTTAAGAGAAGCAAGCCATCTAATCCCCAATACCGTTAACTCCACCAATCGAAAAAGCATAAAAGTCTTGAGTGATCGAGAGATCTGGAAGTTGGATATCAACTCCCTTACATAGTGTGTTATAGCTGATTGTGTCCCTATTGCCGATATGCACTCCAAAAGAAGGGACTTGAATTAATGGAAGATGAAAGTTAGTGACTAACTTGTCCGATATAAAGTTGTGGGTTGATCCGTTGTCGATCAAGATGAGGACGTCTCTCCGTTTAATTTTTCCCTGGATTTTATGGTAGTGCCTGATGTTTTGCCTAAAATCGCATGCATTGAAATTTCTACCATCTCAGCCATCATGTCTTCTTCCTTTGCTTCCAAGGTTTTATCACAGAAATCTCTCTTCCTCTTCAGTTTCCATAACTGCCAAAGTCGACTGCTTGCAACGATGGCTAGGTCCGAATTTTTCATTACAACAAAAACACAAGCCTTTATCCTTTCGGATTTTTTGTTCCCTTGTTAGTTGTCTTGGGACAAAGCTAGCCACTTTTTCGCTTGTTGTCGGGTTCTTGATAGCAAAAGGTAAGGTGTTTGTATTGTATGGAGCGTAAGAATTATCTCGAGTTGCCAAAGAAGACCTAGCCCCACCCGTTTGACTTTTGCGAATACCCTTTGTTACTGCGAGTTTTGCTTCATATTCCAGGCCTAAGCTCATGACTCTGTATACATTTGTGGGTTTTTGAATACACACATCAGATCGAAGTTCTTCTTTGAGACCATTTAGAAAAACTCCCAATAAACAGTATTTTGGCCAATCAGATACTCGTGATGACCTATGAGCAAACTCTCGATGGTATTCTTGAACAGTTCCTATTTGCAGGATTGCACAAAGTTGTTCGTTAGGATTGACAAACTCGGCTGGACCAAAATGTTCATGTAGTATTCTGACTAACTCTCCCCAATCATATATCATCCGGTCACTGTTCATCCATGAAAACAATTCCAAAGCTTCCCCTTCCAAATACATTGAAGCCACATCAACTTTATGATATTCCAAGGTTTGGTAATGTCGAAAATATTTTTTTGCTTTCAAAATCCATCCCCGGGGATCTCCATTCTCAAATCTAGGAAAATCCATCTTTGCAAGGATTGTTTGGGGTTGATGATTTTCCCATTCAGCATATGCTTCGTCCTCTTCAATAATAACATTCTTTTTCTTCGGAGGTCGACTGGATTATCCATTAAAGGTCTGTCGACTATTTTGAAACTTTTGTTGTGCTACCTCTTCGATTCGATTATCCAACCTTTGCAATTGCGCTGTTAATGAAGCCAATTGTTGCGGAAGAGTGTTGAGTTGTTGGATTACTATTTCGAGAGACTGATTAGTTTCTATTGAAGTTGTGTTTGGATTTGTTGGTGGTGGAGGTGGTTGTGATGCAGAAGAAGAGTTGCGCGTACCGACGACCATTGTAGAATCGTAAGGCTCTGATACCAAATTGGTAGAACTAGAAGGAAATAAAGAATATGTTTTGGAAAGGAAAAATACGATTATTTATTGAATGCAAATAAACTGGTACAGAAAATACTGGAGAATCTCACAGACAACCACATCAGTAACTAAAGACAATTCGAGCTGCCTAAACTCCAAGAATATACTTAAAAATAGAAAGATTGCATACCTAATGACAATTACTATAGACCTAGTTATAGACTTAACTCCTAGATATGTAGTTGTAGATAATAATAAATCCTAATTTAAGATAACAAGTAACCCACTTCTACTGAAAATCTGAAACTACCAACTCTTCTTATTTCTCCTCTAATAACTGCCGACTAATTACATTATCTGCTCTTGACTTAGTCTCTTGCGAAAGTATATCTTTAGTGGTCTATCAGAATAATACAGCTTAAAAGCCTTCGTGGTCTTTTTGTATGTGCGCATGGGCTTTACAGTAAACCACGTAAATCAAACATGTAAATTCTCTTTACTTTTTCTTTATTTAATTTCACACAGTGCCAGATCTGTTTTCATGGCAATAATGAATTTTGTATTACAGGATGCCTTTGCATCTGAAAGGAGAAAAGCTAAAATGCTTAACTTCTCTATTGCTTACGGGAAAACTCCAAAGGGGCTTGCCCGAGATTGGAAGGTAATCTTTGAGTTATTAGCTAGAATACCGAGTTTCTTTATGTGATTTGAACTAAATGAAGTGGATCAATGGGCGTACATTTTTGCAATCCTTGTTTTCAGGTCTCTACAAAGGAAGCAGAGCAAACTGTTGCCCTCTGGTACAAAGAAAGACAAGAAGTGCGTACGTGGCAAGAAACTCAAAAGAAACAGGCCATTGAATTTGGAAGGGTTTTTACATTACTAGGACGTGCTCGTCACTTCCCATCAGTACAAAATGCTAGTCGTTCTGTAAGGAATCACATTGAGCGAGCTGCTATCAATACTCCAGTGCAGGTTTCTCCATTAATTCTTATGAACTTGAGTTCTCTCTCTCTCTCTCTCATTCTTAATCAGGGTGGATACTGCAGGGAAGTGCTGCTGATGTTGCCACATGTGCAATGTTAGAAATATCAAGAAATACATGTCTGAAGCAGCTTGGATGGAGGCTAATTTTACAGGTGAGATGCTTGCTTTATCAAGCAGCAAAATATTCTTGTTTGATTAGCATTTGACATAGACTGCATGGAACTCACCTTTTCACTTGAATACCGTGTCCATTAGCTCCATGGCGAATGAATTAAATAAGTCACTTAAAAGCTGCCTTACTGGAACTTTGTGTGCAATGTTCTGGAAATTAACCTTATTTTGTAAGGCAGATTCACGATGAAGTGATCTTAGAGGGGCCAACCGAGTCAGCTGAAATTGCGAAGGCTATAGTTGTTGAGTGCATGTCCAAGCCCTTTAATGGGGAGAATATTCTTAAAGTCGACCTATCTGTTGATGCAAAGTGTGCGCAAAATTGGTATGAAGGCAAATAGTTAACTGCAATGCAACAAATGGATGTTTGGTGGAGAGTTTGCGGATGGAGTTATTTTTTGGTCCAATGTGTTAATACGGTCCTAGAGATTGTCCAAGGCAGTGGCGTATGTTTAACATTCTTAAAATGGTTTGTCCAAGATAGTACAGCCTAACTGTTAAGTTTTGTAGATGCCCTGCGAATAGAGCCATTTTCACTGCCATCTCTTTTAGTTTATTGTTGTATATTAGAAGTATACGTTTTTTCACTTTTCCAAGCCGCTTTATGCTACTTTTAAGAGTTTAAAAACCATTGTGTTAAGTGAACAAATCACAAGCATACCTTGTAGTAGTTCGAATTTGCTTTTTGGTTGTTTCTATTGAACATCTATACTATGTTTAAATCAACAAGGGACGAGTACAAGGACAAGATTGGCTGTAATGGGCAGCTGTGAATTTTCTTGAATTGTTGATGCCGATCAATAGGGTTGATGAAAAATGTGAAATCATGAAGTACATCCACTCCAAGTCCAAACTTGTCCCCGTAACCTTTTTCATAATCAGCTATCAAAAGTCACCGATCAAGAATACATAAAATGCTGAAAACACTATTGAGCAGTTTGAAAGGTAACCGGAACTGGTCTGCTGTTCATCGTCATATCTACAGAGAAAACAACAGATGCGTCACGTATTTTGATGTACCACCCTCAGGGTGTCATAGTCTCTTTGTAGAGGATATGTCGGGGATCAGCTTCCCTTGACTTATTTAGCTTTCAGTGTTTTCTTTGCTCTTTATGCAAAAAAAATAAATAAAATCATTTATTACAACCCTTGTTAAACAGGAAAGGGGAGTAAATCAATGTATAGATGCACAGTGCTCAGATAGAAAACATGAAAGAAGAATAAATCAATGTATAGAAGCACAGTGTTCAGAAGGTTTGTATGAGATTCTTCATTTACAAATTAACATGTAGCAGTAGTAGACATTGCCCAACAGCATGTACTGATCCAGTTGAAATTGCCCAACACCATGTAAGACCTCATATGCCCTCTCATGGGAAAGTTGGTCCGGACTTGAAAGCTTCAGTAGCAAGAGATCATCCCTTCTACCCCGTGATCCTTCAAAGCTCATGCCCATTCTTTTTGGAAAAAAATTGTAAATTAGACTAAGCTATGAAAGGCAATAACAATTGTTACAAGCATAAATCATCCCATCAAATGAATGAGTTAACAAATCACCATGATGGTATTAGAAAGGATCAAACACAATTGTATATGCTAGTCACTAATCCTAGGCTGACATAAGACTGGTGACAAATATAACTTAATTGCTTTAATTGTTTCTCTCTGCATCCTTAAATGTTGTTTCTCATTATCCTTGAATATTCTCATCTTCCTTTCATCCAATACAGCTTGTAATAGATATGACATAGCAATGAAAAGGCACCATTTCTTTGTTCCATCATGCATTTTTAATGCTGAACACCAAGCTACAATTTGATGCCACTCATCTGGTACATCTCCTAACAAACATCTTTGGGTTATATCCTTCCAGAAAGGCTAAGTGAATTGGCATATGAAGAATAAGTGAGTAATACTTTCTTGCTTCTACTTGTATAAAACACATCTGATTGGAATAACCATAAATTTATTCAATCTATCAATTATAGTTAACTTGTTCTTAATTTCTCTTCACATTGTGATTGAAGCTCCGGGTATCATATACTTATACTAGACAAGTTTATGCTAAGCTAACAAATTTTTCTACTTTTGAGTTAACTTTCTACAGGTCAAATTGGTGAATAACTTTCTACAGGTCAAATTGGTGAATTTACCGGGTCTAGAAAAATTCCACCAATCGAAATCTACTTTGTTTTCCTTAAACTCACTTCCATTGATCTAATTATGCAAACCAGAATCTTAAATCCTTGATAAAATTTTAGTTTTATGTACTAGAACATAAGTAATAGATTGATCATTCCTAATGATATTTTTGATTGAATTGAGCTCACCAATATCCTCACAAACTCCAGCAGTTAACCATTTGTCACACCAAAAGAATGTATTAATATGATTTCCAATATTTTGATCACATATGTTTGACTTTACTTTTGAGTTTGAAGATTGTTTTAGTTAAGTTGGAGGTAGTTTCAAGTATATATATTCACTATCCAAAGATTTCTCCCTTTTATGTAATAAGCATTGATCCACTTAACATATAGGGATTGTTTGTTTTCAATGATCATTCACAACTTTTTGGTGAGCATAACCAAATTACAGATCCTTAAAAGCAGCATATTCAATCCACCATGCTTTTTCAAAGAGCAGACTTTAGATCATTTGATAGAAGTGTAATGTTTATCTGTTATGTTTCTAGATTGTAAATTTTTTTTTAGAATAACATTAATTGTTTTGATAACATTCTTGTGAAAATATATGTAAGTTGTCCAATGTATAGTTAGTGCATTAAGTACAGAAGAGTGCTCTCCTAGCAAAGGACAAAGCCTTCATACTCTAGTGTGATATCATAGCCCGTATCTTATCAATTAGCATTTTGTAATCTTCATAAATTGACTTAGAAGCAGCAATAGAACTCCTAGATGTATAAATGGAAAGTCATCTTTATTAAAACCGATAACTTTAAGTATCACTGCTTCCTGATCCATAGATTTGTAGCAATAAATCATTAGCAAAGACTAAATTTGTTACAATTAGCCTCTTACACTTACATGATATCTGAACTGCTTTGTTCTCTCCACCGCCTTCTTAAGTGTTCTACAAAATAATTCTATAACAAGAGAGAATAGGTAAGGAGATGAAGGATCTGCTTACCTTATACCTTTGTTACTTTTAAAACTGCTTGAATGTTTCCTATTTGTAAATACATTAAAATATGGAGTGGTGATGCATTAAGAAATCCACTCAACAAATATTTTAGGAAAGACCATTTGTTTCATAATGTTAATTAAAAATTCCCGCTCCACATTGTTAGAGGCTTTTCTTATGTTAATGTTCAAGTTGCAATTTCTACCCCCTCTTCTTTTCTAATAACCTTTCATAAATTCTTGCATCAAAAGAATGACGTCACTCATTGATCTGCTAGGTATATATGCCTCTTATGTTTCATCCACATACTTGACCAAAATCCTCTTTAACCTATTAGATATCTTTGGAGATGATTTTATATATGGAATTGGAACAATCAATTGATCTGTAGTAACTCAAATATTTCATTTCTTCCTCTTTTAAAATTAGAGTTATGAAGTTTATATTAATCTCCTTGAACAATTTCCAACGATTGAAAAATTCCAAAATATCTTTATAAACCATACTTCTAGTTAAATGCCAAGTTTCGTTGAAGAATATCATATTAATCTCCTTGAGCAATTTCCCAAATTGTGTGTTATATCTGTTGGATCACTTATGGTCCGGGTATTCACAATACGCAGTGGAATGGATAATACTACACAACAAGAAGTATAACCGAAAATTATAATATGTACAAAATAAACTCTTGACGCGGATTGGTACTTGTTTCTTTTTCAGATTTGTAGACGCTGCAGTGCACGAACGTCCTCTATCGGTATCCACATGAAGATGAATGATCTAGACAGCGGCTAATGTATGCTAGCACGTTTTAAAATCTTTTTTGAACGTCGCCCAATTTTTCCCTCAAAATAAGAATGCAACTACGTCTAGGTGGCTAGTGTTTTCGTCTCACATCTTATGAGAGATAAGTTTCTCTATTTATAGAGAAAACCTAATCCCTATTCCTATCAAGAATAAGAACATCATAATCCTAAACCCATTAGAATTATTAAAGCCCAATAAGTTTCGGCCCATATTGTATCTCATATAATAAAAGCCCGATAACTTAATTCAATCTAGTCCAATATATATATCCACATATATTTATTCAATACCTAATAAATTAGACCCAAGAGAATAAGCCTAGATAATATCACTTTCTGTGTGCGACCCTGTAGGCTTATTTAATGTTGACAATGGGCTTGATCACACTTTAAGGCTCATAAGTGATAAGCGACCTCTAGCAAGACATTATGACTACCCAAATCAAATGAGGATCGGTAATCTGATTTAACTTGTAATCATGGTTACAAACTCAGTCCTTTTGTAACATGATATCAAGATTACTCACAAGGCATGGTACATGTCAACCTTTGATTAATCATAGTTTCTTGATCCCCAAGTTGATTGATTAAAACAAATGACATTGATGACTTCTCATCAATTCATTTGAGCACGACCATGCATTTCTTCATTCATACTTGTCAAGAGGCCTAAATGATATCTCTCTCATTTAAGAGAGGTACAAATCCCATCTACATCATTCATATCGGTCCGCATGATTCATTTAATGTCCAAGATAAGACTACTTGTTATTTGGTTAAAAATAACTTAGTCTAATGTCAAAACACTAAATTCCTCATGTAGGGAACCATGATGACTTTAGGTCATGAGGGTCGATCCAATATATGTTCTCTAACATATATCTATGTTTCTATTTTGATAACTCATATCCATGATCAGAAAAACGTGATCATCAATTAGAACACATACTAGTCTTAATTTATTATTGTTCCCACCAATAACGATCGACCAGGGATAGTTTATAATAATATTATAATGCTTATAGTCTTACTATCAAGTCACTTTCTTAATGACATAAGCCTATACTATTCATGGAACGTAAATCACATTACATAAATGATATACCTAATATCACATTACATGCATATATAAAAGAATACCTAATAATATATTATTAATAAGTCATAATGTTAGTACATTATTGTTAGTACTAACAACACTATTGTTAGTACTATATTGTCATAACAATACCTAATAATATATTGTTAGTACTAACAACACTATTGATGCATTAGTATTATTAGTACTAACAATACTGATGCATCGAGAAATGGTTTGGGTTGTGCTTTGATGCAAGATGGACAAGTAGTTGCTTATGCCTCTAGGCAACTAAAGTATCATGAACAAAATTACCCTAAACACGATTTAGAACTTGCATCAATAGTGTTTGCCTTAAAAAATTGGTAGAACTACTTGTATGGTGAAAAATATAGGATTTTCATAGATCATAAAAGTTTGAAGTATCTACTTACCCAGAAGGAACTCAATCTGAGACGACAATGTTGGTTGGAACTGTTTAAGGATGATGATTATATTGTGGATTATCATCTAAGTAAAGCTAATGCTGTAGCTGATGCCTTGAGTCGAAAGACCATTTCAGCATTATCACTTAAGCAGAGTGAATGGAAACTAGTGTATGATGGAGCTTTGATAGCTCAATTGAAAGCATGCCCTACTTTGATACAAGAGATTTGTAATGCTCAAAGAATTGATGATAAGTTACAACAACTTATCTTCGCTACTTAGGAAGATAAACAATCTTTTTTTTATGAAAGGAGATGATGAATTGTATTATAAAGATCGGTTGTGTGTGTCAATTAATGATCAAATGAAGCAAGATTTGTTCTTTGAGGCTCATAATATAATATGTACTATGCATCCTAGTGGAAACAAGATGTATCAGGATCTGAAACTACATTACTGGAGGTCGGGTATGATACGAGATGTTATGGATTATGTAGCTAAATGTCTAACATGTCAGTAGGTTAAAGCTAAGCATTAAGTTCCATCTGGCTTGTTACATCCTATTTCTATTCCTTAACGGAAATGAAATAACATTACCATGGAATTTGTCACTGGACTTCCTCTCACATAAAGGAAACATGATGTTGTATGGGTAATTGTGGATAAGTTTACCAAATCTGCTCATTTTTTTCTTCATCCTGATTATTCTTTAGATAGGCTTGCAGATTTGTATGTTAATGAAATAGTGAGATTGTATAGAGTACCATTGTCTATTATTTCTAATCATGACCCTCGATTCACTTCGAGATTTTGGAAAAGTTTACAGAAGACATTAGGTACTCAAGTAAGTTTAGTACTGCTTTCCATCCCCAAATAGATGGACAATCTGAATGGGTTATACAAATATTGAAAGACATGATTCAAGGCTGTATGTTATAGTTTCCAAAAAGTTAGGATAAGTATTTAGCTCTGATGGAGTTTACTTACAATAACTGTTATCAGACTAGCATTAGCATGGCACCTTATGAAGCACTATGGTAAAAGGTGTATAACTTTAGTATACTGGACTGAGTTGAGAGAAAACAAGACAATCAATATTATGAAAGATACTAAAGAAAAGATTCAAATTATTCAACAAAGATTGAAAGCTGTCAGTGATAGGCAGAGGTCTTATGCTGATCTAAAAAGGAGAGATATTGAGTAATAAATGGGTGATAAACTGTTCTTGAAAGTGTCAACTTGGAAGAAGATACTTCAATTTGGTAAGAAGGGTGAACTTAGTCTATGTTATATTGGTCCTTATGAAGTTCTCAAAATAGTCGGACCAGTTGCTTATCTGTTAGCTCTTCCTAAAGAATTGGCTAAGTTACATGATGTGTTTCATGTTTCTATGATAAGAAGATACCAGCCTGATGTGACTCATAAGATTTCTATGAAAGAAATTCAGGTACAATCGGATCTGTCATATGAAGAAAGGCCAGTTCTATCTTAGCCCGAGAAGTTAGGCAACTTAGGAATAAGCAAATCCCTTTAGTAAAAGTACTTTGGCAACACCATGTGTTAGACCCCGAACTTTCGGTAGAAATTAGAAATATTAAAATAAATTCAATGAGTGTTTTCGGATATGAATTGTGTTATAGAAGTTTTTATGCCTTGAGGAAATTGATGAGAAATGAAGTGATTGGTTTTGATGACTTTGAAATTTGAGTAGAGTTGTATGAGTTATGAAAGTT
>JANZLF010000005.1:24055111-24069637 GCA_026546835.1 Erythroxylum foetidum | reverse complement strand
TCGATCAAACATCTGTAGAAAACATTATGGCAATTGTGCCAAGAGATGTACAATATGATTAAGGACATAAACACGTTGGATTCTTTTGGCCATAACTTCGTCATCCGACCTCCGAATGAGGTGATTCTTAAAGCAATAGACTCCTATTGAATTTTCCTACCTCTACACGAAAATTGGTAGTTTTTGGTGCTAAAATAAAAATGATTGATGGAAATAAAATGAGGGATCGGTTGGAAGAGCACAACTGGGTTATCAACATACCTAGAGTTCCTAGGCATATCTTGAGCTATAAAGCTCCGAATGAGGTGGTTCTTATTTCTAAGTAAACTAGAGACATAGAGCTACAATTGTCTTTAAAAAATCAAATTGAGATGTGGTGTTGGGCTGGTGTGGGCATGCTACCCCTGTGAGTTGTCAGTTAATGAGGGTCACTGAATTAACCCTTCAAGAAAACCCGCTCATGCTTTACGACTCCAGTTGGATTGTTTGGCTTCGAAAACGGGGCGCAACAATTGAGCCTTGAACAAGGTAACCATAAAAATAAAAACCTTGTTCCTTTAGTTCAAGACTTTATGGATAGATTATTAAGGGCTACAATGTTCATAAAGTTAGATTTATGAAGTGAATACAGATTATTGAGGATGACAAGAAAAAGACGATACGTGTAACTCCGTATGACATACGAATTTTTGGTTATGAAATTTAGTTTGACAAATGAACCTGCAAATTTTCAAACTTGATGAATGATGTGCTATATGGCTTTTTGGAAAACTGTGGTGGTTTATTTAGACAATATTATAGTGTACAACACTATTATACGAGAAAATGAACAACACTTAAGAAAGGCATTTGAGCGGTTACGATAACATAACCTTTTTGTGAAGATGAAAAGTGTGATTTTGCCCAATTAAAAATCAAAATTTTGGGACACTTATTAAGCAATGGCCAAGTGTGAATGGATTCAAAAAAGGTACAAGCAATTATTGATTAACAAGTTTAGAAAATGGTGAAAGAACTTTGGAGCTTTCTTAGTTGCTTCATTGCGGGACACTCGACAATGCCTTTGGCAAATTTGTTAAAGAAGAAACAAGATTAATGTTAGTTAGAGGTATGTTAAGAAGCCTTTAAGAAGTTGAAAGTTATCATTTCAATTGAACCTGTGCTAAAGCTACCTAATTTTGATCTCCCATTTAAGGTGTATACAAATGCTTCAGAAAAAAAATATATTTATGATCTTGGTGTAAGAAGTTCATCATGGTGCTTTAAAATATTACAAGCTCAATGGTGTTGAGCAATGATACTTAACCTATAAGAAGGAGAAATTGGCAGTGGTGCATTACCTAGAAGCTTAGTGAGTCTTCCTATTATGAACAAGGTTAATTGTTTATACAGATAGTGTTGTTAAGATCATTTTCAAGACCCAAAAGAAATTTTTCGCAAGACAAGCCTAGTAATAAGAGTTTCTTGCTAAATATGACTTTGTACGGGAGTATAAACTAGGGAGGCATAACAATGTGGTTGATGCATTGAGCCAAAAGAAGTCTTTATAGCCGTAGATGCTGTCAGTGGAGCAAAATCAAACCTATTAAAGCAAATCAAACTAGCAACTCCTTTTAATAGCACCTATAGTCGAATTGTGCAATAAGTGAAGGATGATGTTATGTGGAGATTTTAAATTGATGATGATGGGATGATGATGATAAAGAATATCTACTTGTATTTGCTAAGTTTTAAGGCCTTGTGAAAAAAATTAATGAAGGAGGCATATGACTCACAGTGGGTTGATCACCCTAGAGTTCAATGGATGTTCGCATTCCTTTCCCATTCTCACTATTGGCCAAAAATGAAGAATAACATAAATGTATATGTCAAACTTGCCTTATTTTTCAATTAGATAAGCTTGAAAGAAAGGAGGCAGGATTATTGCAACCTCTATCTATTTTGAGAAAAACCATAGATGTTAGTTTTTTTTATGGATTTCATTGGCTAATTTCTAATGGTGGACAACATAGCCTTAATCATAGTAATGGTTGATAGGTTCTATAAGTATGAAGTCTTTATGCTAACTTTAGCTTCATGTCCTTCAGATGTTAATGTAGAGTTTTTTTACAAAAATATGATGAAGCATTTTGGAATTTTAGTGAACATTGTAAGCAATCGAGATGCCCAATTTACTAACCAATTTTGGACGTCTCTCTTTGACATGATGGGGTGTGAATTGAATTTTTCCATTGCAGATCACTAAAAATTAGATGGCCAAATAAAAAGGATCAATGAGTTATTAGAGGAATACTTGTGACATTATGTAAGTGTAAGTTAATGAAATTAGTTAAGTTTACTTAATGCTGCCCAGTTTTGTTATAACCTATATAGATCCTCAGCTATAGAGAAGAGTCTCTTTGAAGTTTTTTTAGGACAACTTCCCTGTACCCTTTTTGATATAGCATAATAAATGTTAAAAGGAAAATGTGTAGTTGTCTTTTGATTTGCGGGGGAAAAATATAGTTATTGGATCAAGTAATGGATAGTCTTTGTAAAGCTTCTAAGTGAAAGTAGAAGTATATGAATCAAAAGAGAAGACCTTTGAATTTGATATTGGGGGTAAGTTACTTCTTAAACTTCACAAATTTTGAAGAAAATTAGTAGCAAGTAAATGCATCGATGATTATTGTCAAAGTATGATGGGCCGTTTGAAATCCTTAGAAAGGTTAGAAATGTAGCATATTGAGTCAAGTTACCTGAGGTAATAAAGATACATCCAAACTTCATATTAGTTTTCTTAAAGCTATCATGATCATTTAACAGATCCAAAGAGTATTCAAGTAAAGAAAGCTCCATCAACGGTAAAGAAATAGTTCGATAATTAAATTGAGAAGATTTTAGATCATTAAACATTAAGTTGACCTTAGAAGAATCAAAAGATTGAGTTCATGATTAATAGAAAAATAAACCAATTGCAGAGGCTGCTTAGGAGAAAGACACTACCTTGTGGCTATTCAAAGACTATGCAAATAACTAACTTCAATTGGCGTCAGGTTCCTCTGGTGAGAGTGATTTGCTAGCCCTTAACATGGCAGGAACATTTTGCTAGCCATTAGTGGACCTTGACTAACTTCTAACATCAATTAGGTATGAGGAAGGCATGCCAAAGTAGCCAAGGTGACTTAATCAAGTGGGATCAAGGATAGTTTGAGCTTCAATTAGCTTTTTATAGATGTGGAGCATTGATCGAGTAGGCTAGGGCAAGTTAGACTTGCCTTAGACTTCTTTGGTAGGACTACGGACAAATTAGTGCTCAAATGATGAACTATAGATGAATGGACTAAACCATATGTGTGCATTGGTCAGATCATGTGTAGATTGGCTCATAAGTTGGCAAACTTTTACTTTTGGATGAAGATCATAGGTGATGCGGCAAAGTTAATAGGATAAATCATCAAAGAAGTGGGAGGATATGACCAAGAACATAGATGATGTGTCTTACCTTCATTTATCACCTATATCTTTTACTTAAACATGGGCTAATGGCAAGTTATGTAAATTACCCACTAAAATAGTGCCTAAAATAGTTAGAGATGTCAACCACCAACAAAGTTAGTGGCTTAGAGCCCTTATGCCCACATTTATATTTACTTGCTCAACAAGTCTTAAAAAGCTCACAAATAGCTTATTTTTAGAAAAGGCTTCATTCATTAAGAGAGTTGGAGCTTTGGTAACCTTTGCATCAATTGTGAGTAATATAAATATTAACAATTTTGCTATAAAAGCTTTGTGTATCTTTCTCTTCTTATTACCATCTATTTTTTTGTTGGCTTGGTGAATCACGTTGGTTTACTTTGCCCTTTGTGTGAAACATGTTAAACACAAGGGGATCGGTAAAGTTCAACTATCATATTTAGACTTTGACTCATTATTAAGTGCGCATTTGGAGTTCAGTCTTCGTAATACCTACCATCATCAAGCTAATTACAAGTGACATATTTACATATCAAAAAAATTAATAACTTTTTGTTAGATAATCAATTTATACATGCCTATGATTGCTTGTACAATTTATGCATTATTAAATAAGAGTTCTAAATTGAGAAAATTAATACAATAGATTTCTTCTACTATTTTCAAATAGAGCATTAGATTTCTTCTACTATTCTCAAATAGAGCATTTCCTCTCCATTTACTAAACTGCATATAAATGAGAACATACTTGGATAGCTATTCATATCCTATAATTTTACTTTGTCTATTATAATTTTACTTTGTCTATTATTACTAAACGAGATTTTATTGAATCTTACTAGAAAACATGTGTTTCCTATCATTTTTCTAAGCCTTGACATAATCCATATCTCTTTGTGGTACTTCTTTAATATAATAACTAAAGCTTGAGATGCTTGTTAGAGTTTATCGGTAATGGTTGAATAGTTTATGCTTATTAAAAAAATTCTTCGACGTTATTGGAAAAATTATTTTATAAAAAAATTACATATTTGATAATCATATCAAAGAGAAGACTTCCATAAATGCATGTCGTCTAATAATTAGAACCAACGTAACAGTAGCATTCAATAAAGAATAGTTTACATTGAGAGTAAAACTGTATTAGAGGAGTTAATTAATCACATAAATACAGATGACTTTATAATGGGGCTGAGAGAGCGTTACATGTAAACAAAAATATTCATGTCTTCAGAGTTAGAATAGATACCTATTCACTCACAAAACACCTACTTTCACATGCCATAGACCTATTTCTACATTATAGTTTAGAGCAATGTTTAAAATTGGGCTTATTTAATAAGTAAAAATTTAAGTCGGTCAATTTTAATTTTTTAGTTTAGTTTAATTTAATTTAATAATTTTTATTGTTAAAAACTAATCGATTATTTTTATAAATTGCTCAGTTTTTATAAATTAGAATAAATTAATTAATTTTTATTTAACATTTTTAATTAGACTTTAATTTTTTAATAAACATAATTTTCTTCAATAATTTTAAATTCTTTAATTTTATTCAATTTTTAACTAATTTTGTAACAATTTAAACTCAATTAAATCTTTTAAATTTTAATATTTTTACCTTATAAGTTTAATTTTTTGTCCAATTTTTAAAACAATAACTTTTTCCCTCTATTCTATTTACCTATTTTCAAAGTAAAATTGTTTCTTAAAATTATTTTGAAAAAAAGTATTTGTAGTGACATAATCGATATCTTCAAAGCAACAAAACGGTAGGTATCTTCTGTTTGCAGTTTCTTCGCATACAGAGACGCGGACTGAAACAACCTACGAGACATTGAGGAGAGCTTGTCTCTGTACATCTCTCCGAGAATTATGGAGCCACTTTCCTGTAGAAAAACGACACTCACTCTCACCATCTTCTTCTTCTTCTCCGTGGTGGTTACCACTCAAGCAGTGGATTTACCACTTCATCCCGAGGATTTACTTCCCTTGTTGCCCAGACAAGCCTCATGGCCAATCCTCAACTATCTTAATAGTGCTGTGGACCTCTTGCCCAAGTTTGTAGGAGCCACCACGTCCGAAAATGATACTATCGACTGGAAAGGGGCGTGCTTTTACGAGAACGAGGCTTGGTTTGAGTTTCATAACGAGAGTGGCACTGAGTTTGGTGGTGGCACTCTTCATATTAAGGTAGCAAGGTTAAATGGGTCTGCTTGTTGTGGGTTCTTTCCTGTGTTTCTGATTCTGGGCTTGGCTGGTTTTTTCAGAAATTTAGAGGATTTGCTATTTGTTTTGCTTGTTTTGCAAATTTTTAATGAATTTGGAATAGTCCAGCGTAGGTACAGGAGTTGAAATTGTATCCGGACTTAATTGATTGTTTTGCTTCTTTGTTATTTGACTTTAGTAATTCACTAACTTGGGTGATCGCTTGACATGTAAAAGTTTGGGAGATCAAATTTTGTGGGTTTGAGCTAGTTAATAGTCGTACAAGGTATACTTTTTCCAATGATTTCTTCAAGTTTGTTTTAGGGGCTCTTGTTAGTGGTGCTTCTGAACTGCTGATTTCATGTATGGTATTATGTGGATTATAGATTTTATTTTGGCCACGAAGCTAATTAGGATACTAATACTTGAGTTATTCAAACGAGCTGCTGGAATTGAACTTCCGATAGATAGTGTGCTTTTCTCCTAGTTTTAATTCTTTCAAAATTCTAATTCTACTTTCTCTTGATTGCCTTTAATTGCGATGCACCCTGTATGAATTTTGGTAAGAACAGCATTGATTAGTAGCTAGACTTCATATACGAGGAGGCCATTCTTCATTACTTATAACTTTTGCAGCGAGGATACATTTCATGCATTGTTGTCTGAATTGTTCTTCCCAAAGAGTTGTTGTTACAATTCTTGATCTTGCAGTGATTGTTAGTGTTTCCATGTGGTACTCAGGTTAATAAAGCTCACAGTTGGACATGTATGGATCTTTATATTTTTGCAACTCCATATCGCGTGACTTGGGATTATTATTTTCTATCTCGAGAGCATACTTTAGACTTCAAAGAGTGGGACGGAAAAGCAGAGTATGAGTATGTAAGTTAACACCTTCAATTGCTGCAAATTATTTGATTACTTCCTTCTTCTGATTTCAATACTTATGAGTTCCCTATGTGGTTTTTTCAAACTACATCAGGTGAAGAACAGGGGAGTCTCAATTTTTCTGATGAAAGCAGGGATGCTTGGAACCCTTCAAGCTCTGTGGGATGTCTTCCCTTTGTTTACAAATACGGGATGGGGCGAGAATTCTAATCTTAGATTCCTAAGTAAGCACATGGAGGCTAAATTTGAGCAACGTCCTCAACCTTGGGTGACCAATCTCACTGCCGATGATATTCACTCGGGAGATTTCCTTGCAGTCTCAAAAATCCGTGGGAGGTGGGGTGGTTTTGAAACTCTGGAGAAGTGGGTCAGTGGGGCTTATGCAGGTCATACAGCTGTTTGCTTGAGGGATCATGATGGAAAGTTATGGGTTGGTGAGTCAGGACATGAAAATGAACAGGTAATTCCATCTTGGTTACCTTTAATCATAAACTTTCTTCTTCTTTATTTTTGGTAATAATTATATATAAAATGTGAACCTTACTATATAAATTTTCTGGAGTAAGTTTGTACCTATGATGCTAAGCAACTGTTTGACAACTTTGATTTGTTACATAATAACATTTGTAGGGATGCACCAGTGGCTCGTACCGTACCTGCTTTACACATTTATTGTAAGCTGAAGTTATTTCCTAAACAAACAGATCAAGCTGGAAGTCAATCCTAACTGATTTGCAAATTTCCTTGCCATGCATTATTATGCTGAATTTGATTCTTTCAATATGATCCCTTGTTTCTGGCTCCAGTCACTCCTAAAGGAATTTATGCGTTGGTATTCTTGTCTAAAACAAGTGACCATAGAAGCCTATTGTTTGATAGGAAGATCAATTGATTGGGGCTATTTTGCTTCCATCAGAAGATTTGCTTAAGCCTTTCTTCAATTTGCCCTAATGCTAAAATTGAGTCTGAAATTTTATCTCTTCTATTCAATTATGAGGAGCTTTGTTTTCAGTATGAAATCAGAAATTCAGCTGCTATTGCTCAAATGTTTTTGATTTTCTGAGTTAGGGTGTTGTGCACAAAGGGTCATTTTCTTATTTTTATTTACTTTACCCTGCTTCTATGTAGGGTGAAGACATAATTGCTTTGTTATCATGGGATGAATGGTGGGACTTTGAGCTGAATAAGGATGATTCCAATCCCCACATTGCTTTACTTCCTTTGCATCCTGACGTGCGAGCAAAGTTCAATGAAACTGCTGCTTGGGAATATGCATTAAGCATGAATGGTAAACCTTATGGGTATCATAACATGATATTCAGCTGGATAGACACTCTAGATGGTAACTATCCTCCGCCATTGGATGCTCACCTGGTATGGGTTACTCTATGTTGAATTGCTAAGTTTCCTGCTTGAGTTCGCTGCTGCCATTACTTTTTCTTTCATTATTTTTCTACTTGTTACATTTTAATTATGCCATTTGATTGTTGTAAAGGTGGCTTCTCTCTCTCTCTCTCTCCCTCTCTCTCTTTCTCTCAACGATGTTTCAATCCTCACTTTTTTCCCATGTAGATTCCTATTTATTTGCTAAGCTGAAGCTAGTCCAAATTTTTATGTTTGAAAAAAAAATATATATACATGACGTACATGCAGATGTTTCCATAAGTTCAAAGTTTGTCATTGGTTAAATTATCTAAATGCATGCCAGACTTCTAAAATGCAGATTGCCTTTTTCTATTGCTGTTGTCTAATCACTCTAAGCCATATATGATATCCTCCAGCAAGAAATATGTGAAGGAGACCATGAGATGCTATATTGAAAAATATTATTTACTTGGTTCTATGAATTTGTAAGAATTTTACCATTATGCTTTTCATCTCTAGGTAGATCCAACTGCGATGCAACTATAGATCTATCAGGAATTTTGGTTTGTGATATTAATAAAAAGAATATTTCATTTTGAAAAATTGGCCTTTATTTAAGTACCTAGCATGCTTCTATTAAGATCCAAATTTTGTAGTATACATAGTTTTAATGCCATCAGCTCTGTGGTTTGACAGGTTGCATCAGTTATGACAGTTTGGAGTCAGATGCAGCCTGCATATGCTGCTAACCTTTGGAATGAAGCCTTGAACAAGCGACTTGGAACTGAGGTATTTGGTGTTTTATCAAATTTGGTATTATTATTAAATTACTATTAATATCATTCACCACCATTTTAGTGGGCTTTAATTGATCATCTATATCATCTGATACATTTTTTATGTTCCAAAAGTTATTTAAATAATGCTTTTGGGTGACCTTTTCCTTTGATATTAAGATTTTTGTCAAGTATAACAGGTTGAACTTTTGGGCTTGCCAATTTGGTGGTTTGACTAGTCTGCTGTAAACTTTTTAAAACATTTTTCTATTTTAAAATCTTTAACTATTCTGCAGGGTCTGAATCTGTCTGACGTCTTGGTAGAAGTTGAGAAGCGTGGATCTTCTTTTGGTGAACTGTTGACAATCCCAGAACAGGATGATTGGGTATATGCCGATGGGAAGTCGACCTCATGTATTGCTTTTATTCTTGAATTGTACAAAGAAGCAGGCCTTTTTAATCCAATTGCAAGCTCCATTCAAGTGACGGAGTTTACGGTTAGTCTTTAAAGCCTGATTTGATATTGTTTGATTTGAAACAAGCATCTGTTTTTTTTTTTTGGTTATGTTATACAAGATGTAATCTGTGGAAATAGAGCTGCGATTTGGATTTCTACTGGATGAAAGTTTGTAGAAACACACAGCACTCACACCTACACACTCACGTGCACACCCAATTCTCTTTCATGAAGAATAAGTAAAAGGAAAAAGTTAAAAAACTCACATATAGGTGATGGTAGATGCACAAAAGGTTGATAACTATTGTTTACCGTTTATGCATTGTAATGACAGCCAAAATTAGTTTCCTTCATGACCCTCCTTTGGTCAAAGGAGCTAATGCTCTGGTGCCATGTGATGATCATAAATTGCATATGGAGAGTAGTTTCAACAATTCTTTGTTTTGCTCTCAATGAGATGCAATGGCTAGCTAATTGATGTTGACCTTCATTCTTCTTGTCACCGCTATTGAAAACAATTCTAACCGTTGAACAATGTTTGTGTTTGTCCTTGAAATTTATTGCTAGTGTTAAGTAGTATGACAATGGTCTCACCTCTCAAGGCTGTTAACCTAGTACTTGCATCACTAATTCATTTTTCTGCTAAAAATACAGATCAAGGATGCATACACTCTTAGGTTTTTCGAAAGCAACTCAAGTCGCCTACCAAAGTGGTGCAATGATGCGGACAACGTGAAGCTCCCATTTTGTCAGATTCGAGGAAAGTACCGAATGGAGCTGCCAGGGTACAACACGATGGATCCTTATCCCCATATGAATGAGAGGTGTCCATCCCTACCTCCAGAATACTTTAGGACACAGAATTGTTGAAGCCTAGCGCGTTTAAAGTTCACTTGAGGTTCTTGGAATGACAAAAGACGGTCTGCCAAAAGTGGAAGGCGGGTTTGAGTTGGCTGTAAATACTGTGGTGAAACTGCATGATAAAGAACTGCAGCTGCTTGTATGTACATGGTAGTTAGTGTGTGACTTCTTAATGTCGAGAAGATAAACCATTCATTTTCCATATCTGCAGCTCTTCTTCCTTTTTCAGGTAAATTGATATGCGATTTCTCGTAAATTTTTTATGTTCCAATCTGGTTATACAGTGTCATTGTAAATGTGATGCAGTTCCAGGATTTAATCTTTTAAAATGTATTTATTAAGTGTGCATTTTACTGTATGATAATACATGCAAGTTTGCACTATATTCAAATTAAGATTATCAAACATTAAATTTAGGCATGAAATCCCGAATTATAGCAAACTCTTCATCTGGTAGCCTAAGCGATGACGCTGCTTTGACCATGATCAACAGAAGAACTGTTACAATCTATCATTAGAAGCTGAATGACTGCACTTGCTTTAGACAGCAGACAGGCATTGCGTCTGTTTCCTTGGGTCGACCTTGTGGCTTTGGGATCAGGTTGAAACTAGTCGGTATAAGGCGGTTGAAACCATATGGCCAGGACGTACCCGGTGACCACGACCCACTTGACACGGAATCGAATGGCAGTTTATATTGTTTCTCATGTGGGCCAAGGATTCCTAGGAACTAGCAACGCCGGCTTACATCAGTGGCGCGTAAACCCTTGGCAGTGGTTTGAACTTTGAAGGTCTTGGCTTAAAAATAAAGAGTATTTTATAAATAAATATATTAATATTTAAGATAAAAAATAGAATTGTGAGATTGAAGTTAAACTTTTTTCAAAAGAAAAGGAAGAAAAATATACTGGTTGAATTATTTGAATGAAATAATAAAATAACTAAGTTTAAATAAGAAATTGTAAATTTTTAAAATCCTTGAAATGTATGGTAAAGAATGAATAAAAAATAAATAGATGAATTAAAAAGATAAATGAATAAAATATGTAAACATGTATAAATAAATATTGTTAATTTTAAAATTTGTGAGAAAAATAAAATTGTTAATGTAGATAAATTGTTTGGGAGAAAATAAGCAAAAATCATAATATTTAAAATGAATTAATAAAATAAAATTTGTAAATGTATATGAGATACACGTGTTATAATTTTTTAGTACATAACTTAAAAATAAAGTTATAATTTTAAAAAATGTATACGAACCTAAGGGTTAATATGTTATTTTATGATTGACTAAATATGTATAAATAAATATTATTAACTTTGAAAATTTGAAATGAACTAATGAAAAAAAATAAAATTTGTAAATGTATAGTGTGATGTAGATGAGGAAAAAAAATAATATTTAAGTTAAACGTTTTAAAATTTAAAAGAATTTCAAAACCCTAAAATTTAAAAAAATTAATATATTATAATAAATGATTAAAAAGTATAAAAAAGAATTGTGTTTTAGTACATAATTTAAGTAATAATTTCGTGCTAATAATAATAATAATAATAATAATAATTAATTAATAAGATTTAAAAAAAGTTAATTATTTAATTATATATTGATTATTATGAGTTATATATTTATTACTTTTATTTAATTAAGTAATTAAAAATAGATCTTTTCATAGGCGTGACAATTAAGTCACACCTGCAACTGTTATAATAATAAATTTTTATTTTATTTTAATTAAATAATCAATTAATTATTTTGTAATTAATCAATAATATATTATAATAAGTCAATCAATTATATATACTATATTTAATAAAATGAAAAATATAATCACTAATTCTATTTAATTAAAGAATAAAAAAAATTAAATATATTTTAATAAATCAAGACTTAGTTAATTGATTATTTAATATCTGTCTTCGTCCATACCGTCAGTACTTACTATTATATACTTAATATAGTCTAAAAATATAATTAATTGATTGATTAATTAATTTTAATATAATTTACACGTATATAAAATGTTATTAAATATTAAATATTAAATACTAATTATTATTAAGCTAAATAAATATAATTTAATTATATTTAATTAGAAATGACAACAAAAACATTTTTAGTATTTTTAATTAAGAAATAAAATAATATACCTTTGTCACAGGCATGACACTTAAGCTATGCCTGTGACTCAGACAATTAATTAACTTAATAGTAACTAATAATGAATAATAACATTTAATTTTATGTTAATTGATAAGTCAATTAATTATATTATAATAAATCAACATATTGATTATATTTAAAGTACTCAATCAATTATATAAATTATTTTTAATTAATTACAATTTAATTATATTTAATTAAAATGACAACAAAAATATGTTTTGTATATTATTTAATTAAGAAATTAATTAATTAATTAACTTTTATAATGTGTTGCCAATCTTTTTTAATAAATCATTTAATTATTTTTAATTAATCAATTATTATTATTATTAATGGTGTAAATGTGTTTACAATATTTTTAATTAATTAATTAACTATTAGCATGCATGGAGTAGTTAAGTGAATGTTGAGCCAAAACGAAAATAAAAAAGCATGCATGGAGTATTTAAGTGAATGTTAAGTATAAAAATACTTTTGTCACAGGCGTGACACTTAAGTTACACCTGTAACTCCTATATTCTTGTCCCAATTCTTACGTCCTTTTTTCAGAACCTACATGTGACAAATCTACTGTGCTAAGCATATAGCTTAGTGAGTAATAGCTAAACTATAATTCAATAACTGATCTAGAAATTCAGAACAAAATAGAGTTCTGTAAGCAACATAATTGCTCAACACAAGATGGTATAAACCCTTTAGAAACAAAATGCAATTTAGCTTATGACAAAATCAAACTGATATCAGATTACAAAATCATAAGACTGCTAAATCTATTTACAGAAGTGGGTAACGAGACTTATACGAAAGAAACCAAAGTCTTGACACCGAAGTGTCACAGAAGAGACCGAAATCTTGACACCTAAATGTCAATATCAGAAGATAACGAAGTGTCAATAACAGAAGACATCGAAGTGTCGATAACAAAAGACATCGAAGTGTCACAGAAGCACCTGCAGACCCTTCTAGGCATGCCCTTTTACCCACAACTAGGACTTAGCAGAATCAAAACAGAAATGTCTGAAATTCACTTCACATATCACTCCAACAGCTTTGCGAATCATTCAATGGACCAAAAGCAGTAGCAAACAAAACAATCAAAGCAAAACTATAAAAAAATTGCCTATCATCTAAATTACTTACAAAATATACTGTCTAAATTACTTACAAAAACTCCCTTATTGCTTATTACCTCGACGTCTCTGCAATATCTAAAATTGGTCGCTCGATGGGTTCCTCTAAAATATTTAATACAAACACATATCATTATTGTGTACAATTATAAATTCAATTATGCACATGCATGTTTATTGAATATGTATGATGCATGTTTATGACAAATTCCTGGTTTCTTATCCTTAATCTTGTCGCATTCTCAATCATGCGAAATCATACTCAATTCCTCAATCCAGCTTTATTTCACAACCAACTTTTGGGTCGACTTTGTTCAATTATTCTCATCAGGTAGGTAACATAATTAGGTAATACTTCCTTCTGGAAAGTTGTCCCTCTTTGTCTAAGGTTTCCAATGATACTAAGTTCATCCAATTTGGGTCAGTATACTGAAAATTATCCCCAAAAGATTTCAGACTATTTTTAAGCTTCAATAGAATTTTTATCTTAACTTCCAATCAGATTCTGAAATTCTTAGAGGTAGAATTAGAATTGCATCACTTCAGACAATTTGTATCCTTATGACTCTAGTTTAATTCAAAATAAGAATCACTCCATTTGGAAATCCATAGATCCAGATATAAGTAAATTACCGAAGTATGTTCAATAAAAACATCCCAGTTATCATACTTCAGCACAATCACAATTTCATCTTCAATTATTTAATCAATCCAATTCATAAAATTCTAATTTTTGGTGGAGATAAAGATCAATGTATTATAAATCCATTGGTTTTAAGAATTAAGTCATTTGGATATCAGATGAAGAATTTATAACAAAAAGATCAAAGTATGTTCAGAAAGTAACCTCCTTTGGATAAACAGGGAAGTTGAGATTGTGTACATGTACGGCCGCCACACTCCAGGTGGTCCTGTGAAGTCGCAATCGTACACATGCATGACCGCAATATTCTAATGGACCTGCGAATCCTTATTCTTCACCTTACCTATTGTTCCAGCTCTTCCTAAAAGAAAATTTTGGGTCACTTTTACCCAATCATTTTGACAATAAAAATGAAGGAGTTAGGCCATAATTTCTATAAAAAAATTGTTCCTTTATTACTTGTCTTAAGTTTCTCTCACTTCAGCAAAAATTTCCAGAAATGGGGAGAGCAACTAATAGATTTCGGTGTTGGATTACAAAAAGATTTTGTAACAATCAAGACCCTCAAATGA
>JANZLF010000005.1:24002367-24022261 GCA_026546835.1 Erythroxylum foetidum | reverse complement strand
AACATTTTTAGTAGGTGTGCCTCTTGATTCTTGCGTCACATTTTAACTGCTAAATAACCCACTTTAAAGAATAAGAGACTACGGTCCATTTTTGTTGCTCAAATTGTTCCTAATTCACATAGACGACACAGATGGGAGTTCACCAACAAGTTTGAGCCTACTACACTCCCTAAGGAAATAAAACACATTTGAATTCTAAGGTATCAATAAGAAAGTTTTCTACATTTACATATTGCATTGTGAGCTTCATTTTTAAAGTTCAATCCAAACTCCCAAATCCCCTCTTCCAAAAGAATCTCAGAATATAGTAAATTTTGTGAAGCAATTGACACAGAATATTTCATACAAACCTGTGGAGTTGCATCAAAGAAACAAAATTGCTTACTAAGATTTTCATCCAGCTTAAGAATTGCAGCCACATTACCACATCTGCTTCCAACCCAAAGTTAAGGATCACAAATTTCCAATAGAATCTAAAAACTTAAGATGGTAATATCCATTTGTACCCTTCCATAACCAACTGATGTGCACAGCATGTATAGTCAAGGTTGTTTGAATGATTAAAAGAAGTACCACCAAATAGAAAACCAGCACCACGTGGACTGAAACCCTACCCATCCACAATATCTTCAGGATCTGACAAAAGGAGGTTACACATAGCACCATCATAAGGAAGTTCTTGCTTTGTGTCAATATTTTGGATTTGAAAATAACTATTCTCAGTATCTCCTTACATAAAGTGTGGAAAGAAAGTAAAAAAAAATATCATAAGGATAGATTCATTATCCTAATCCAACATTTAAATCGTTAGAGAGAGTTAGAGAGAGACCACCATGAACACTAAAAATCTTGCTTCTTATAAGCGTTGATAAACTGACAATAATAAAATTTGTTATCCATTGAAAGTCATTAAAAGGATTTAAAAGCAGTATAACAAATGATGTCATATCTATCCCTCAAGACATGATTATTTTACAAGTCAATGATAAAGCAAAACATAAAACTAGACAACTACTTTTACTATCACTGGACTTCAGTGATGGTCTATAAGTAAAACTTTGCTCAAGATAAATCAACTTACATAGGATTCAGCAGTTCTTTATTAGAAAATGTGAATTAAATTTAAAGTTTTGGATAATTATGCTAAAAGAACAATAGGTAAATAAGTGGGCAAAGGCATGATCACCACAATCGGATTATATCGTAGGAGTCTGACTAGTGAAAAATGTCACAAAACATGTAATGTATATGAACAAGAAAGTAAAGAAGTAAGATATAAATTGATTTCACCAACACCCAAAAAAATAACTGCCTAAGTTACAAACTTGATTGAGGATCATGAATTATCTAAATGTATTAAATTTATTTGGTGATCACACCAAGAGTTAAACAAAAAATAGACAATCATCCATTGAACATCATAATGGACCAATCCTTTAAACTCAACCTTTATTTTAAAAAATTCTCCATCCATCCAACATTTTAATGACGGATAAGAACCAATTTTCTCTTAATTTGTATAGTCATAACTTAACTAATCAAATATAACTGTGCAATATCTTCAAAATTTTACATATCCATATTTTCGTAGGCACTCATCATAGAACCTATATACCTAAGAAGAATAGATAACTGACTAATAAGCCAATCAAAGATAAAGAAGTTTGAAATAGAATACCAGACAAATAAAGTTACCTGAGTAATTTGATGGCCCTCATGGTTCCCTCTAATGAGTGTTATCATGTCTGGGTATCTAACCTAAAACACTCAAATTGTAAAAAAATTATAAAACCAATGAAATTTGATCATAAGTGAATACACAATTCACTGAACAAATTTACAAAAATAAACATCCAATATAGACCACCTCAAATTTCTTGCATTTAGTCACAAATGATACATTTTAGATATACGTACAAAACTCTTGTCACCAAAGTAACAAATGAATAAATAATAAGTCGAAAATCTTATAGATAGCAATTAAAAGCTAGAGAAATGGTGTTTAGTAGATGAACCTTTAAGAATTATGACTTCAAACTTAGAGTAGGCATTCTTCTTAATAGTAAACATAATAGAACCTTTGGAAAGATGGGGCATATTCTAAAAAACAATGAAGTGCTAAATATAACATACGACAAGTATTTACCTTAAGAAGTAGCAATGGCAGAAACATCTCAATGGAGTAAAATCCTTAATCAACAAAATATCCAAGAAATAAGTAACTGGTCTAACTTTAAAATGATCTTTCATATTATAAAATTGTCCATGGATATCTGTGGAAACCTATATAGCAGAACAGTTTGGAAAAGAAAGTTTAGGATTAGACAATGAGGTTTGACATGACAATTTGAAGAAAATAAAAAGTTCCATTTGTGTAAGTTACAATTCTAGATTAGGATACAATAGATACAAAAGCTCAACCAAATATTATTAGCGCCAAGAGGTCCAATATTCAATTAAACAAGACCTTTAATATAGATCGAATAACATATTTCCATTCATCCAATTAACATATGGAACTAATTTAGTATGAAAAGTTGCAGGAAATAACAGCCAATAAAAATAAAATAGGCTACTAAAATAGAACTTTATGAGCTATAATGAATAAAATCATAGAGCATTAGAACACATTTCTCCTACATTCACAAATAAAATCATTCAACACAAGGAATGGGTAGTGGATGGGAAGAAAGCTACTTTTCATTGAAAGATAAGAAATTATAGCATTCAAACACACTTTCAATTGCAAAGAAAAAGTAAAAAAAAAAAAGAATTTAGAGAAAAGGAAGAAGAAGCATCGGATAGCACCCATCACTCAGCAACAGCACGTTGAACATCAATAACCCCCAATTTTATATCTCATGCATTTTCTCTATTTTTAGAAAAGATTACAAAACTTCAACAACCCATGTTTACTGTCAGAATATAGGTTAGACAAAGTCTTTAATCACCTAAAAAAGCCTAATTCTCACTTCAATCTCAAAACCGTTAATATCCTTCAAGCTAAACCTAGACCCATTAAAACCAAATAAATCCCAACTAATATTTAATTCCAAATTCATCCTAAGCATCTACCAAAACCCAACCCCACATTCCTCAGAAACTTTAATAACACTCCAAACATGGTGAACTGAAACCAAAACCCAAGACCCCACCAACTAATCCAAAACGAACAACTACATAGAAGTAAAGATTTTGTTATATTTTCAAGTATATATAAGTTTCCAAGTATATACAAATGCGTACGGTGATAGGGGCATCAACATGTTGAACGTTACTTTCTTCGACGAGGATTTCCATAGATTTCAAGCAAAGAGCCTTTACTTTCGACACTTTCAACGGTTCGCACTTCCTTAGTTGCTCTATTTGTCTATCAAAGTCTGATATATCTACCTTTTAGCGCCTATTTGGTTCAGCTTTTGGAGGGTAAAAAAGTACATTTTTTCACCGCAAAAGCCATTTTTAAGAAAAATGAGTGTTTGATTGGAAAATCCAAAAGCACTTTTTAATAAAAATGGCTTTTTTAAAAGCTAAAATACAGTTTTTTAAGAAGATCAAATTTGGAGATTTTCAAAAAAACCCCTCATTTTAGCTTTTTCGGGTAGACTTTACGTTTATAATTTGCATCATTTACATTTATAATAGTCCACCAAAACATGTCTCGGTTTCTCCAACGTTTCGAAAGCCAAACCAAAATTCCTGTCTTCTCTCTACTTGTGCTCTGCGATCTGGTCCAATCTTTGTAACACCTTCATTGCCCTTCTTTACGACTCACTATACCCTCTTGCAAGATCCAAAGGTAAGTTTTCTCTCCATCGTTGCTTCGTTTTCTTTTGATTCGTGGGTTACTGTTTCTTTTGTTTGATTAGGGGGAAAATAGAGGCTTCGTGGGTTACTTTGTCTCACTGTGGGAAGAACAAAGCATGAAGTAGATAGAATAGAATACGATTCGTGGGTTTTACTCTGTCTCTCTCTCTTCCTACTCTGTGCCTTCTGATCGATCTTTCTCTTGATCTCTATGCACAAAGTTGTTAACTTTTTTCTTTTCTCTTTCATTATCTTGAGATAGCTTTTGCTTCAGCCATCTCCATCTGGTTGCTTGAACACTGCCAAGAGCTAAGCAGCGACTTAGTGGTTGCTTTTTCTAGATTGCCATCATTGGTTTTTAGTCTTTGTGTAAATTCTCAAGAAAGATTGTTTCTTTTTTTATTTAAGAGAATACCAACTTCGTTTTTAGTTATGCATTGAAGTTATCTTTAGTTGTGGCAAGATTATTGGAGCGGGAAAGGGAGATGCAGTTGTTGAGATCTTGAATTTGGATACCCTTTTTTGTTGTCTTTTTGTTGTGTGTAATCCTTAATTTGAATAGTAGTGATTTTTTGTTGCTGTAGGAGTAATAAATTGCGGGAAGGCTTTACTTTTGCTGATTTGTTTTGGATGGTTTATGACAAATGAGCAGTGTGTGCATCGTGCCTTGTGTTGGTCCTTTTTCTTTTTCTCATGTTATAGATATAGTCTTCCCAATCGACATACGCATGTTCTCCCTTCATCTTAATATGACCAGCATGCCAATGCAATGCTTTGCCTCTCAAATGGGGTACACTTTCTTGACTATTTTTCTGGATAAGGCAAATTCTACATTGAAGTAGCTCCAACTACTAAAATTATCTCTATCAAATTCTGGAAACTTCATGTGAAGTGCTTGCTAATAATTCGTCTGCAAAAAGTATTCATCTGCCAATAATTTCTCTTCCTTCACTGTTTGTTGGCTGTTACTTCTCGATATTATTTGAAAATTATTTATTATTTCTTTTTCTTTTCAAAAAAGTGTGATTAATATGGAAATAGTTCCTTCACTTTTTTTTGGTGCAAGTGATATGATCTGCAACATATGTAGTATTATTATCAAATAATGTGTATCTTGATGTGGTATGCCTGTGTGAGCTATAGTTGATAATGATAATTTGATCAATATATATCAGCTCACATTTGCCATATTAACTAGCTCTCTGAAATTTAGCTATTGCTTTTTAGTAGTTGTTGAGAACATGCACTATGTTATAGGCAGCTGCATCTTCATTGCTTTACTTTTTCATCAAGTGGGGTTCTATCTTTCCCCTTTGGGATTCCAGTTGTGCATTTCTACTATACAACCTAAGTTGGAAACTAACTCTTTCCTTTTTCAAACTCTAGAAACTGTTGAAAATTTAACATTTCTTGTGATGGAAAACAAACAAGTTAACTTGCATTCACAACTTTATCTGAATGACAACTCCTCATTTTGGTTCAACTATAGATATTGGCATACCTGCTGATATCAGCCTCGTCCTCAACAACCATACAGGTTAATGACTGGCGGTCGAATAAGGGAAAAGACCAATTCACAGAAATGGCAACTAACCCTGTTACAATGGCCTTCTTGGCTTGTATAGCTTTTGCAGTTAGCTCCCTTTTATCTAGTTACAATAAGCCACTTTGTGTTCAATAAAGTTGCAAGGAAGACATTGAATGCAAATCATTTTTCATGTTGTATAGACAGATTTAGTAGTTAGTTTCCCTATTGCATTTTATTTTCATCCTTGTATTCTACAAAGAAAAGTGTAAACATTGGACTGGGATTATCTGATGTATATGAAAGAAACTGAGCTCTTATGAAACTAACTAATTCTGTGGAGCATTTGTTTAACTCTATCCGTTGTCCTTCCCCTTGTTTGTCCGCAATTTAAAGATGACAAGAATTTTGGGCATTATATGAAGTCAACAAAGAATTTTATCAAATTGAAATTAAAATTTGAATATTTTAGTTTCCAAATTAGATTCAATATGATAAATTCCTTTAGACTTAATCAATAATTTAAAATTGAATTAATTATTAACTCAAAGTCAATGAGTTGAAATATGTTTGACTAAGATTGGGTTTATATTTGAATATTTTGGGATTATAATATTATTTAGTTTTTTATATGTTTTAATATTTATTTTTCAAACTAGTTTTATTTTCTACAAAAAAAATGAGACATCTCTTTAAATAATTTCCTACAATATGGTTATCTAAAATTTCCTACACGATTTAAATAGAAGTGAATTTGTCAAACAATTGTAAAGTAAATATAAACTCATTCTATTCATGAAAGACCTAATAGTAGTTAAATTCTTTCAAATCAAATGTATATTGTTTAATATACTTTAAATATAGTGCTCCTGAATTTTGATAGACTCAGCGGTCGCACCATTCATTTGTCTGTATGATTAAGTTCAATAACAATGTTAAGGGATGAAATATGCAATGTCTTCCTTGTCACGTGAGAGTGGGAGATGTTGAACAATAAACAATATTCAAAGTCAAATATAATAAGGTAATTATTGTTAGTTATCATAGGATAAAACATTTTATCCCAATCATTCTTATCCCCTTAACTGCCTGATCAGTTTTTATTCTATAAGTATGTAGCTGCAGTTTCACAACAACTGCAGCTACAAAAATGAAGGTTACCTGCACAAAAATACTCATGACATTTTATGTTTGTGCAACATTTTATGTTTTATACGAGTATTATGTTCCAATTTGTTGTATTTGGTATGTTCTAGTTGATTATTTTTTCTAAAATCAATTTATGACATTTTGTGTCTACTTCGAGATTATATTGTTTATTCACTATATTGCATTTAATTACTATACAGTGTAGTTTTGAAAGTTTTGGTTTCTGCAAGATCTATTTGTAAAGATAGGGTTTGAATTTCATACTAATGGCATTTATAAAAGTTCATAAAAATCTTCAAATAAATAAACTCTAAGCTTCTAGACTTAGTTCAATAGTATTAAGATGAGATGGTCTATCAAATCTCTAAATTCTTTAATTATATTATATTAAAATTTTTTAGAAAGTAATGTTTTAAAAACTAAGATATAATACATTAAAGTTTAAAAAGTTTAATCGGTATTAAATTGTTTGCGAGATGAAAATCACTGTATAGTACTAATGAGAGTCAACAAAATTGAATTTCTAACATTTGACGTACTGGGGTAAGAAGTTGGAGTTATCAATGTGAGCAATTTGAATAATTCAAAGAATTTGAAATATACTAACATTCTTATCTATTAAATAATTCAAAGTTTAAATGAAAAATATTGTTAAATAAAAAATTATTTATTTATTTTATAAGTACTTAATAATTTATGAAAATTAATTACTTAATTAATAAATTGACCAGTTTTTATTAATAAAATTATTAAAATAAAATTAAACTAAAAAATAGATAACTTAAAATTTTTATGATTAAATTAATAGATTGAATGTTCTAATATTCATACAAAATCTGGGAATTTTTTTTCTCTTCTTGCTCCTCAATTTCGAGAATGCTCATCTTTTTTAACCTGTGTCTCGTAGTAGTAATTGACTCAGTTGAGTTTTCGCTTACCAACGGTGACCGGAGTACACGGTTTCAAATGTTTGTACAACGATTCCAATGGCCTTCCAAAACCCTAACAAGAAACCCCATATCTCAATTCCTCTACCTCTCTCGCATCACTAACCACACACTCTCTCATGATCCATATGACCCTCCATTTACTCCCCTCTCCAAACCCACAAAAACCACCCATAAGCCTCTCGACAAAAACAAGAACTCTGTTGTCACGGTAACAAGGTCTACTCAACAAGAATTAGGAGTTAGCAGGAAACCATCATTGAACTCTGACCTCCCTTTTCACTTCAGATACACCTATTCGGAGTCCAATCCAGCGGTCGATCCAATTGGGTACCGTGAGCCGAAACGGTTCTCTCCGTTCGGGCCGGGTCGGCTCGACAGAAAATGGACGGGCACAGCTGCTCTGGCTCCGCAGGAGATAGATGAGGAGAAGGTAAGAGTGGAGAGGAATCGGATTCTTGGTGATCCGCTTACAGATTGTGAAGTGGAGGAGCTTGTGGAACGATATCGACATAGCGATTGTTCAAGACAAATCAATCTGGGTAAGTTGTTTCTAAAATGAACTTAGTGCAGCTATCTAACTAATAAAGATTGCATCTTTTCTGTTTGTTTATGGTGAAGGTTGCACCTTTTTCTTGTTGTTTACAGTAAAGATTACTCTGTTGTTAAGCAGAGGTATCAGTATGAAGAAACAGCCTTTTAAGGACTCTTGTCGTAGGTTGACTTTGTTTATCATTTATTCTGTTACATTATTTTGATTGTGGTTGGCAAAAAAATTGGCTTCAGTGATAGTTTCATATTATGCTAGGGAAGGGAGGAGTAACTCACAACATGTTAGATGATATTCATAATCACTGGAAACGAGCTGAAGCGGTGAGGATCAAGTGCATGGGAGTGCCAACTCTTGATATGGACAACGTCTGCTTCCACCTTGAGGTTGGTACTAAACTTATTGTTCTGGAGTTTACTGTTGCTGTGAAGCGTTTTAAGGATGATATCATCTGATATGATTATAGTTGTTCCGGTAGGACAAATCTGGTGGCATGGTTATATATCGGCACAAAAATGTACTTCTTTTATATAGAGGTCGGAACTATGATCCCAAGAGCCGACCTGTCATTCCTCTGATGCTGTGGAAGCCTTATGCCCCAATTTTTCCAAAGCTCGTAAAGAACATAGCTGACGGGCTGACATTTGAAGAAACCAAAGAAATGAGGGACAGAGGACTGAAATCTCTTCCCTTGATGAAACTTAGTAAGTGAATACTTGAGGCTTGATTGGCAAGTTCTTGTTATTCCATTGTGAAATTGGAAGGCTGTTGAAAAATGAAATCAAATCCATGGTGTTGGTTGTGGATGTTCAGCCAGGAACGGTGTTTACGTGAATGTAGTGGAGAGAGTAAGGGAAGCCTTCAAGACTGAAGAGGTTCTCAAGCTTGACTGCAGCTATGTGGGCACCAGCGACTGCAAAATGATTGGTGTAAAGCTAAGGGTACTCCTCTCACAATTTTAGTTTATGATTGTGGGTATTTTGTGAGGAATTAACAAATTTCATGAATGGCTTATGATAACTTCCCCCTTCTCCACAACGGCAGGATCTGGTACCCTGTGTTCCAATTCTATTTAAAGATGAGCAGATTATAATTTGGAGAGGCAAGATAGAAGAGGAAGAGACCTTGTCTACTTCGTGAATGGCTTATGAGTTCAACAAGACCCATTCATGCTTCGCTAGTTTGCCTTGGTGACTGAGTTGAGTTCATCCAGCAAGCTGATGGTCAGAATGTATATTATTTAATGGGTGGAATCTCAATGCATCATGTTGTGATTGATTTTAGCATATGGTAATGGTCTTGAATGGTATGTAATTAAATGAATCCAAGTTATTAACAACAAAGGGTGTATGACAGTGGCTGCAGCTAAAGGTTCATGGCTATCAAGCCATTAAGCAGCATTGCCCCTGCCCCTGGGCCCTTGGTCTGAATCAAAGCGCATCAAGATACAAAGAGAAGTTTGTGTCTAGACATTTTTACTAAATGGGTTACCATTACATGAACGAAGCAAAACCTAGAGCCACCTGCTTGTTAAATCGATCTTAAATGTTGATGACATATGGATGAGGTTTTGTTCTTTCTGTGCCTTTTCCTTTTACACTAATTGGATGCCAACAGACCTAAAAAGCTTTATTCAACTCTTCATTGTTTCACATTTCACACCTCGTGCTAATCTTTGGTCTCCTTTTCAGGAAACTAGGACGAATACCTCACTATAGCTCTCCCTTCTCTCAACCAAAAGCCATCCACCACCGGTTCTGATTATGTAATATTGTCTTCTATTGGTTTTGCTTATATGCTCCGATATGATTCTGCAACATATATCAATTAATCTACAGGTTCCTAAGATGGCGTTGAGAATGTTAGGATTTGCGTTTACTGTTGAGTAGACAAACAATATAGTCATTAGTAATCTATGGTTGACTTGAAATAAAAATGAGAATAGGAATAAATATAGTAAGGAAAAAAAATGGAGTGTAGTTAACAATGAATTCCATTCCTCTGGTAATCTACAGGAATGAGACATTGGAGAAAATTAGGGAATGAAAGTGTTACTTCTGTTGATACCAAACATGAGATTTCATTCTATATCCATACATTTTTTGCTATTACTCTTAAATAACTGAATAAGCACACTCTTAGTGTTTTGTTTGATTTTAATACTAGATTACTTTATTTTATTCATTTTTAATATCTTTCAAGTAATTGTACGAATTGAAATCTAAGATGTCATAGGTAGACTAAAGTATATTTTAACTGCAGAAACTTTGATTTTTTAGACTTTTAAAAAATCACACATTAAGAATATTTTTCTCTCCAAAAGATAGGATTAGGTATTGGGAGGCTTCTGCCCGCACGGGTTGCCTGAGTGGTAAACTAACAGAGTAAGTTGGAAGAGGGTCCTAGGTTCGACTCTCAGAAATGGGAGAAAAATGACCGCTTTGTTAGGGTGCTGCTCAGGATCAGACCGTGATTCAATCCTCCAGCGGTAGTCGGGCCTGCGACTGGGAGCCCTTGGGGTTGGGGATCAACCTTTTGGAAGAGGTATTGGGAGGCTTCTCTAACCTTTTACGATGTGAATTGTAAGATATTTTCACTAGAGAGTAAAGATTCGAATGTTATCTTAGTAGATCATGATGTTGGCAAAAATATAGAGTTCATCTAGATTTATTTATATCATGATTTTTTTTAATATTTTTGCCTTTTAATTTTGTTGTTTTCAATATACTTTATGTCTAAACATTTTTTAAATAAGGAAAAATCTAGTTATTTTTTGTGAATTGATTTAATTCAATTTATAATTTCAGATATTTTTATGTAATTTATTTTTTATTGGTTTTAATGCTAATTTATTTAAGTCAACATTTAAATTTAATCTTAATTCACTTGCAGATATCTCGAGAGAGTTTGCTTAGGAGTGTCAGTAATGGAAAACAATATGAGCTATCTACCATAAGAATAGATGACTATAATTCGAGAGAGTGCAATTTTAGTTTTTAGAAAATCTTTTCAATCTAGAGAATATATTCAATTTAGATTAATTAAATCGTATAGTTTAAACTACTATTAGACATAATACTCATTTAAACATAAATATTTGACTGAATTTTCTTTTGATTAATTGTCTTATCATTTATTTCCTTGGCTAATGTGTAAGTTTAGTAGTAGATTTAGTTTTAGTTTTAGTTTTAGTTTGTTATTAAAACCCCATAAAAATTATCCCTTTATTTATTATCTTTAGACTAGTTAATCGTATCCTATTTACCATCTTTTTTAGAAAATTAAAATTTTTTATTAACTCTAAAAATAGAGACATAATACAAGCAGTTGTCATCTCTGCACAAAAAAGTACAATCTGATAGATTAGTTGATGATGATCTCAATGTATATATCACTAACTTTTTAGAGGTTAATGACATTTAAAATCAATTAAGCGTTTAAAGATATCATTAAGCTAAATTTATTTCTATTTTGCATTGAGGATCAACTTAAATAATGGTTAAAAATATTAATAGTTACATCAATTATCAATTGGGAGAGTCCTGTGAACAAGTTCTTTATCAAATCCTTTTCACCATTTAAGATAACAAAGTTAATGGATGATATATCTTCTTTATAGCAACTTGATAATAAAGTTTTATATGAGACATCAGAGGTAAAAGGATTTACTAAAGAAGTGCCTATATTATAAATGCAAGTCCAAACATTCTATAATGATTTTGGATGATTTTATAAAGCAGATGATTGATATTCTAGTGAGTGAAATGTTAGAGGTAGTCCTTGAGAAAATATAGAACACGACTATGAATAAATAAACATAATAGTTGAAATTTAAAATATAAATGTTGTAACTACATTAGCGGCTTAAATAGAAGCACTATCAAAGAAATTTGATAACCTAAGTTCACCATGTATGACAACTTATGCTACAAGTTATAAATTCTATGGGGAAGAACATCAAAAAATGAAATGCCTAGTTGGAATCCTATGGTTGAATCAGTGGAGCACGCTGATTTTTTTAAGAAATTTTTAGTGGCAAAGCAATCTGTATAATATAAACATAATTTAGGATTAAGAAACTATCTAGGTTTCTCTTAAAGCAAACAACAAGTTTTAAGGACCACCTCAATAAATGTTTTCATAAGTACATGAAAGGGAGAATAAGATCTAGAAGTGATATTGAGACAAGTTATGTTAGGAATATCTTCTTAGATGAAAAATTATGAGGCTCAAATAAAACTTGGAAAATTCAAATAGGCCAAGTAGCAAAATTAGTCAATAAAGGGCATCAAGAAAACCACAAAATGAAGTTGTTTTTAAACCTAAGGAACATGCGCAAGTGGTCACCTTAAGGAGTGGAAAAAATTGACCAATGAAACAAAGAGAGGGTTCAATAAAAGAGATCTTGATCTTGAAAAAAAGATAAGAACATGAGAGTAAACTAAAGGAATTAATAAAAGAATATAAAACAAGAATTTCTTACCCAGTAATGCTAAGAAAAGAAAAAAGAGATGGATAGTTCAATAGATTCTTTTAACTTTGTAAGCAACTTCATATTAAGGCTCCTTTTGATAAAACTCTTTTGCAAGGTCCTTAATATGCTAAGTTTCTTAAGGAGATTCTAACAATAAATAGAAGCTAAAGGAGTTATCAACCATAATAAAATGAAGAATGATTAGCTACTCTTTAGAACAACCTATTATAAAAAGATGAAAAGTCTGGGAAGTTTTACTATCTCTTTTATAGTTAGCAATTTATCTGTTAATAAATGCCTAGCTGATTTAGGTGCTATTATTAATTTGATGTCTTACTTTATTTTAAGAAATTAGGGCTATATGAACCTAAGATTTGCTTACAACTAGCTAAAAGATCAATTAAGTATCCTAGGAGAATAATTGAAGAAGTGTCTGTCAAGGTTGTAAATTCATTTTATGTATTGATTTTGTTATTTTATATTTGAAAGAAGATATTGAAGTATGTCTAATCTTAAATAGACCATTTCTAGTTACAACAAAATCTATAACAGATATACATAAAGGAAAATTAACACTTAGGGTTGGAGAGCAAAAATGTAAACTTTAAAAATTTGAATGCATTAAAACACTCCATTATAGATGATGATGATTATAACTCCCTTAATATATTAGACAATGAAATACCAAACTCTTTGGAGGGAGTTATACAAAAAGTCATTTGAAAACATTATTATCAATAAAGGATAGGAAATTGACATGAAAGGTGAAGAGTTGTAGGAGCAAGTAGCCTATTTAGAAGCAAGCAAATACCTTTTAACAAGGAAAGACTAAGAATATAACGTGAGTAATTTGACAGAAAATGGAACGTTTATAAAGGAACCACCAAACTTAGAATTGAAGCAATTTAACTTGCATTTTTGGAGGAGAACTCAATAATGTTACTATAAGTGTCACATGAGCATATACAAGCTTTGGCATAGAAACTTTATGACATAAAGGGAAACAACTCTTCATATTGCATCAAAAAAAATTAATAGAAAAAGGGCACAAACCTATAATGCAACCCTAGAGAAGCTTAAATTGAAAGATATCATAAAAGTTGAGGTTGTAAAACTACTAAACTTAAGTATAATATACATTATCTGACATAGTTTATTGGAAGCTTTATACAAATAATACCAGAGAAAGTAGAGATGATGGTTACTCCAAATAAGAAGAATGAGTTGACCATAATGATGATCATTTCCCCCTTTCATTTATTTACTGGGTGGAGAGTTTGTATCAACTATAAAAAAATAAATGTTTCAACACACAAAGACCATTTCCCTAAGCTATTTATTGACCAAATATTATCACATATCTTAAGGCATATGTATTATTGTTTCTTAGATAGGCATTCAGATTATTTTTTAATACTATTCAGGTTTTTTTCAAATCCAAATAAAATCACATGTACTTACACATATAGAACATTTACTTATCTTAAAATGTTTTAGAGTATATAATGCACCATCAATACTTTAAAGGTGCATAAAGATAATTTTTTAAGGTATGATTTAAGAGGTAGTGAAGGTTTTTATGGATGATTTTCACTCTTTGGTGATTCTTATGAGCGATTCATCTATAATATAAAAAAAGGAACTGCAAAGATGTGAGGAGACTAATCTAGTACTAATTATAAATTAATTACTAATTAGCAAGTATGAACGTAATTGGATTTAAATATAGTAAATACTAACTCCATAATCTATGTTCAACTTAAATATTAGATGAGAAAAGGATTAAATTAAACATTATAATCATGCAAAAAAAATAGGTTAAGTCAAACTACTTTGATATTTCTAATGTTTAAGTAGTCATGACATTATCGCTAGATGTCAATCTTGATCTAAAATTATAAATTATTTACTTAGAAAATTAAAGATAAATTAAAAAATCTCAATTTTTCTTATTCTAATTATGAATTAGAATCATAGTTTATAATTATTGTCATTATATTAGAAACTTAATAGGTCACATATAAAGAGCAGTTGCAAAATCAATTTAAAATAATTTGGACTTAATTTTGAAGAACTTCAAAAATCAAATATGAGATATTTGATTTCATTAAAATTAAATTATAATTATAACTAAACTTAGAGATTAATTATAAATACAATTTTAATTTTAATTAAAAAAATTATAAATAGGAAAAGATAACAAAGAGCTTGCACTCTTTTTCCCTATCAAATATTTTTCTTTTTCTATACTTTGTGAATATTATTAGAGGCCAAAAACTATGGTTAATAGTTTAAGAAGAAAATTTCTACAAGATTTTAAATGGAATATGCTTTAACCCTCTTATTTATGATTAATGTTTTCTCAATTATTCAATTAAAGAGATCCAATCAAAAAATTATAAATTTTTTTTGCTATACTCACATTTTGATCACGATCAAATTTCTAATAGTGGTGTTAGAGCCTTCTTTAATTGTTTAACTTGGTTAAAGTTACTTGATCTATATTGATTTGATAAGTTTCAAGGTTTAAAAACATTATTTTATAGATTTGCCTAAGGCTTAATTAAAAGGGTTTATAAAAACTCAATCATGCCTCTGAAAAACAATGGTTTTATGTGTGTTTCTACTTAAATAATTTCATTGAATTGTATGCCCTCCTTCTAATTTTGTAAAAAAAATTTGTGTGAATATGGTCTTTATTATTTGTGTTTCATATAAACTTATTACATGCTCTTATTGTATATGGAAAACATCTTACACGTATTCCTCTATTTTAAAATTTATAAAAGCACTATTGAACCTAAAAAGCTAATATTTTTGGAGAAATTGTTTGAGGCTATATAAACTATATTTTGGTGTTTTGGTTTTGAAGTATATGTTTTGGGTTGTGTTTTTGTTATGCATAAAGGGTTGTGGGTTGTGAAATAACCTCCTCCATCACCAGTGGCCTAAAAATACCTTTGCAGGAATAGACAAATCCCTAGGAAAATTGATGTGATTGAAGCAAATGTTTAGATAGAGGAGAAGTAACAACGAGTGGGTGAAGAGAAGAAACCAGAAGTCGTGATGTTAGTACTGAAACCCTAGATTAGGGAAAATGATGGGGCAAAAACTAATCCTAAGCATAACAGAAAAAGAAAGAAACTTTTTTTTTAATTTCTTGAAAGCCAAGATCACTTTAAAGTCTATAGCATAATTAATGCATGGATATAATAAGCATAAACATAAATTGTACCTTATTATGTGGCTTGATCTTTTTGGTTATTTCTCTAAAATTATTTCTAATATTAGTTCGTCATAACTACTGTAGTTGCATACGTGTCTGAGCTCTAATAATTTCTATAGAAACAAGTTTAAAAAACTCTAAAGTTCATATAAAAAGGTTAGGCAAGAAATGTTACCTCCTTTAAAACCTAAGCTTATTTATAATAATATTGAAAACTATTTTTAAAGTATTATTTCAACTTATCTAAGCATTTCTCAAATTAATTCTAATTTAGAATAATAGAACATTTTCCCTTATTACTTTAGGATGATGAATCTTATATTGATCACTTAACTACTTTCATATAGTTCATACTATATCCAATGACTAGAAATTGAGTTACCTATATCTAAGATAAGTCATAAGTAGTATCAAAATATAACAATTCTTATATAAGATAATTTAAAGATCTCAAGTCAAAAGATCACTTATACAATCATCATAATTAGAATTTTCATAGACATTTAAGTAATATTTTAAATGGAATTCTCATATGGGGTCAATTTAGTGAATTTATTATATAAAAGCACTCACATGTTTTTGAAAGTATCTATAGAATTTAGTCTATGAGATTAACTACTTTTTTAAGAAACTACAAAGGATATGTGGTATGTTTTCGGTGCACATTTTAGAGTTACCTTAATGACTAAAGTGAGGATACTTATTATCAAATTTAACATATATAAGAAGTGACCATACCATATAATAGAAAAGCATTTGAGATATATATGAAATATGTTAAGTAAGTTATGAGATGTTAGTTATGAGTTATTATATGAGTAGCAAGCGCAAACTAGCTCAAGAGTTAAAAGAATATAAAGATGCATCTAACTCACGATAAGAGCATCAAGATAGTGGAAGATGGTATTAAGCATCTCATACTAGAAGAAGAACATCTTGAAGACTCCAAGATGTCCTTTAAGGTATATGTAGTTGGTCCTAGCACACATTGGGCTATGGACAAAAAGAATAAGCATCATGGTGAGCCTAAATTGAAAAAGGGTAAGAATAATATCCACTATACTCAGGATTCCAAAAAGGCAAAATAGAAAGCATGAAAAATGAAAACACCCTCTGAAAAAGTAAAATACGAAAAAGGTGCTTTTATTATGCAATATAAGTCACTTTTCACATGATTATATCAAGCTTAAAAAGGTATAATCTTATTGTATAGACATTTATTTTGTCAATATCTCTTATTTTGTTTTTCTAACTGACTCACGTCTTGTATGGATTGCAGACTCAAAAGCAGTCAAACATAAAGCAAAGGATAAAGATGCCTTTATAAAATTTTGGAAAGTTCCCACATGAAACATGATAAATCATATAGGAGATAACTCAAGAGTTATTATACAAGGGATTGGAACAGGCGAATTAGACATATATGGTGATCGATCCATAATCCTAGATGAAGTGTTGTTTACTTCAAAGATTCATCAAAATCTTATTTCAATGTTAATATCGCTTAACTTTGGTTTTATGTAAATTTCCACAATGGTGGTATGAATTTATGTCTTAAAATCATTTATTATTGTCATGGATTTAGGTTGAATAGTTTTATTACTAGGATAATGTTTATTCAAATAATATAAGTATTCCTTATTTACATCCTTGAGTAATTTTAATGCCGATGTAATTTTATAACATGTTATATTATGTCACATTGGTCAAAATTGAATAAGTTGATTAGTCAAAGAAAGCCTTTTAAGTTATTTACATAAAGTAGATTTACCTATTTATGAACATTTCCTAGCTAGTAAATTGGAAAGAAAGCCATTTAAAAAGGAACACAAGCTTCCTGTCCATTGCAGTTAATTTATTATGATATATATAGTCTAATGAATGTAAAGATGTTATATAACAATATATATTTCATTAACTTTATAAATGAATATACTTATTATAGTCATGTCTATTTGTTTTTTCATATATCTAAAACATTGAATTATTTTATAAATTATATAAATTTGGTATAAAATCAATTAGATAAAGAAATAAAAGCAATAAGAATTGATCAAGGATAAGAATGCTTATTTAGTATGTTCAAAATGTGATGTGATGAAAAAGGAATTAAAAAAACAACTAACTATTGCTCAAAATCCACTACAAAATAGCATTAGAGAAAGCTGGAATATATTGTTACTACAAATGATCAAGTCTATAGTGGCATAAGCAAATTTACCAAACATCTATTGAGGTGATACTTGCTCAAAACCACTTATATACTTAATTAAGTTCCCTCAAAATTAGGTATGGACATTTAATATAAGTTATAGATAAGTAGAAAATCTAATATGAAAAACATATGGCCATAGGAGTGTGCTTTCTACATTCATGATCTCTCATATAAATATGGAAAACTAGGTCCAAAAGTGTAGAAAAGTATCTTTATTAAATAATCTGAATATTTAAAATGATATGCGTTTATAGTTGAATAAGGTATTGAAAGAGTAACTGAATTTTAATTACGAGATGTCACATTTTTAGAAAATAACTTTCTAAAGTATGTTGAAATATGAAAAGACTTATTTTTACATTAGACTATTCTATTATGAGGAATTATGAACACGGAATTTATCTAAGAGGGAGTAGTATAGGATTTGAAGAATTAACCCAAGGTCCATTAAGGATATAACCTACTATATTTGATCCAAGTAAGAGTAATCAGGACATTCATGAATTTTACTCTCATCAGCCTCTTTATGTAAAAGTAATCGTGGAATAATTCCTCAATGTAATTTTAAGATAAAAGGATAAATTCACATGATTATCCAATAAGAAGAGGATAATCTAAGGAATACATTTAAGGCTCTTACTAGTCATGAAAAAGAAGAATGGATGAAATAGATGAAAGAAGAAATGACTTCTTTAAGCTTAATTTAAGTATGAGATTTGGTTAACATCCATAATGAGCATAAAGTTATTAGAAATAAATGGATTATGAAAATAAACAAAAAATTGAAGTAAGTATCAAAAGATATAAGGTATACTTTGTGCAAAAGGGTATATATAATAAAAGGGAATTGATTATAATGAAACATATTCATTTGTTGTGCAATTTGCTTCAATTAATCTAATTTGGCTATTGTAGCTAGTTTGAATCTTGAATTACATAAAAATGGATGTAAAGACTGCTTTTTCTAAATGGAGAAATAGAAAAAGAAATCTATATGGAAAAACCTATAGTTTTTATTAAACACATAAGGTTTGTTAGTTATTAAAATTAATTTATGATGAAGCAGTCCTCAAAATAGTAGTACATTCCTTTTTCTAACATAATGATTTCATATGATTGATGAAGACTATTGTGTATATATTAAGAGATCTAAAGATGAAATTTTGATTTTATCTTTACACATTGTTGACATTTTTGTTGCTTATAATGACTATGAGTTTGCTAAGCAAATAAAAAATTGATTGTCATCCAAATTTAAGATGAAAGACATAAGTGGTTAAGATTTCAATGGATCGTTTAAAAGAATTTTTTGTCATTTTCTCAAGCAACCTATATTCAAACGATTTTTAAAAATTTTTGTATGCAAGATTTCAAACTAATTTATAATCATATTGCTAAAGGTGAAGGGCTCAACAAGAAATTTGTCCATCAACATCATAAAAAAGGGCATAAATGAGGAAACTTCTTTAATTCAATGTAGTTAGAAGTCTTACATATGTCATATCAATGTCAAATATTTGTTACATTGTTAGAATGGTGAGCAATTATCAATCAAAGGCAGGATACGCACATTAGAAAGTATTAAAGAGCATATTGAGGTGTATATTAGGTACTGTTAATTAGATATTGTGTTATCAAGGTATCTACCTACATATATAAAGGTATATTGATACAGATTGAAGAGGAGAATTAGATAAAAGAAAACCTACCTCTAGATTTATTTTCTTAGTCTACAACATTGTTATATCATGGCAAAGTAAAAAACAAACTTGTGTTGCATTATCCACAACAAAAGATGAATTTATAGTATTTTCAATAGTAGTACAAAAGTTATATCATTAGATTATTCTTAATTAATTTGGGAGTAATTAAAAGCCAGACTAATCCAATAATAATCACCTATGATATTCAAGTAGCCATCACTTAAATGAAAGATCCTAAATTTTATTGTAAAATCAAGCATATATATACATACATACATACATACATACATACATACAT
>JANZLF010000005.1:23974752-23985113 GCA_026546835.1 Erythroxylum foetidum | reverse complement strand
TGTTCTTATTGATTGCAATTGAGTTTATCTTTTGTTATCAATTTTAATTCCTATTTCTTGTGTTCTTGAGTGCTTAACTGATTGGGGTTCGAGGGGATTTCTAAAAATTAACTTGGGTTCTTGTTATAAGTGTTCTTGGGTGTAAAAACAAATATTAACCTGATTGCTTTGTTGAGAAACAAATTCTGATTTGATTGGTAACGAGTTCTAAGAGTCGATTAATGTTCTTGGGGTTCCGCATCATTAATCCTCTAATGTCACTATGTATAAAACTATTATCAAACTATTTATATACTAGGGTTACCTATGAAAAGTCTAATTATATTGAAACTTTATTACCATAAGATTCTATGGTCACTTATATTATATTTTCACATAAACATATAGTCATTACAACTCTATTCCATATATGATTAATGACACTAAAACTCCATTTCATAAGAAGTCTAAGATTACTAAAATTTTTAACAATAATTTAAGGTATATCTAATAATGCTCCACCTTGACTTAAATATCCAACATCTAACCAATAAACAATCCCTTCATACAAGCCCTCTATGAGCTTTAAGTTATGTGAGGATTCAATAAGCCTAAACTAGGCTTGAACCTTTTTGCGAGTAATGGCTTATTAACATGCCAACTACATCCTCCAAATTGTGAACATTTTTTAATAAAATCTGACTAGATGTAGTCAATCTCCTAATCATGTAAATCCTTACATTTCAACCAAGCCCCTATCTATCTATCTTTTTCTTGAATTTCCCTGACCCATTGAGAGATAGTTCCATACCCATCACTAATGTTAGAGCATATGCAATTGAGTTTCCTTAATCATTTCTCCTTGACTACCTGATAACCATGTTTGCTCTATTCTTGGATATACCATTCTGATACTTTCTACGTGACATTGTTCTACCTCCTGAATTAGAGTTTTCAGCCTTCTTAGCATATGTTTCAAACTATTCTAGTGCCAATTGAATGTTGAACCAACATTGCTTATTATTAACCTTGACATAACCTTTCCATATACTTGTCTCAACATATATTGCTCTCGAAACACAATATCCTTAAAGGTTACCTTAGAATTTTTACTAGGCACATGAAACTTACAAAAGTATATCTTTTGTGTTTGTCACCCTTCAGTAAGCTCTCCTCATAAAGTTTTCTCATCTCTCACTCACCAAGATGATTCACCCATATGTTTCATACAATAGTGATATCTTCTTTCTTAAAGACTAAGACATAACTACCAATCCTAATATTGTCTTTCCCTCTAAGACATAAATATTTTTCTGTATTTTTTTTATCATAATCAACATACTATATACCATTTTAATTTGCTCATCATCACTAGAAAACGTATACCCTTGACTATCAAGAGTAACCATAAAAAATTAGATTCTTCTAAAGCTCAAGAACATATCATATATTTAATGTTCTAGTAATTCCATCATGCATCTTAATCTGCAATGAACCACCACCTTTGATAACATGCTCTCCATCATCACCTAATCTATTGGTATCTTTCCATTCTTTAATAAACAAAATCAATCCTTATTGCAAGTTATGTAATAAGCAACTATGATGTCTATCACTCATTATTTTGTATAATCAAAATTACTTACCGTTAAAACATTAATGTCTTCTTCATCAAAACCCTCTTAGATTACAATAAAATTTGATTTTTCATCTATTTCCCTTTTCTCTTATTCATTCTTTTTTTTATGGATAGTCTCTCTTAAGATGCCCTTTAACTTTATAATGACCTTTTCTTCAATTCATTGACTTACAAAACATCTTTTACACTACTGATAGAAATAGTCTCTCTATCATATATTATGGTATCAACAAAATTCTCACATGAATTAGATAAGGAACACAAAAGAATTATGGCTTAATTGTCATCTTTAATTTTAACTCGGTACCTTGTAGATATAAAATGATCTTATTAAAATTATCTATATAATATTTTTACATTTTAACATTCTCAAGTTATATAAATGTTGCTTTTGTTATAAATAATACATAAATAATCTCTTATGATACTTAATTTTAAGTTGTTTACATAACAAAGCAGTTTTTTCATCAACCACCTGTCCTCTCTCAAGACCTAATCTCACAGACTTAACATTATTGTGATGTGTGTCCATAACAATATCTCTTCCTTCTCCGACGCTCCTACATTGAAAATTTCTCTTCTCCTTCCAATGTCGTTAAGCATTGTCATTGAACAAGAATCTCCCTCATTTCCACCTCCTATAAATTGAAGTCATTATATTTATTAAACTCTAATATCAAACATGTGAAAAGACATCTTTATGGTAAACCTTAACTTTGCAAAGATAATATAGGATTTGATACCAATTATTACGATATTTATTACTCTAATACTATTATTACACAAACAAAAGTAATATAAACAAAAATAAGCAAAGAAAAAAATACAAGAATTTACATGATTTGGCCAATCTATATGACCTGTTTATAAATAAAGAAACAATTTTTATTACTATTAAAAAGAATAAACAAGGAGAAATATGATTACCATAACCTTACATAACCCCCCAAAGATTCTCTTCAAAAAAATTTTTTGAAAGTTCTCTCTTAAATCCTTTAAGGTACCACTTCCAAAAACTTTATTAAACTATTTATAAATTAAAATTATTTATAAAAGGTTTAATTACAATAAATATTTATTTAAAAAATAGCCCAAGTTCACTTAGATTTTATTTTCACAAAAACTTAAGGTCACTAAAACAAGTTTTCTTATATGCTTACTGACACTAAAATTCTATTTCAATGGAAGCTTAAAGTTATTGAAATTTTATTTCACCAAAATTCAAGGCATATCTCGCACATTTTAACTTTGGCCACTTAATCTAAGTTTTATAGGTTTTATGCTCAAAGCTAGGCCACTCTTAAGCATTATATACTTAGAGGTCCCTCTCCTGAACTAAGAACACATCCTAAAGAATGGAAAGTAAACATATGTTATTATTGGATAGCGATTCAAACTTAACTATGCCTTGTTTTTATGATATATAAAGCATTGCAATGAGCTAAGACTAGGTTTCTATCTTTAGCAAATGTGAGATTTGTGCTCTCAACATTGTTAGCTTCATATATCCACTATTTACATTAGTTTATTTGACATTATTATACCCATGTGCATGTGTGTGAGATGAGAGAGTTTAAAACTATTTAAAGGAAATATTAAATAAGAGATATAGGAAGAGTAATGAATAAAAATTTAATTTATACTGGATTAATAGTGACTTACGTGCTGGTTTGTAGAGTATAAGTATACTCATATGCTTTAGATAAGCATTAAACGTAACTCGTCTTAAATGTTAATCATTTCATAGCTCCACTAATTAATTACTCACTTTTTATTAAATAAAACAAAGTGAAACTTATTTTCATTGAATGAAAAATTAAGTTTAACTTCTAATTTGATTAATTAAGTTTGATATCTCAACATGTAGAAAGTACTCATAATTTGTTAATATTATCCAACCTGAGTAGTTTTGTAAGGATATCAACAACTTAATCAAGGTTCCATCATGATACTTTTAATGATAATTTAATATTTTATATATCACTAATAATTTATTTTGGTATTATATTAAAACATAAAGAGAAAGAAATTACTTAGATAATTCAAATAAGATGTATGGTGACTCTCAAGTGAATCAAATAGCAATTCATGTCATAAATAATTAAATATTAGTTTAATAAAGAACCAAACCTTTTACACTTAGAATTAAATATAAAAGAATTAAGTTCGATATTGTCCCTTAATTGGATTGTTTTTATATTTGATCACTAACTTAACTTAACATAAATATTTGTCTCACCTGTCAAAGTTAAGTAAATCAATTATTTTTATAATTATGCACTCTTTGTTACTAAGAATAGAAAATTAAAGAAACCAAAATAAAAATAGATAATACCTAAAAGAAACTAATTATACTTCATAGGTGCAATAAGGGAGCAAGTATTTGATGAGATATTAACCTTGACAAAGGAATGAATAATATATTTATAAGTGTGTTTGTATACTAAAGAGTACGCACACGCACATACCCATCCACACACATATACACACACACATGAAATGCTAACTAGGAAACATAATAAGCCTAATGCATAATTGAAGGCTTAAAATTAAGGTTGTCATTGACTTGACAACTATTACAATTATATATATTTAATACCCCCTCAAATTAAAGAAGGGACATAATCAACCAATTGAAGTTTATGAATAAGATTATAAAAATGATAAGGTGAATGAGATTTAGTAAAAATATATGTTAAATGATTTTCAGAAGAAACAAAGAGAAGTTGTATAATAGCTTAATGAACATGATGTCGCATAAATGACAATCATTCTTAATATATTTTATATGCTCATAAAAAATCCTTATGAGTAATTTGGATAACATTGTGGTTATCGTAGTGTAAAATATTAGAAGAAGAATGCACAATGCCTATATCCTGAAGTAACCATCAAAGCTAAAGAAGTTTAAACGTAGTGTTAACAAGAGCCCGACATTTGGCTTTAGTATTAGACTGAGAAATCATTGCTTGTTTCTTACTCTAGAGATTAAAGAGTCACAAAGAAGGAAACAATAGCCAATTGTAGAACGATGATTAGTAAGATGGCTAGCTTAATCAACATTCAAATAAGCTCTTAAATCAAGGGGAAATATTATGAAAGTACAAATTATGAAATTATGTACCTTTGAGGTAGTGAAGAATAAGAAGAATAACAATAAAATGGATGGTGTGAGGAGAATGCATAAACTGACTGAGTATATGAAATGTATAAGCAATATCCAGATAAGTGGTAGTAAGATATACAAGAATCCCAACTAGCTGGAAATAAAGAGTACAATCTCAAGAAGGAGTTCCATCAATAGCAAAAAAGTGTGCATTTGTAGCAGTTCAGATCACCCGCTCACAAATATTGTCCGCTTTGGGCATTGACCCAGTCAAGCCCTCACAGTTTTGCTTTTCCTGATAATATCCCAAGAGGTCACCTATCATGGTACTACTCTTGCCCTAGCATATTTAACTTCGGAGTTCTAATAGGATCTGGTGCATTAGGGCATGAAAAACATGTCTATAAGGGAGAGGTATTCATACCCTTATAAAGCGTACTTCATTCCCCTCTCCAACTGATGTGGGATCTCACACTCTACACCCCCTTAGGGCCTAGCCTAGCTGGCAAAACAATTTGGGTACCGGCTCTGATACCAATTTAATTTTCACGACCTGATATCACATCAAGCCTAAAGCGGACAATATCTGTGAGTGGGTGACCAATATTTAGAGTGTGAGATCCCAAATCAGTTGGAGAGGGAAACGAAGTACGCCTTATAAGGGTACAGATACAAACGTGTTTTCCATGCCCTAACGCACCAGATCCAATCAGAACTTTAAAGTTAAATGTGCTAGGGCAAGAGTAGTATCGGGATGGGTGACGTCCTGGGAATTTTTGAGAAAAGCAAAATTGTGAGGGCTTGGCTGGGACAAGGCCCAAAGCGGACAATATCTGTGAGCCAATGATCTGGGTTGTTACAGTAGTATCAGACCCAGTACCTGAACCGTTGTGCCAATTAGGCTAGGCCCTAAAAAGGGTTGGGCCCTAAGGGGGATGGAGAGTGTGAGATCCCACATCAATCAGAGAGGGGATCGAAATACGCCTTATAAAGGTATAAATACCTCTCCCTTATAGACATGTTTTTCATGCTCTAACGCACCGGATCCCATCAGAACTCCGAAGTTAAATGTGCTAGTGCAAGAGTAGTACCAAGATAGGTGACCTCCTAGCATGTTCTCGGGAAAAGCAAAATTGAGAGAGCTTGGCTGGCTAAGGCCCAAAGCGAACAATATCCGTAAGCAGGTGATTTGGACTATTGCAGTGGTATCAGAGCCGGTACTCGAACCGTTGTACCAGCTAGACTGGGCCCTAAGGGAGGTGAAGAGTATGAGATCCCACATCGGTTAGAGAGGGGAATAAAGTACGCCTTATAAGAGTACGAATACCTCTCCATTACAGACACGTTTTTCATGCCCTAACTCACTGGATCCCATAAGAACTCTGAAGTTAAATGTGCTAGGGAAAGAATAGTATCAGGATGGGTGACCTTTTGGGAAGTTCTCAGGAAAATCAAAACTGTGAGGGCTTGGCTGGGCCAAGACCCAAAGTGGACAATATCTGTGAGCGAGTGATCTGGGTTGTTACAGCATTAGCCTCAATTAGAGTACTAACTATTTTCTCATCAGTAAGACCAGCAAGAGAAGTAAGATTTGTAGCATATCTGGCTTGAGACAAATAATATTTAGTGGAATAAGACGACAACTCAAACTAAGGAAATAACTAAAATGTCTAATATCTTTTATTTCAAATTGAGTGTTAAGAAACAGTTTAAGATCATTGATGCCTTGTAAATCACTACCAAGGATTATCATATCATCCGTATAAAGAAGCAAGAGAATGCAACATTTATCAATGTGATGAATGAACAAGGCATGATTATATAGACTAAAGTGAAAACCAATCTGACTAATAGTTAAGCCGAACTTAGCAAACCAAGCTCGAGCGGCTCACCTTAAGCTATAAAGAGCTTGTTGAAGAAGAAAAACGTTATTAAGAGGATGATTATAACCAAAAAGCGGTTGCATATAGATTTCTTTGTGAATGTCATAAAGGTATTTTTCACGTCCAGTTGGAACATTTGTCATTGTTTAACAACAACAATATAAATAAATAGGAGAGAAAATATTGATGTGAAACAAATTAATATGGTGATATAAATTGTTGTAAAACACATAGCTATATGGAGTAGATGGCTTAGGTGAAATAGATGGTGATAACAGATAAAATGTAGGCTCTGTTTAAAAGATTACAGAACATCAATAGATGGAAAAACTAATGTTGATAATAAACACCAACAAATGGCTATTGGACCCCGTTTCTAGAGCTCAAACATTCGAAGACAAAACGGAAACCATCATCCCATAATGGTGGCGTGCCCATAAAAGTTGAACATCAAACAATTTAAAATTTTGAGAGTCACATGCCAAAATCCAATCATATTTCATAAATGAACTCTAATAGAGTTTATACAAGCTCATTACAAAAATACAAAATAAAAAAAATGAAATACGCCTAAATACAATTTAAATGCTTATGTTTAAAATGATTCTAAATTACAAAATTTCCTAAACTAACTTCATTACAAAAGTCTCTATTCTTGGTGTTTGCCAAAATTTGCAAGAATTGCTAATTTTCTCCTTCTAGACCTGAGGAGGGAAGCATGGGGTACACAACTCAGTGGCTAATATGTTTATAGCCATTGGCAACGAACTACACAATCAAACATGCATATACTTCATATATTCATATACATTTAAATATCATTAGGCTAGCAAATCAATCATTCATAATTCAACTTCGCCACTCATATTTTGATTTAACATCATATAAAACATGTCAAGTGTAATTAATCCTCAAATCATAACACTCAATCTTACATCATAACTTGACATATCAGAATGCAAATGCACACAAAAATGACTCAAGAGTTTCGTGGAGCGAAACTGATAAATCGAAGTTTAAACTGTGAACAAAATTAGTCCAATTTCTCAAGATCTCTTGACCTTAAGTGGGCAGCCGGGAGCAAGTTATACATCAACGTGCACGTGACTAACGAAACGTTACTTTCTTACCCAACCATAAACAAATTTATGCTCAATTTAGTCAATCACAAATTTCATATTCTCATGTTTTTTCTTCTTTCCATTTAATCAAAATGCCATGATACAAGGCATAGCATAATCATGCTCATAAATTAATTCAAAATGTTATGACCTTTTTCAAGGTATAACATGGTCATAATTCATCATACAAAAAGCCATTCGTCTTTCATGGCATGACATGATAATGAATCATCATACGTTTTTCATACAATCACATTCATTCAATTTAAGCAATTTAGCATATATTCCCACATAAGACAATTTGCTCATTTCATACAACAGCCATTAACATATTACCTACCTAATTTTTGCTGAAATCCAAGCTCAAAATTGCCTTTCCTCTTGCTTTTGAGTAAGCTTTTTGTAATTTTCATCAAATAAGCCAATTTCTTTTTAATCCATATTCAATGAGAGTTTATAAACTTTAGGAATCAAAGAAATGCTAAAATTGAATTTAAATCTACCCTACCCGTAGTCCATCTAAGCTAAAAAAACCAAAACCCTAGCTTAGAAATCTAAAATCACGTTGATTTCATCCTCCTCTTCTTTCTTCCTTTATTTCCATTACAAACCTTAATCTCTATTTAATCCCCTTTTGAATCTAGCAAGAAGAAAGATAAAATCTTACCTTCAACAAGTTGATTTCCTCTTCTTTTTCTTTTTCTTCTTCTTCTTCCTTCCACGTTTCCAACGATCTTCCTTCTTCTCTTTGTATTTCTCTCTTTTTTCAATGACATTCTCTCTCTTTTCTCTAGAATTTTCATTCTTCTCTACTTATCCTTCCATTCACGTTTTTCTTATTCATTTATAGGCAAGACAACACTTCTTCTTCCGATTATGCCCTTAATGATTGAGAAATGTCCTATTTGGCCTTCCATTTATGCCTTATGTCTTTTATACTTAAGTGTCTTGCCAAAAACACGCTTGAACATTCTAACATAACATTTTCTTCTAGAAAAAATCTTCTTTATTGTCTTACGTTTCCAATTACACCAAAAGCACTCAATTTGGTTCAACAGTGTGAAAGTTATACTCCAATATCTCCGGACTGCTTTTATTCTGAGATAGTACCCTATACTCAACTTCCATCTAAATCTTTAAACTCTTAGAGTCCGATTCAAAATTTGATTTCTTCATATAATTTGTATCCCTATGTTTCTAGTTTACTCCAAATAAAAAATCATCTCATTTAGAACTCTACATATCAAGATATCATCAAAATACTGAAGTATGTTCAATAAAACATCCAACTCATATTCTTCCAACCGAACCCCTCATTTTTGTTTAATCAACATTTTTTAATTCAATACCAAAAGCTACCAATTTTCGTGGGGAGGTATAAAAATTCAATAGGAGTCTATTGCTTCAAGAATTACCTCATTCGGAGGTCGGATGACGAACTTATGGCCAAAAGAATCCAACATGTTAATGTCCTTAATCAATTTGTACCTCTCTTAGTGCAATTACCATAAATTTTTTTACATGTGTCGGATTGAGTTCATTCTTAGACCACTTGAAAGAAAACTTCTAGATTTACAACTTTCATGAAGGCCACAAAATGAAATTGTGCCTCTAAAATGATCAAAAACAGGACAGAAGATGATGATACAAACTAAGACGATGAATAGTAATTTCGTCTTAGTTTTGGATGAACAGTATTTTGTTTTAGTTTTGATGAACAGTACTTCATCTTAGTTTTGATGAACAGTACTACATCTTAGTTTTGATGAACAGTACTTCGTCTTAGTTTCGGATGAACAGTACTTCGTCTTAGTTTTGATGAACAGTACTTCGTCTTAGTTTCGGATGAACAGTACTTTATCTTAGTTTGGATGAACAGTACTTCGTCTTAGTTTTGATGAACAATACTTCATCTTAGTTTCGGATGAATAGTACTTCGTCTTAGTTTCGGATGAATAATAACTAAGATGAAGCAACATTACAACTTGTAATGCTCGTATCTCTCAACTCCGATATCCAAAATTTACAAACTTTATATCGATAGAAAGCTGGAAAGATCATCTACAACTTTTATGAAGAACTTAAAAACCATTTCTGCCTCTATAAGGGTTAAAATTTTAAATCAATGTGGGCATCCTGAAAGTTCCATCCTAAATAGGATGATGCAACATTATAACTTGTAATGCTCGTATCTCTCAACTTCGATATCCAACATTTACAAACTTTATACCGTTAGAAAGTTGGAAAGATCATCTACAAGTTTTATGAAGAATTTAAAAACAATTTTTGCCTCTATAAGGGTGAAAATTCCAAATTAATGTTGTTGTCCCGAAAGTTCCATCCTAAACAGGACGATGCAACATTAGAACTTATAATGCTCGTATCTCTCAACTCTGATATCCAAAATTTTCATACTTTATATAAATGGAAAACTAGAAATATAAGTTACAACTTTCATGAAGACAATTTTATCAAAATCTCTCCAGATCAATCCAAAAAATTCATAAAATTTTCAGATCAAAAATCCAACTCTCCACTACTTTTCATTCGTAAAATTTTCAGACTTCAAATTTTCAAAAACTAACATTTCAAACTTTTATTTCTAGTTTTTCTACTCCATTTCAATCAACTCA
>JANZLF010000005.1:23950829-23964153 GCA_026546835.1 Erythroxylum foetidum | reverse complement strand
TTTGTTTCAATTCGATCCGTTTTCGTTTTGCTTCCGCATTCGTGTACGTTTTTCTTCGTTCTCTTCGTTTTCCGTTCCGCTCTTTTCGGTTGGGATCTGGTTCCCAAGAACGGGTTCCAACATACATAGCATATACCATATTAGCGAAAGAATTAGCGTAGATGCCATGCAATACTATTTTAGGATGATCAGGCCTTTTAAGCATAACTGTCTTAGCATTACAATCAACTACTGCCTGATGTTTAGATAACCAATCCATACTCAGAATCAAATAAAATTCATGAAAAGACAATCTAATCAGATCTGCTACATATTCATTTCCTTGGATCATAATAGGACAATTCCTAAACACCTTATTAACTGACACACTACTACCCAGAGGAATGGTTACATGAATGTCATAATCTAACTAATCTATAAAAATCTCCTTATCCAATATTTCTCTAACACAGATATATGAATGAGTAGATCCATGATTAATTAGTGCATGCATTTCTGAATTAAAAAGAGAAACAATACTAACAATGAATTTAGGTGTGTCCTGATCCTCACAAGCTTTCAATGCATAAGCTCAAGTTAAAGTAGCAGGCACAACTGGTCGATCCAGAGTTTTTGATTGGATACTCTGATTATGTCTGTTTTATCCAGATCCTCCTCAACCTCTACCACTTCCTCTATTCCTAGCAGACACATGGAAGTCCTCTCGACTGGCTTGTGATATCTCTTGGCTTCCATATGCTTAGTACTGCCACAACAAAAACATGCACTCGTAGCCCTCTAACAAACACCCCAATGATGTGCAAAGCAATGAGGGCACTCTGGGGCACCAGAACCTCAACCCCTAGAGAGACCCCTACTAGAAACAGCCAATTAGGGAAAGTTTTGTTGCCTTCCCTGAGTCACAGATCTCTGAGTATTTTTCGGTGCAGAAATAGTACCTTCCCGACTTCGTTTGCTTGAGGACTGGCCTCCTCTAGTAAAGCCCTTTTGCTGACTCCTATCTCTTTTGATCGTCTCTTACTTTTTAATTTTCATAGCAGCTTATACTAATTGATGGTAATTCACTTGTTGTAACAAAGTAAATGCTACCAGATGCTCCTTGATAGAGTCATGCAACCCATCCTCAAACTGATGACACCGAAGCCCCTTAGTAAGTACCGATTTAGGGCCATACTTACTGAGTCGGTTTAATTCCCATTCTTACTCCACAATCGATAAGTTTCTTTGCTTCAAATTCAGAAATTGCTTCCACTTATCCTTTCTGTAGGACTTCATCACTTATCTTTGAATTCCTAGGTAAAGAAATCCTAAGTTAGAGCCACCAATAGCTGGGGATTCGTCAGAACAAACTTCCACCACTCGTAAGCTGCTCTATGAAGAAGAGAGACAACACAGTGCACCATTTGATATGCTGGACAACTAATCTCATCTAACATTGTCTTTACTTTCTCAATCCAGAACTTAGCTCTTTCATATTCTTCCAAAGATGTTCCAGTAAATTCCTCAGCTCCATACTTCTGTAGTTGATCAATTAGAGCTTTGAGTGCAGTCATACGATGCAGCAACATCATCACATCCTAGGATAACATAACAAAAGCCTCTCCCTAAGCTAGAGGAGGAGGTGGCACCTCAGCTTCTTCTCGATTGAACCCAAAGGGCCTAGATATTGATGGATGAGTTTGCTCAAGATGCTTGCTCTTAGCAATCTCGTTAATGGCTTCATGAGATCTTTCCATCTTTATTTCTCAAGTATAAGTAGTAGTTAAACACTGGTTAGACCAGAATTACCTAAACCATGCTTTGATACCAAACATTGTGATAGCCATATACCCTTTAGGAGTATATGAAAGTGCCACACAATTAGAACCAAAATAATTGAAATCATACGAAATATTTCATACATGCATTCCTAAAATCTCAAGCAAACATACACTACAAATCATTACATGTGTTTTTTTTAACATAACATATCATTGATACTGTGCTTATCATAATATGTACTATAAATTTGAAAATCAACCTGTATTAAGGTTATTACAAACCTTCAACCAAATTCAAGCTGTTTCATTTAACATATAGAACTCAAAAACAAACTCAAATACACATTTTGACAAATAAAACTCAATCTCCTTTGGCCATTTCGATTGTGTTGTGTTATACTTTAAAACCTTCTCTGTGAACCTTCAAAGGGCAAATCCACCATTCTAAGCATATAACTTATTGAGTAATAACTAAACTATATATAACAACAACTGATACTAAATCATGTTATAGCATAAGCATCTCAAATGTAATGAATGTCAATAACAGAACTAAGCATACAGAATACATAACTGATTATCAGAATAGGGTGATAACATATCATATTAAAATTTTAGATTTGCTTCGTATCAAAACTTATCATAGATCGAAATACAAAGCGAATTAGACTGTAAATCTATGAACATAAGTGGGTAACAGGACTTATATAAGAGGTACCATAAATGGCATGATATATTAGGAGAGACTTAAGTCTCGATATAGGAGACAACGAAGTGTCAATAATAGGAGACATCGAAGTATCACAGTAGAAATTGAAGTGTCAATAATATGAGACATTGAAGTGTCATAGAAACAGTTACAGACCTTTCTAGGCATGCCTATTTACCCACAACTAGGACTCAACAATTTCCAAAACAAAATAATTCCATTTCATGTGCAAAAATAATTACTCATCATATTCACATGCATCAAACATCTCAGATAATAATTGTCTGGAATTTAGAACACAATTAGCATAAATCAAAATCAATTCAGTACTAAACAAAACAAAATAAGGTGTGAGCATCCTATAGATTACTGACAGCCACTCCCTTTCATTTAATGCCTTGAAGTTCTGGTAATATCTGGAGATGGTTGCTGTACTTGCTCTTCTATATACAATCAAAACCAATGTTATATTACCAAATTATTCATGTAACTAAATAAGAATTCTTATAAATGCACCGTGAAACATGCATAATCAATGACAATTCCTTGGGTAAATTTCCTTACTAAACTTATGTAAACATCAATTGTATTCTAAAAGTTCCAGAATTCATACACTCATTCACTATTTCTTCTTTTTCCTCAAAATAGACTTTTGGGTCTTCTTTGCACCATCATTTAGGTCAAGAAATTGGAATATTTATGTAACACTTCCTTCTAGAAATCTGCCCCTATTTTTCTTAGGTTTCCAATGATTCCAAGACCATAAAATTTGATTCAATATACTAAAAGTTATACTCAAAAAATTTTTGACTGTCTTGAAACTACATTCTAATTCTTAACTCAAACTCAAAACAGATTTTGGAATTCTTAAAACCAGAACTAAAATTTGACCTCTTTCAAAAATTTGTATCCTCATGTCTATGGTTTAATAAAAATCAATAATCTTCTCATTCTAAGCTCTATAGATCAAGATACAATCAAAATACCGAAGTATGTTCAGTAAAATATTATGGTTCATACTATTCCAGTATATTCCCTAATTTTTGTTCAATCAATCCTTTTCAAAAAAATTCAGAAGGCTACCAATTTTTGTTGAGTGGTAGAACAATGTGTTAAGAATCTATTGGTTTAGGAATCAAATCATTTGGAGGCCAAATGACAAAGTTATGGCCAAAAGAATCAAAGTTGTTCAGGTTGAAGAAAATCTTCAGGTGCATGATCACGATCGTGTACTCCATTTTTCTAGAACTGTCGCAGAAATGGTTCTCTAACTTTTTCTTCTCTTCTCCTTAATCCTTCATCACCACTTGTACACTTACATTCACCACTTTATTTCACTTCTATATCATCTCAACTCATTTATAACACAGCTCAAAGTCAAGTTTATAGTCAAACACTAAAAACCGATACATACACGTATTTCACCATTTTCAATTTTTCTCTCACTACTGTAAATTTCTATCTTTATTTTGATGCTTTTCTTTTCACTTTCCTCTATTCTTTCACTTCATTTAACTCCTTTCTATGTTAAGATCTCACCAAATCCTATAAGCACTTTCTATAAAAACTCCATGCATGAATACATTTCCAAAACGTTAAACATCATCAAACACATTCACAGAGCCCAGAAACTCAAAACTTCACTTACTTGTTTTTCAGAAAAATATCTCCAACAGTGAGGTTTTAGTGATGGCTGAAAAATCAAGACTAGAGAGAAGCAAACTAACAGCTGGACACAAAGTATAATACTGATATAAGAATCAAAACTAGTATTTCGGTGATGAAAGTTCAATAACTTTTCGATGAACACCGCATAATCCGAAGAACAACAAGCTTTAGTGATTTTGCCTTCTAACACACATACTTACATGTGTTGTTATCATAGTGACATAGGGCTCCATGCATGACTCCCACTTGTTCTTCATTCAACACATGTCACTCTCCCACTTATCACATAAGCATGTACTTTTCCTTGGTCAAAAATCCAAAATACTCCAAATTTTTAGAAATTTCCTAAAATTCACCAAAAATTCCAAAATAATCAAAATAATCTTTAAGTAAAATTTTGACACTAAAAACCACAATTCTCATTTTAATCAAAACTTTAAAATCAATTATACCAGAAAATGTCAATAAATATATGTACAATTATTTGTATGTGACAAAAATGCATACGCATATATAACTAAATACTCAGATATGCAAAGCATACTATGCACTACTAATTCTTCAATATAACTGCTAATATAGGACGTTACAATAAGTGGTAAAGATTTGATGTAAAAGCAATCTTATGGTAAATATGTACATAAACATCTATTTTAGAAGTAGCCTTCATTCTCTAACAGACATTTCATCAAATAGTTAGCAGACTTTTCTAAAACAAACATGGAAGGCAACAAAAAAAAAGTTGACCCATACACATATAATAGAGAAACACAATTCTCCATATTTCTGGTTTTGACCATTTGACTTTTAATTGTTATGTGTAATTACAGCCTTATTTCACATTGACATAAAGTCATTTTGATGGATACATCTATATACTACCACTACATCTGTGTACTACTAATGGTACAATTAAATGTAAATATGTACATAAACATCTATCATAGAAGTAGCTTTCATTGAAGCATTTCATCAAACAGTTAGGAGGCTTTCCTCAAACAATCGTACAAGGTGGAAAAAAAAGGTCAACCTATACACATCCAACATAGAAACACATTTCACTATCTTCAAAACACAAACACAAAAAAACATATACACCATAAGCATAACACAAAAATCATATAAACTCCTAAACATAGTAGTAAAACAAAGCACAAGAAGGAGGGTTCTTGAAAATAGAAAAGAAGAACAATAACAACACAGGTAATGATGCTTCTTTAATGATGAATGACCACAACATAGGGAACAACCACAACAAAGGGGACGATGCTTATTGGATGGTGAACAAAGACGAAATATGATGACTAACATGAAAATAAAAAGAGGTTTGTTTTGGTGTTAATAATCTAGTAGAAAACAACGTCGCTTTTATTTAAACAAAATGACATCGTTTTTGATTAATTAAAAAGAAACATATCATTTGGTGTCAATTCAAAAATCTATCACGAAATGGTGGGTGATTACCATTTGGCATCAATTCAAAAATCCATCATGAAATGGTGGGCGATTACCATTTGGCTTGACCTTTGTTAACGACATTAATATAACATTATATTAATTACCATATATAATTATATTTATTGTGATGTAATTAAAAATAGTTACAATATAGTAAAAATATAAATCAATATTAAATTTTAATATGATATCCTTGGTAATCAAATTTAATATTATTGACAATGATTTTAAGTGTAAAAATAAAGTTAGTTAACAACAATGTTATTTTAAAAATTTATAAAACAAACAAGACAAAATTAATTTTTATTATATAAATTAATTTTTTATTAATTTATTTTAAAATATATGATTTGATAATTTTATGTGATGTAACAAAGCTATATTTACTATATATAAAATGGGTGACATTTAAAGAAATTTTTTCTTAAAAATTTTCTGTAATATAAAAATCAAAATAAATTAATTGTTCTTATTAATGTCTTTTAAAATATATGATTTGACAATATATAAATGGTGTCATAAAACTCTATTTACTATAAATAAATTCTATACTATTTTATATAATTTATATATTAAAAAACATTTGTAAAATATAAAAATAAAGGGTTAATTACCAAAAAAGCTCAAACTTTCGTCAAATTTTAATTATAGCCCAAACTTTAAAAAGTAGCAATAAAATGCCCAAATTTTCAATAACTTTAAAAAGTGATAATAACATGCTCAAACTTTCAATTTTCTTCAATTATAACCTGACGTTATCTGTTGTTCTCCTGATCCCCTCAGCCCTTTTTTTCTATTTATTCTTTAGATGCCCTAAGCCACTCTTGCATTATAGAATACCACACCAGTAAGCTCTTCGTTTTTAAATGCCCTAGCATGCGGTGTAACATGAAAAACGAAGGGTGAAGACATCGATAGAACAAACTAAAAACAAATGAAAAATTGAAATCAAAGCTTAAAGTCATCGAAGTTGCGTAATTTAATTTAGGTCATTTTTAAACAACAAATTAGTTTAATTATGTGATTAATTGATGTCATTTCATTAATCTTCATTTGTTGTATTAATTTTGGTTGATGCATATTAATAATTAAGATTTCTTAAACACATAGCAAGTCATGTCATCAATCTCAACGGAAACATTAACATTGAGCTAGAATTGAAAAAAATTGAAAGTTTGAGCATTTTATTGTTACTTTATGAAGTTCAGGCTAGAATTGAAAAAAATTGAAAGTTTAGACATTTTATTGCTACTTTTTAAAGTTTAGGCTGTAATTAAAAAATTGACGAAAGTTTGAGCTTTTTGGTAACTAACCCAAAAATTAATACCATTTGGCAACTATTTTAGAAATTAATCACCAAATATTATATTTAGCGATGAATTCTGTATAATGTTGCTAAAAGGATGACAATGTATATACATTTGGTGAAATTTTTAAAAATAGCCACCAAATGTTGAAACATTTCAAAATATAAAAGGGAAACGATGTCGTTTTTTATGTAAGGAACATCATTGTTTCCTTTCCTTTTAAACAGTTTATTGTGTACATAAATTTGGTGACATTTTTGAAAACTGTCGTCAAATATTGGAACTCTTTAAAAAAATGAAAATGAAGTTGTCCCTTTTAGGAAGGAAATGAAATTGTTTCCTTTATTTTTAAACCAAAAGGTCGAAGCCTCGTTTCCTTCATTTTTAAACCTCGTTTCTCTTTTGGTTTTCTTCCCACCATCGTATCCTCTCTAATCCTTCATCCTCATCATTGTGAGTTGAGGTAAATGTAGTTATGTGTTCTTGGTTATACCTCTGGAGCTTGTTGTGTTTATTCCTTCATCTTCTTCTTTATGTTTTGTTGGTGTTGTGGTGTGTATTTTGTTTCGGTGATGTAATAGAATGGGTTTTGTGTTTTATCGGTGTGTGTTATGTATTGGTTGAAGGTGATTATGTTGTGTTATAATAATGAAGATGGTGGGTTGTGTAATGCATATTTTATGGGTTGAATGAAGGTGAATATGGATTAGGAAGTTGTTTGAATACTGCATATTTGGTGCTCGATGAAAGTTCTGTTGGAATTTATGGTGTTCTTATTCCTTTATTTTTCTATTTTTCCTATGTGTTTTGCCGATATGTTACCGGTGAATATGTGTAATGAATAGTAATGACTATTTTGATATGGGTAATGTGTGTTGATTGGGTTGATTGATTAGGAACTTTGTTTTCCGATTGTCTATAAAATGTTTGATTAAAGTTCACTTTGAATCTCTAATATCACTCTCAAATCAACTCCTCTCATTTCTCACTCTCCGTCGAAGTTTTAATCTCTCACAAACCATCGTGATCCCATCATTGCCACAAAGTCTTTAAAACTTTATTAATGGTAAAATACTAGTTATGTTCTATATATTTGTTCAGTGTCTATTCTTCTATGTTCAATGATAAAATTAGTTTTCTTGATTCGATGAAAGTTCTCATAGGTTTTTAGTGTTCTGTTTTCATAAGCAACGAATTATCTTTCAAAGTAATTGTTTCATAATTAGATTAAATTAAAGCACGTTAACATCATTGCTTATTATTGTAATTAAGAGCTTAAGTTTATATTTAGTTAAATTTAATATTAGTATTCGAATTTAGTATTACATTCTAAATCATATTCAAAGTTTTTGGAAAAATCTTGGTTATTAGAATTTAGTATTAGAAGGTTGAAGTTCTTTTTACAAATTAAACATATGTGTAATGTTGTTTTTCAAATTAAACATAGGTGTAATCAAAGAAGGTTGGAAGGTGTAATGTTCTTTCTGCAAAGTTTACATGTCCAATGGAATTTTAATATTTAATTGAAAAAGATGTATAGATGAATGTGTAAATAAAGTTTACATGTCTAATGGAATTTTAATTATTAAAAGAAAAAAGATGTAAAAAGTCAATTTTTAATTTTTTTGTTGTTTTGTAGGATGGTGATTATTCATTTTAAGTGTTTGTTGTTATTTCTTTTTAAAGTCCTAATTAAGATTTACTCTAAGCATATAAATTCTATCTTAAGCCCTATCGCATAGTTATAAGCATTTTTTTTTTACATTTTAAGTCCTAAAACCTAACTCTATGAACACGTGTATTGTATTAAATATGAAATTGTCTCTTTTACAGGTCCCTTTTTATGTTAAAGAGTGTCAATAATCGTCTAACCTTGTCCTTCTTCTTTGTAGTCTACGTTTGTCCGTCAGTCTAAGTAATTCGTTGAACTAATGTCTACCATATGTTTTGCTTTAATAGTACAAGTATTTGTGTTTGGGTATTGTGTGAATGCAAATGAGGTCTATGTTTTGTGTTGTTGTTTGCAATATTCTTCTAATCATTGATGAGTTTTATATTTTGCTTAATAGTCTAAGTATTGTAGTTTGGGTTTTGTTTAAATAACTGATGAGTGATGTATGAATTACATAAGTATTTACTACATGTGGAATGAGTTCGATCTTTTATGGATGATTTGAGGCATAATAAATCCCTATGATGGTATATAGGTTCAAGTCTGTGATGCAGCTCCTATGAGGATTATCGATGAAATATTCTACGAGCCTGAGATTCACAGTGAGAAGTCCCTTTTTCGATTCATTTGTGTAAATAACGCCACATACCTTACTATTTGTTTGAATTCAAACTTAGTATATAAACTTGTACTAGTTAATCAAGAACTACTAACTTGTATACTCACATATAGTTATGGATGATTTGAGGTATAAGACCCCTATAATGGTATATAGGTTGGAAAATTGTCATACAATTCCCATGAGGCTTATCGGTGAAATATTCCACAAGCCTAGGAGTTATAATAAGAAGTTTCTTTCTCAATTCACCGGTGTAAACAACACCACATACCTTAGAGTTTATTTGAATTCAAACTTAGTATATATGTTGGACCTTACTCCCCATCAGAGTCGTGAGACATAAGCCTAATTCCCTATAGTTTTTGGAGCCTAACAATCTAGAGTCATAAAGCGTGAGCGAGCTTCCTTGTGGGATTATTTCAATGACTCCTCATTAGCCATCGTCCCATAAGGGTGATGTACCCACACGAGTTAAATTCCAAATCATAATTTAACTTCTTCAAAACAATTGTAGCTCTCTGCCTCTTGTTTATTTTGAAATAAAAACCACCTCATTCGGAGCTCTATAGCTCAAGATATGCCTAAAAATCCAAGTACGTTCATAACCCAGCTATGCTCTTCCAACCAATCCCTCATATTCTTTACATCAATATTTTTCAAATCTACATCAAAAGTAACCAATTTTTAAGAAGAGGTATAAAAATGTATTAGGAATCTATTCCTTTGAAAATCACTTCATTTGGAGGTCAAGTGATGAAGTTATGGCCAAAAGAATCAAGTATGTTTATGTCCTCAATCATATTGTACCTCTCTTGGGAGAATTAGCATAACTTTCTCTACAAACTTCTGATTTGGGTTTTATTAGACTATTTGAAAGAGAACTTTTAAATCTACAACTTTTGTGAAGACTCTGAAGTGAAGTTCGATCGTCTATAGGGTCAAAAATGTGACCAGACAATAAGATCAAATGAACAATGCACCAGACGATATGACGTCATCATTAGATGATATGACGTCACCAGACGATGCGTCATCACTAGATGAAGCGTCCTCAGCAGGCGATGCGTCCTCACCAGACTAAGCGTCCTCAGCAAATGAAGCGTCCTCACCAGATGACACGTCATCACGAGATGATACGTCATCATGAGACGATACATCCTCACCAGACGATACGTCCTCACCAGATGACACGTCATCACCAGACAATACGTCATCACCAGACAATACTTCATTAATAAACGATATGTCCTATACTCCTGAGCATCTCTACTTATAAGGACTATAACTTTGACTCTGATATCTAAAAATTTCATACTATAAATCGTTGAAAAGCTAGAAAGCTAAGCTACAACTTTCTAAAAGACAACTTTGTCTAATTCAAACTAGATTAATCCAGATTTTCCCCTGAACTCATAGCATGAATTTTTCCCTATGGAAGACTTGAAATTTTGCATTTCACAAACTTGGAATGTCCTGAGCTTAACCATTCAACTACCAAATTGACTCTATTAAACTTTCAAATCTCAACTCATTTGTCTTATCACCTTCAACTACTTTTGATCAGTCATGATTCCTATCTTACTTCCCGTAACATCTCACTTATGCGTAATCGTAAAGATGATAACTTCTTCATGTATATCTAATTTTAACTCACATCATCTATACACCATTCACTTTTCTTTAACATCAAAAGAATAAAGTTTTACAAATCTTTAATGACATTCTAAGCCACATTACATCATTATCTCAAAATCTCAAATTACAAAAGGTCCTTGAACAAACAAACTTCTTGCTTTTCCAAAATCAACTCAAACCACAAAATAAGCAAATTTGGAGCAATGCCTTTAGGCTCTTGATCACTTGATCTCTTAGCTATTACCTAAAGATGGGATAAAAAAGAGGGTGAGTTTGAAAGCTTGTGGGTAACAATTTATAACCAAAAAAATAAGCAAAACCTTTGAATACATTTTACTTATCATAGAAAATTTTCATTGAGTTCATAAAACACATGTTTTCAAATTCTCATCGTATAGTCAAATTCACAAACCATAAAACATGAATGTATCAAACTTGTTCACAGATCATAAGCACATAAGCACATCAGGATGGTTTAGGTGAATTCAAAACAGAACGTACTACATAATTCCCTTAAAGGTCTTGTGTAGCTGTGAACTTAGGGGAGTCCATGAAGGAGCTCCACGTCACTAACGGGCAAGCGGGAGAAGCTTTTGGTCAAAGTGCACTTGACATACTTAGGGGACCACCACAAACCCACATAATCATGCATCTCACATCTTAGAAACTTGTTTTTCATGAACATGAGGTATTTCGAAAACCATTTCCAAAAACATAATTCCACAAACGTATATCTTTTCACAAAAATTCATTTTCAAGGTCTTTTCGCAAATCAAGACAATTCATATATCAAACATATAGCAAATTTTCAATTCATTCAAGAAGCAATAAATGCAACATCTATGATGCAATTAAAATCATTAAACTTCCTTAATTCAAAGAAAACATCTAGTGGCTTATTTATTCTATTATAAACATGTATCCACCTTGATTTCCTTGCTTAAAGACTTGCTCAAAATGTCTCTACTCTTGCTTTTCTTACATTTCTTGATTTCCTTCTACAATAACAAAAATCCTACTCAATAGGGTTTTCAATTGAAAATCTAATAAAGTACAATCACTAAAATTGGTGCTAGAATACTTAAACACATGCATTTTCTAAAATCCATGAACTAAGTTCCTTCCAAAATCCCAAAAGATCCAAAATGATCCTACCTTGATTCTTCACCTAGTGAAGAGATCTTTGGCTCAAATGGAAGCACTTCTCTTCCTCTACCTTTTTCTCTTCTTGAACCACTTCAAAATCTCTCTCAAAAGCTAAAAAATGAAGAAACCCTAACTCAACTCTTTTCTTTTCTCTCAACCACCGAAATATCTCTTCTTTCTCTCTTTGATTTGTTATTTTTCTTCTTTTTCATGACACTCTCTCTTTTTCCTCTTCAATTCACGTTTTTCCCTTTCTTAAAATAGTAAGCCAACATTGCTTCTTCCATTTCTACCTTAATTAGTCCAAAAAGTTCATTTTACCCTTCCTTATAGGCTTATGTTCTTTTAACCTTAAGTGTCTTGCCAAAAATACCCCTAAACATTCTTATAATCTTAACACTTTAATTCAATCAACCTATATCATATAATCTTCCTAACATCAACATAATAATTAACTCAACAACTTTCATAAAGACCTCATAATTAATATAAATCATACTTATTCATTAAGAAAAAAATTTGGGGGCCAACAGTTTGTTTGTTTTATTATCCTTTGTAAGCAAAAGAAAAATGAATGCAAACAAAGAATGAAACAATTTTAGTGGAGATCACGATGACAACTATATAATATTTTCATCTTCCAAATCAATCTTCTAGCTTCCAAAATAACATTAACTCTCTTTTAATTGATGAAGAGCATTAATTACTAATTAATAGTTGCAGAAAAGGAATGAAACAATTTTGGGTGGAGTTCATTTTGATAAATCTACGTAATCTTTTTATATTCCAAACTAACGTTAACTTTATAGCTTCTTATACTTATAAATTCATTTAAAGCATCTTACACCCTATTTTTTTTATATCCATCAACATATAAATATAAGATACTCCAAGTCAAAATTTACATCAAATAATTTTCACAGTTATGGCTTCTAAGTTCTGAGTGATAATTTAAAGGTAAAGTTTCTAAATGTTTTTATGTTTTGTAACTTACTAAATATATGAATAAATTATAATTAATTTGTAATTTGTCTTTCACTTGGATACTATATTAGCATTTTAAATCAAAACATTAATATTAAATAATATTGTGTTTAATTGTGTTTCCCCTTTTTATTTTTAGATTACTTATTATTTATAAAAATATATAATTAAACATTAATAAATAATTTAATTTTTGTAATTGTAATTTTCATTATACTTTGCCATAATTATCATAATAACTGTTAGATTTGTGTTCTTGTAGAGGTTCATATAAGTTTAATAATAATATGACTACAGACAAATATGAGGATTTGATAAGTTAATGTATGAATAATTAATAATATAGTAATACTACATTTACTATTA
>JANZLF010000005.1:23851458-23869653 GCA_026546835.1 Erythroxylum foetidum | reverse complement strand
TGCAATATAATTAATTAAAATATACTTCATTCATTAATTAAAATATTGTAATTAATTAAAATATAATTTATTCATTAGTTAAAATATAACTAATTTTATAATTAATTAATTAAAATATAATTCATTCATTAATTAAAATACAATCTATTTTGTAATTAATTAATTACAATATTTTTTATAAACTAACCACTATCAATTACAATGGTAATCATTCCTTCATTTTAACCAACCACCATAATTATAATGATTATATCCATTCTCATTTTTTACTATATTCATTCCCATTACCATTCTCATTACCTTTTATAAACCAAGCGTCCTCTAAAATCAAACCATAATTTACCTCCCTTATATAATATGAGGTATAGGGACAGTTAAAATAAGCGTTACCCCTTTTGAATCTTAGGAAGAGAGGAGGGGCGGAGCCGCTCTAGACTCTAGTTTAGGATAAATTGCAGGATGAGCCGGCCCCACGTCCACGTGTGAAACAAACGGCCAAGACCTGTCTGCCTATTTGGTGGCCATCTCCAAAGGAAACCACGATCACGATGGTCAACATCAATTTGAATAGAAACACTGTATAGTGGTGGATTAAAGTTTTATTAACGAGGGAAATTAGTATATATAAAAAGAGAAGGATTTAGATCTTGGCAAAGACCCAATTATAAGTTATCTAATAAAATGTCACGCCCATGTGGGTACATTTCTGTCGCCTACCCAGAAAGCATATGTTATAAAGTAGGCTTTTTTAGAGAGTTCATGGGTATGGTCTATGGTGCCGTCATGTGCCACGTGGATTTCCCCTCGGATGCTTTTCTCTATAGAACTATAGTATTATTTTAGAAGTGGGGCATATCTAGGTGGAGATGTAACAAGTACAATCAATAATGTGTACAACCCCAATTCTGTTTTTCTTTTTATATATGAATTTATTTCCATTCTTGAATTTCTTATTTCAACTTGAAGAAGATTTAATGGCTTTGGCAAGTACGATAAATATTTTAAATTATATACATATTGTTTTTAGAGAAGTTAAATTACATCCAACAACATGATGTTGCAATAAACTTAAAAATGATTTATTCGTCGTTTTCATCAATAAGTAGTTAAAGTCTTGTTGAGACATAAAGTCGGATCACTAACACCTAATTAAAGTCTTGCTGAGACAACAAATCGAGAGAAATATAAAGTGATTTATTTAAAAGGTCTAATTGTTGTGAATATATATATTTATTTGTACGTATGTTATGAAATTAACAATATTTATTTTTCTTATATTTTGTATCTAATAAAACCAAATAAATTCATTTTCTAAATATAAGTGGCAAATATTAATTTCTATGGGGTCATATTGGAAATCTCAGTGATTCTTCCATGACACATGTTATTATTCCTTTCCTCTTTTAAACTAATATAACTTGGTAACCCAATACATAGGGTGATAGGACAACTCATGTCGTAGAATCCGAAGCCGACTATCCTTCAAGTAATGAACAAAACAAAGCACAAAATAAGAAAAAAAAAAAAAAAGGGATGCAAACGACAGCGTATGCTTCGGTCATTTTATTAATATACCAATCTATAACGTCTCTCTGCGCCACGCACGTGCAGTTGCCGCTTATTTCTCTTCCTCTTCGTCGTCGTATCAGCTTTACTACCCTTAAATATAAGACCCATTGTATATGTACGATGTACGTTTCCATCTGTCATCACTTGAAGAAAAACAACTAGTCTGTCCACCTTAGAATTTTGATTAAAACTGTTAGTTAATGTCTAATACAACTGTAAAACGGTTTCCTTAACATACGTATCCGTAGATGTCTCGTATACGTATGCATGTGTCTGTCTTTCCCCTGCTGCTAAAATCTCTCTCTTTCTCTGTTACTCTGTACTTTCTCACATTTCACACACAGACTCACACATTTCACACGTACACACAAACACACGCAGAGACTATCCCCGTGAAAAAGCTTTGAGCTTTGGTCTCAGTTAGCTAGTGGCCTAAATGGGTTCTTGTTTCCTAGAGAAATGAAGATCACCGGAAACTCGAATTCCGCCGCCGCATATCAGGCCAACTCCTTAGCTTCCAAGGTCCTAAACCCACCTCCTGACTCAGATCTCAGAACCTCCCCCAAGCCCCGCCGAAGGACCCGGAACCCGAGCTTGACTCGATTGAAGAGAGTCGGAGCTCCGGCTGGAAGGCGGAGCAGACCCGAGACCCCGTTACTGAAGTGGAAAATCGAAGATAGAGTGGTCAATGTTGACGATGAAGACGGTGGTGAGGCGGCAGGGGAGGAGGAGAAGAAGAATGGTGGGCCCAAAGGCCGCCGGAGAAGCGTGAAAGTTGTGTCGGCGAGGAGGCTTGCCGCTGGGTTGTGGCGGTTGCAGCTGCCGGAAACGGTGGTCGGTGGTGGTGGACAGAGGAGTAGGAGGAGTCGGAAGGATCTGGTAGGGTTTCAGGTGGTTTTCTCTCTTGCCTTGTCCTTGTTGTTTGCTCTAGAAAGATCAGTGTTTTGTTTTATTTTAACTTAGTTTGGATGACAAAGTGAGCAAGTTGAATGCAATGGTTCTGCTTTGATTGCTTTGTGTGGTGAATGTGGTTTGATCGAGTGGTTAAAGTTTATAAGTTATGATTGATTGTTGCCTAGTTTAAAAGTTTGTCTCCACGATGATGGTATTCATATTAGCAGTAATACGATTTATTCTCGTGATTATTATTGAAATGAATGTCATCCATCGAATCTTCGTGAAAGGAAATTAATTAGCTGGAAGCTTGTAGTTGGATAAAAGACGGGAACTTTGTTGTTTATTTGAATCTGTTTTTCTTTTTAGATGTAAATGTTGTCAATGCATTGATGGGTTTTAGTAGATGATTTTAAAAACCGGTGTCTGTTTACTGCATGGTTTCCAAATTGAGGGTTGTTCTCCTGTTGGTTGTTAGACAATCCCATTCCCATGGGATGTGGAATTTGATTTGTAATGTTTTTGATTTTTTGCTTTTGTTTTGTTTTTTGTCTTTGCAGCCTGGTTCTCGTCATGTGGCAATCCAATTTGAACCTTGGCGCGAGGAGAAAGTACATATGTTTGGAGCAAAGGATCCATCAGAGAGCCCTAGTTCTGTCTCTGGCATGAAGACCAGATTCTTGTGTAAGGTATGTCTGTTCCTGAAGTGTCGGGTGGAAATAACATGTTCAATGTGGACAAAACCAGCAAGGATCGTTAAAGGATCTAAACTTCTAATTTTTCTGTTCATCAAATCAAATGTTATATTGCTTAGTGAGAATGTTCAGTGGACTTAATTCATTTTGAAGTTTTCTTCTGTTTTAAATATCATCTTCCATATACAAAAAGAATCTTGTTCTGTTAACCTCCTGCATATAATTTCCTCCCTGAAGGTGAGATGGGAGGGTAGTCTAATGTGTTGTTGTCTTTTCTGTTGTGAAACATTTTTAACATTTTATGTTTATGAAAACAGATGTATGAGAAGGAAATGAACTTTAATACATTACAGTTTTTCGGATCTAATGCAATGGACCTTGGTATCAAGTATTGTTTTACTTTTCATTTCATTGGTTTATGTAAATATTTTTGAGTTAGAACCACTGAATGGTTTTGTAGTATAGACAAGAGTTGTTTTGGCAAGGATAGACAGGGTTAAAAACCTAATTGACGGGTTTGTTCTTATGGACAGTAGCCATTTTTAGCTATCGAAATATGCCTCCCTCATCACTATCTACCAGGAGTTTGGAACAGTGGCACAATCCTTTTGTATTGACTTCAGAAGCTTATTCTAAAGTTATACCAACTAATAATTTCACCCTTTAAATTGTTCAAGCATTAAACTTGCTTTAGTTTGTCGTTTTATCCCACAATCTCACACATAAAAGTAAGCTACATGATGGCTTGTGCATATTTATATCACTGTTAGTTATATATGTCATTGTCTAATATAGACCTTCCGACTTCTACTTTAGATTGAACCCTCATATCAGTTTTCCAGCTCTGCGATGGAGGGCGCGACAAAGTGGAATCCTGTCTGTGTGGGGGCATCGGATGAGGCACGCCAGATATATGGCAACATGAAGTGTCTCAATCAACAGGTGAGTGCTGTATCAGTAGTTTCTGCACTTGAAGCTGAACTGGAGCAGGCACGACAACGCGTTCAAGATCTGGAGACTGAGCGTCGGTCCTCAAAAAAGAAACTGGAGCATTTCTTGAAGAAAGTAAGTGAGGAAAGGGCTGCTTGGAGGAGTAGAGAGCATGAGAAAATTCGGGCATTTATAGATGATGTCAAAGCTGACTTGAACCATGAAAGGAAAAATCGTCAAAGACTGGAAATAATCAATTCAAAATTGGTGAATGAGCTGGCTGATGCAAAGGTATCAGCAAAGCGATACATGCAGGATTATGAAAAGGAAAGAAAGGCGAGAGAACTAATAGAGGAAGTATGTGATGAACTTGCTAAGGAAATTGGCGAGGATAAAGCTGAAGTTGACACATTAAAGAGGGAATCAGTGAAACTTCGGGAAGAAGTGGATGAGGAAAGGAAGATGCTGCAGATGGCTGAGGTTTGGCGAGAAGAGCGTGTTCAAATGAAGTTGGTTGATGCAAAGGTGGCTCTTGAAGAGAAGTATTCACAGATGAAGAAGCTTGTAGCTGATTTAGAAACTTTCCTAATGTCAAAAAGCACAAATTTAGAGGTGAAGGAAATAAGAGAAGCTGAATTGCTTATGCAGGCAGCAGCCTCTGTGAATATTCAGGACACAAAAGCATTTGTGTATGAACCCCCTAACTTGGACGATATTTTTTCTGTTCTTGAAGATGTTAATCTTGGTGAAGCCAATGAACGTGAGATTGAACCTTGCATTGCTTACAGTCCTGCAAGCCATGCCTCAAAAATTCACACTGTTAGTCCTGAAGTCAACCTTACTTACAAAGATGGTCATAGACATGTGGAGGAAGATGAAAGTGGCTGGGAAACTGCGAGCCATCTTGAGGATCAGGGATCAAGTTACTCACCAGAAGGGAGTGTCCCATCTGTCAATAAGAACATGCAGGAAAGGAATGTCTCAGGGAGTGAAACAGAACTAGAAGGAAGCGCGTGTGAAGGAACTCCGATTACCGAGATCAGTGAACTCTGCAGCGTGCCAACAAAGCATTTCAAGAAGGCCTCTTCCATTACAAGGCTTTGGAGATCTTGTCCAAATAACGGGGAGAATTACAAGATTATCTCAGTGGATGGATTAAACGGTAGGCTTTCAAATGGAAGGAAATCTAATGGGAGCATTATATCTCCAGATCAAGGGTCAGGTAAAGGTGGCCTGAGCCCCTCCGATTTGATGGGAGAGTGGAGCTCACCAGACTCGGAAAATCCCCACATAGCTAGAGGAATGAAAGGATGCATCGATTGGCCGCGTGGCGCACAGAAGAATAGCTTAAAGGCAAAGCTCTTGGAGGCAAGGATGGAGAGTCAGAAAATTCAATTGCGTCATGTACTTAAACAGAAGATCTAAGTCTAGTGATGCATAACTTGTTAATTGATATTATTACTGATAAAGCCAGATCAAAAATAAATGGTCTCATTTTGACATGGAAGAATGCTCTTTCTACGTTTTGTAAATGCTTAGGGGAGAATTTGCATCTCTAGCTTCTTCCGCTTTCATCCTAATGCTTTATTTTGCATTTATTCTAATGCATCTCTAGGATACTGGAGCTTGTCACACTGGCCAGATGGATACAGTCGAAATAACCCTACTGGTGTTCTCCTTTTCTGTTGCCTTTGAGCATGCAAAGAAATTGTTAGCCTTACCAATATTCCTGTTGTTAGTTGGCCTTCATAATCATATGTATTATTATACTATAATGTACTTATATGCACTGGTTGAACTTTGCATGTCCTCCCAAAAGACAAATCTGTGCAATGTACCCTCAAGGCAAGGCAAGGCAAGTAAGAGAATTATATTATTGCAATCTTAGAACATCTTTTCGCAACATGGTGATCCAAGGTAAGGTAATGCTTGTCACTCTGCATGATGCTTTAACTATCCCAGTAAAGGGTATATTATACTAAGAAAAGTAACTAGTTTTAAAGTGTTCCAACTTTTTGAGAATTGAGACAATATTATTATATCTCTAACTCTTATTTAGTGTTTTATTATTATTAGTAATAAAAATATAATTAACTTGATGTTAATAACTAATTAAATTTTTGTTTAAAGATGTTAGAAACTAAAATCATAAAATTGACTATTATTTTGCACACTATTTACTAACATAAATACTATTACAAAATTATAAATTGGCTATCGCATTTTTTAATCGTTTTCTTTTTATAATAAGTGTATTTTCATGAATTAATTATAAAGTTTAAACGGTTAGGATCGAGTTCTTAAGGACAATTAGATATTAATAACAGTTTTTCTGAATTTATAGATTGCAAATATTGAGGAAAATTTGTAATAATTTAATCTATTAATATTTACGTAAGCCACGATGTGAATTGAAGAACAGAAGTATTAAGTAATCCATAGCTTGTGCATGTGTTATCTTAAACCTGGCAAGAAAGCATTTTGAACCACAGGGCCTGAAAATGAAAAACATCATAATTATAGTTATAGCATTACAAGTATTGTTTTATTAGTTTTACAGGAATTCGAACCTTAGTGTATGTCAATCTCAGACAAACGGAAACAAGTTTGTTTTCCACAGTTTGTGTCAACTATATTCTTGGAAGTTGACATGGCCTGTGGCTTGAGCATGCTCAACAGCCTCCTGTGCGTTCGCATTAGAATTAGAAAGAGCAAAAGTCACGTCAATATACTAATATTGACAAAGTGTTCATACATTGGCAATTTCATATGAACTCACCTTCTGACCAACTACACCGATTTGGCATACTCCACAACGCAAAGTGAAGTTAGCAGTATCAGTATATCTTCTCTTCCTACAAGTAATAGCATAAAAAATTTATGTCTATAGCTCTGCTTATAAATATATAATACAAGTGCAACTCTTTCCATCTCCACACGTTCCAGCCATGTAGAAAATGTTCACTGAACTTTTACCATGTTAAGTAATGGCCGTGTCTAGACATATATACATGCAAACCTTACAGCACATTGTAAAAATGAAAGTGAATTCCTAACATCCACTGTAAGCCAGTGCATGGGGCGATTAAGATGTATGCCAAAATGCAGAACATCTAATTAGCAGAACTTACTCAAAATATAGAGGAAAAAAAATTGAAGTTATGAAGGAACTTGGGCTTAGAATAACAAAATGCGTCATCAAACACTCCTTGACTTGTTGTACAGAGTATCTTGATGAGTTCCCATGACCTACTGATGCTTCAAGAATTTTTTTGCACTGAGAAAAATACTGCAGAGTGATAAACTATTTAAGTCTAAAGGAGGCACTGAACATTACCTTTGTTGATCTTTGACAAGATTGAGAGCAAGTCCCTCAACTGGCCCAATAGTCCTGTTCTTTTGTACAGCAAATATGGTCTGATCAAACTCCTCCGATGCTCCCTCAAATGGAGACATCTGGTCACAGGAATTAGCAGAATGAGCATTTCAATAAGTTGAATATCAATAAGACTGCAAATACACAGATAAGGAGTGGAGCAGAGAAGATCTCTTGAAATTGAACAGAGAGAAGATGACTGTTTAACAATTGTGATCAGAAGTTTCCTGCCTAATCAGCCCGAGGCATATGTTTCTAGCTAGTGTACAGCTATCTATCTAGGCAATAGTTGCTATTAAACCTTCCCCTTGTTTCTCTTCATCATTGCTCGGCACAACATTCCAATCAGAAGACCTCCCTCTTTTGGGAGACATCTAGGCATTCAGCATAATTTCCACTATCCTTTCATTTCAAGAAGATACTTGACCAGAAGAAAATCAGAATAAGGCCAAAAAACAAAACAATAATAAAACAACTTACAGCCAAAGCATCATAGTGGAGCCCATCATAAATCAGCATGACTCTTTCAGAGTAATTCCTGTCCTGTCAAATGATAACCAGAGGAAGAGAATAGGTACTCATTATTGATCAAAGGTAGACTCAAAATGTAAAAAGAATTGATCAGCTTTGCTGACCTGGCCATACAAATCACATCGCCCAGTTTGGATATCATAAGCGGCAATTTCACGACCATAATAATCAGCTAATATGGAAAGCTCAATTGCACCTATATGAAAATTTAATAGGGAGCAAATCAGTGAAACAAATCTAGGTTCTTTGCTTATGCTTGATTTGTAAAATAACAACGTCATGGATATTTTGGGAGAATATATTTTCATAGGTCTTAGATTGTTGGTATAATTTGTTGTTATTCTTTACGAATGTGAATCATAAGAATTCTATATCGTATATATTGATAAGATTACAAGATGTACAGGTTTATAGTTATATAACAACCTAAATAATGAAAGAATCCTAGAAAATAAAGATTAATTGACAAAACTATACAAGAGCTATTCTAGGAAACTAAATTATAACTAGATCACATCACGTAAATCTTGTATCACTCCCCCTCAAATTGGCTTGAAGTTGCCTTCCAAAGCTAGCTTGCTGACTAGAAATTCATGCTAACCCTTTTATAGTCTTTTGGTGAGTATATCGACTATGTGATCTATAGATGGTACATAAGGAACACAAGTTTACCCATTTTTTATTTTCACTTTGATAAAATGCTTGTAAACTTCAACATGGTTCATTCTATCATGCAAAACCAAGTTGTGAGCAATTGAGCTGCCGACCCAGTTATTACAGTAGACCTTCATGGAAAGTGTCACTGGAATCTTCAGGTCTTCAAATAGTCTTTTTCTTTTTTTCACAGTCTCTAGCAAATTCCATAAGCAAGAGACCTGAACTCTGCCTCAACGCTGCTTCGAACCATAACATTATGTTTTTTGCTTCGCCATGTAACAAGATTTCCTCCAGCAAAGGCGTAGCAGCTCGAAGTTGATCATTTGTCAATGATTCAACCAGCCCAGTCTACACCTACATAGACTTCTATTTGTACGTTGGTATGTTTCTGAAACATAAGACCCTTTTTAAGAGCTCCTTTCAAGCATTTTAATATCCTATAAGCTGCATCAACATGCACTTATCTAGGTGAGTGCATATATTGGCTAACTATATTCACAGAAAAAGTGATATCAAGACGGGTATGAGACAAGCAAATTAATTCTTCGATAGTCTCTGAAGCTTCTCTCTCTCGGCCACATCTTCAGCTTTAGTATGATCAAGCTTTAGATTAGTGTCAAGAGGAGTTTTAACATTTTTACAACCTAGGAAACTTGTTTATGTAAGAAGATCAAGAATATATTTCTTTGTGACATACAAACACCTTCTTTTGATAAAGCAAACTCCATGCCAAGGAGATATTTTAATAATCCTAGATTCTTGATCTCAAAGTCTCGTGCCAATTTCTTTTTCAGTTATATTAGTCCTTCAACAGCATCACCTGTCCAGACTATATCATCCACAGACGAATAGGATAGATAACTTACTTTCTTTCAATCTCTTGTATTGTGTGATCAGCTTGGCTTTGTTGATAACCATAACTTTTCATTACCTTCCCAAAGTGTATGAAACACGCTTGCAAAGATTTTTTAAGTCTATTGAGTTTATTCTGACCGAACATCTTCTCAAATCCTGGAGGTAGGCTCATAAAGACTTCTTTTCCTAAATCTCCATTAAGAAAAGCATTTTTGCTATCTAACTAGTATAGAGGCCAAATACAATTAAAAGAATAGTACTTGGATGGAGTTGATTTTGATAACTGGAGTGAAAGTTTCTTAATAATCAATTAAAAGGATAGTACTTCTCTGGATTTGAATTAATACTACCAAAGCCTTAAGCTTCTTTATTCTTGTAATCTTCATCTTTAAAAAAGTAGATGCCATCTATCAATTTAGCAGTGCCAATTGTCTTCCCAAGCTCAATTCTTGAAAAACACAGTGGGGCATAAAAAATGTAAGATGACAATTAGAGCCGTAGATAATTTACTAACTGATAGCATATCACAACTAAGTTTAGGAACGTGTAGAACATTTTTTGAGGGATAATTTTCGAGACATTTATCAAACCTTTTCCAGCTATAGCAGAATAAGAACTATCTCACATATGAATTTTATCATGACCAGAATTTACAATCCAAGAAGTAGAATAATTAGGTAAATGACAAGATAGTGCCTTTGAAATACTACTTGCTTAAGCAATGGAAGTATTAGGAGTACTCAATGCTTGAGATGGATTTCAACAGCTTCAAGAGTTTATCAAAATGCTCTTTGTTCAAGGAAATTGAGTCTGTCTTATATGCAGTAGGATGATTGAATCGGTCTTCGTGAGAGCCCTTCAATTAATTGGTTTTCTGTGAATATTAAAGTCAGTCTCACGTGTATGACAAGGCTTATTACAATAATCACACTGAATACGACTTTGATCATTAGGTTTCTCAACAGTGTTTTGGAAACCCTCACGTTGACAACCAAGGCTGAATTTTCAATAAAATTACCAAGGCTCTTTTTGTTGAAAAGACAACGACTCTCCTTATGATGTACCTCAAAGAAGACTTCTCCAAGTGATGGAAGGGGTTATCAGTGAATAATTCTGTCTCTAACTTCATCAAACCCCACACTTAGACCAATAAGAAATTTAAAATATGGTTATCTTCCACAAACATTATACCAAAGCTCCTCTGTCGTGTGATAGGCTTATGTACTCCTCCATTGAGTTTACCAACCACGTTATCACCATCGAGTTCTCCGCATCCCATATTGGATAAGTTGGATCACTCTTTTCAGATTCCTTATTGTCACTGATCAAGTAGCCAATTTTGCCCCTACCACAGATTTACATGTGCCCAAATTGAGACCAACGCAAATAATTCTCCATTTAGTTTGATAGTTATGATCTGAGTGGAGTGAGAATATGAGGTAGGAGCCTGATTAGTGGTAACAGATGTAGGCAAGCCTTCAGGGGTGTTTACAGGCTGTTCAGGAAGAATGGTTGTCTCAAAAACGTCAGAAATTATGATAGAAAAATAGGTAGAGGAAGATACACTAGTTCAGGTAAGAGGCTAGTGTTCAGGATTTTTTATAAGTTTATTGGCAACTAGGATTAATAGGAATGGATTCCTGCTTTGATACCATATGAATGTGAATTGTAAGAATTATACATTGTATATATTTGTAAGAGTACAAGTCGTACAAATTTGTAGTTATAAAACCACCTAAGTAAGGAATGAATCCTAGAAATAGGTTGACAATTATAAAGGAGTTATTCTAGGAAATTAAATTACAACCAAATCACCGTAATCACATTGGTTAATTTTCATGTCCAATTATTGTCCTAGTTTTAAGGAGCTAGGGGTAACAGAAACCTTATGTATCAACTCTTCTACAATTATGAATGAAAGCAAACTGAGTCTTTCTACAAACAAAACCAAGGTATTGTTCTAGAGATCTTCAGGTCCAGTTATTATCCTAGTTTTGAGGAAACCTTACGTATCAACTCTTCTGCAATTATGAATGAAAGCAACTGAGTTTTTCTACAAACAAAACCAAGGTATTGTTCTAGAGATCTTCGGGTTCTCTCTAATCCAAAAGCAGCCCTGAATTCTAAAAAAATAGGCAGAAAAAGGAAGGAAGAAAATACTCTAGGACCGCCAGAGTGTTTGCCTACGCGGAGAAGACCTATCACTCAATTGTTTCTAAGGAAACATCACAAAAATACGTCACAGAGATTTTTCTGATACAGACATCCTTGGTAGTACGCTTGAGTTGTAATATGGGCAACATAAAAATGTTTAACAATAGAGACAATTATGCTTTACTAATTTCAAATACTGGTGCGATTACATTCATAAGTAGCTTGATCCATTTTTATTTCATTTCATATATGTTCGAGGATCCATGTATTCCTCAATTAAAAATGAAAGGATTTAGAAGAAGAGTTTACTATCTTTTGTCTCATCCCCTCTATTGAACATGTCAATTTCAAGAGTTATTGGCTTTACACCTGATAGCCCATATCACCTAGGCTAGTTCCAAGCTATGTAAAAACAGAACTGTCACAAAGAGCAAAGTAAGGTTCCTCTCCTTTTAGTCGAGTTAGCTTCGCTCCTATTAAAACTCACTCAAAAAAGCAACCAACTTTCAATAATAGTTAGGGTTATTTTGATAAATACATTAAACCAACTCCAATCTTTTTACAGATATATAATTATAAGAATAACTGTTTGAGTCAGGTAGACAGAATCACACACATGAGGAAGGGTCACAATATTTTAGTAATGGGAAGTCAAAGATTATTTATTCGAGCACATAACTATCCAATTTTATGAATTCTTAAAATGTAAGTCAAATTATATGGCTAACACATTTCAAGTAGCTTAGATGCAAAATATATTGGCATCACGTTTATGAGATAAGGATTAGTAGAAAGGTGGTTTTCAAGTGCCACAATAATGAAAACCCTCAACAAAAATAAGAATATATAACTAAAGTAACAAATACCCATTATCTTAAATAATATATAAGACAACATAAAATGCTGTCTTTAACATTATAGATGCTCCAAACAAGTAATATAGGATTCAATTTATGAAATCATAGATGCATTAAACTATATTATTCGCTCACCACACATGCATTATGCTCTTGCACTTTAGCTAGTGCTTAGTTAATAAACTCAAGTTCTGGTTACCACATTGTTATCAGTCATTAGTTTCTATTTAATGAAGCATGAACTCAACAACAGGAGAAAAGGAAGTGAACATACCTCCCCACTTTTCGGAGTCAAGAATCCAAGAGCAATATTCACTGTTTGGTTTTCCAAGAAAAGCTTCATTATATCTTACCGGATCACTTGCCACATTTGCTGCTATTATCTTCAAACAACATTGGAAGCAAAAGAAGTCATGAAATGAGGCAGTAAAAGACAATTGGCAAGTGAGCGCGGGAATTTAGGAGATAAATATACAAAATCCAGAAATTCATGTCCATCAATCAATCAATGCACTAATTCTTTATGTTTTCCCCTAAAATAAAAAAGCTGCATGATGCAAAACTCTTAAGTGACATCATCTGCAATCAAAGCCAAAACTTGCAAAGCATTAACACTCACAAACTTCCAAGAATAGTTTATTTTATCCCTACATTCAAACAGCATGAAAATCAGCATTATACACATAGGTACAGACTTTAACTACAGAAAGAAGAAACAATGAGACATATCTAAGATCTTTGCAAGGCAAAGTTTAAGAAAGTTCAGGAAACTTGCTACGCCAACATTGAGAAGGAACAAAAATTAAAATATGAAAACACTACAAAAGTTATTTAAATTATCCATAGAAAGTCAGAAGGTAGTCCTGTTCCATTTGTCTCAAATCTATTCCAGGGGAAATTTGTTCTTTTATGACATTCTCTTACTCATGGGAGTGTATAATCATTGGGATCCTACTAAAAATGGAAGATAGCAACATATACAAAGACACTACAAAAACATCCAACCCATGTCTTTGTTATTTATGTCTCCGTAGTGATACAAACCATGGGTATAAATGCATTTGTTGTATTTGTTCTCATTCAAATGATACAAGTCTTCATTCCATTTAAAGTTTCGTATTAAAGAAACTAGTTCCCATGGCCCAAAAGACTTCTTTTTTTAAGGATAAACATTGTAATATCAGTCACTTCTTTGTAGTGAAAAAGCCCCAACTTCTGTTAAACAATGTCAACCATATTGAAAAACTTCTTCACAGCTTAGGTCCACAGTCATCATCAAACACTAGGGAATAGACTTTTTCTATTTGGCAGCCACTACATATGTATTTTTATGACCTTCCGAAGCAACTTTTGCACAATCAATCACCATAGAAGTTACTCCACAGACTTGCATTACAATAATTATCCTGTTATGGTAAGATATTTATATATGTACCCTCCAATCAACTAAATACCCATTCAAAAATTATCATACATTAATCACTAAATGATCCAATTGCAAAAAAAACATGCCATAAAGTAACTCTGCGTCATGCATAGATAAGAATTGACCGATCAATTAAATACATATTCAAAAGTTATCATATGTTAATCACTAAATAATCTGATTGCAAAAAAAAACATGCCATAAAGTAACTCTTGCATCATGCATACATAAGAATTGAAACGTAACATGCCAAAAGTTGATCGATATCTGTTCTGGGAAAATGAGCAAAGCAGGGGCAATCTTAAACATGAGTAGATGAATTTAAATTGAATTCCTGCAATTAACTCTCGCAAAATGAGCACACAGATGTTTAAGAATTGAAAAATATATAGCACATTGGCAGAAAATCTAAAGTGATGGATGGCAACCTGTCTCAATTCTGGAGCTTTGTTCTTGTCATGATCCATTACATACCTGCAAAGATTAGAAAAGGAAAATCAATGATCAAGACTAAAAAGAACAAATGAATAACTATAGATTTTCTGCACTCTCAAAACATACCCCACGGCATTGAAAAGGCAACTGTTATCAGAGGGAATAACTCTTCTAACAATGATTTCCTCCATGTGTAAATATGCACCTGGGAACAATGACAGGAACCTTAGTTGTTCTGCAGTTTCGACATAAAAGTGGAGCATAAAGTTGCATGATTGATCACAAAACGATAAATTGCAGGCCAGATATTAATATACTATTGTAGTTGAATCCATTTAACAGAACCTAAATCCTGGAAAACATGCATCTACAACTCACAAATTTGTCATGCATTATTTCCACGTATATCTTAATCTTTTTGATCCTTTCGAATTAAGATTGTTTATAACCATGCAGGTATTGACAAAGTCCATTATTGAGCTAAGGCAAGACCAATAAAACAAAACATACAAAGGAATGGGTCAGCGCTATATTGAGCTAAACTTTTACGATAGAACTGAAGTTTATAAGTGAAAAGGAAAACCGCGGCCGAGAAACAATATGGAACCTTATAATAAAGACCCCATAAACAAGCTCAACAACTCGCCCCCGAAAATAGCACACCGAAAGAATAAAAGAACGTAGCTAGTTGAGTTCCACAAGCAACACCAACCCAGAAGCAAAAAACAGCAAGGAAAAGCAGCGTTCTGAAGAAGTAAACAAATACAAGACTTCAAAAACGCAGGAAACGAGAAGATAAAATAAACAAGAAGATAAAGAGCAAATCTTTAGATCTGAAAGCATACCGCGAACAAGTTTTAAGGTAAAAAAAGACTAAAACAGGGCAAGACAAGAAAGAAAGAAAAGGAGACCCAGATTCAGAAATATATAGATATAGGTGAAAGCAGGAACCTTTCTGAAATTGGGAAGGATAAAGAGGAGTTGGTGACGGTCAGAGAGAGAACGAGCAGGTTGGTTCCTTTAGATATCTGGCTAAAGAAAGATGGCAATGAAAAGAAAGGAATAAGATTAGAAAAGAAGCGTGAATATTATGCTTTAAAGAGGAAGCTAACGAATGAATCGATGTTAGGTTCCAGCCGTTGCCTCTTTCAGTAACTTATAATTTATTTACTTGGGGTGAGAATTAATCTTGGTATAAATGATTTAAAAATATTTTTATAATTAATTTTTTCAAATCATCTTGTGGGTTAAAAAAAAGAAGGGTTAAATATTTAAATTAAATTATTTTGATACTTTTTAAATTTAATATTTCATAAACTTTCAATTTAAGTTTTCTATTAATCCTGTATTAAGGATATATTGAATATTTTTAAAATCTTTTTGTCAAATGTGTATTAAAAAAAGAAAAATTTGTATGCTCTCTCCCCCCCGCCCCCCAACCCATCTAAAAGAGTTGTGTAAGTAGTTAAGGTAGGCCATTGGAACACACTTTTCAAACACTTTTGGTAGACTGTGGATTCTTTTTTTATTGACATAAGCCTCGAATGATTCTATTATTTCATTAAAAAAAAAAGAAGTAAAACTATCCCTCAAGTCATTGTGTAATTATATGCCAAGTCTGAGAGCAAGTAAGAGTTGCAACTTCTAGATTTTTTCTTTTTGTCTTTGTATTTTCATTCTTAAAAAAACTTTTAAAATTGAGGTGAACATAAAATTGGACTTGAACTCAAAAGATAAGCTCAAATAGCTTATTTAGCTGGACTTGGATTTATCTCAAAACTCAACTATAAATATGGTCAAATTTGGCCTTAGACTTATAAAAATTAAATTTAGTCCATGCCAAGATGATCCCTACTTTTCAACCTTTCCTTTTTCTTTTTACTAGTATCTTAAAATCCTCAAAATAAAAGTTTTGAATTATAAATACCCATTGGATAAGGTATTCCAAAGTTAATCAAATTTATAGTAGGATAAGAATTCTAATTAGTACCTACTATTTAGAATCTACACTTAATTATAATTTGACCTAAAGATAGAATAAGAATGTCTTTTTTCTTTGTAAAATAGTCAAGTTGGACCATCATGTTTTCATCAAAAATTAATTTAAACTCAAATATTTAAACACATTAAAAAAGAACCCACTGTTTCACAAATGTTCAATTTAAACCACCCAACTTAAATTTTTTGTTGTTCTCCATCATAAAATATATATTTAATATTTTTTGAGGTCCTTTTTCTCAAATTATGTGTTATATGTCAAATGGGACTTAAAAATAAAAAAAATTGTATTTTTTATCTCCTCAACCTCCACTCTCTTTAAACACATTTTTTTGACAATGACAAAAAAAATCAAGCATTTCACTTCTCTCATATGGGTTTGTTATAGAACTTGAAAACATAATGTAGAAATGTTGAAGTATATTTCACTTATATTAATCTGGTGTTCACAATACAAATATATATAAAAGTAGGAAAGACACTAACATACAAACACTAGAACAAGATAACAGATACATATTCTAACTGAATCAGTAAATATGATAAAATTAAACATAATTATCTAATCTTGATATGCATTATAATTGCCTCAATCCCCACTAAGCAAGAGGGTCTCGATACCACTTGAAGCTTGGAACGTAGCTACATAAACTGTTGACTAATAAGAGGTTTTATAATAAGTCAATTATTTGATTAAAATAAGGTAGAAATCAAACTGTTATATCACCATAAGCCACCTTTTTACATACAAAATGATAGTCTACCTTAATATGTTTTGTACATGCATGAAAAATGGGATTAACAACTAAGAAAGTTGCACCAAGATTATCATTAAAGAGTATAGGAGGTTGAGTATCAGAGACATGAAGCTTATGGAGCAAAGACAATAGCCAAAGAATTTCAGCAACAACACATGCAATAGCCTGATATTCTACTTCTGTGTTAGACCTTGAAATAACATTTTACTTTTTGGACCCCCAAGAGACCAAATTAGAGACCATTAAATGCAGAAACCAGTCATAGATTGACGGTCATATGGGAAATCAATCCAATCAACATCTAAAAAACTAGATAATTGAAAAGAAGACCTAGTCGAAGGGAACATCCCATAATATGCAATCCCCTTAAGATAACGTAAAAGCTTTTTTAACCAATGTCTAATGATCATGATGAAGTTTTTGTATAAATTAACTTATTAACCACAAATGCAATTTCAGTTCGTGAATAGACAGATATTGAAGGCTACTAACGATACTACGATACATCTTGGAATCAAAAAAAACTTAGAGGTTTGGACATTTAGTGTAACATCCCATCACCGATGGGAAGGGTAGAATAGTAATTTGGAATGGTTTATGAGTGTTTAGAATTGTCTTAATATGTTCTCGCATCAACATACATGTGAATAGTAAATTTTGCACATATAAATGATTGTACATGTATTCATGACTTTTCCTGGTATATTTGGTCATAAATGTGATTGATATGATAAATGTGATCTTTTAGGTTTGGAAAATTGATTGGAGAGGATCATTGGGGTTTTAAAATTGTTCGAGAATTTTAGTGAATTTTAGCAATTTTTTAGAAATTTTTGGTGTAATTTTTGGACTAAGAAAAATGCCAAGGGGTAGACTGATAGTTTACTAGTAGTGGAAATGACTGTCCAATGACACTGAAATTTTAGATAAATGACTTTAGGATTTATTAATTTTAAGCCATTAGAATTTTGGGGAGAAATTAAACTAGAAATTGGAAGTGAATTGGAAGGAAACTAGGTGAGTATTTTAGAGGGTGACATGTGGCAAGTGACACTTGTCA
>JANZLF010000005.1:23836291-23851358 GCA_026546835.1 Erythroxylum foetidum | reverse complement strand
ATAAGTCCTGTATAAATCCTACATAAATAAATAATTAATATTTAAATGGATATAATAATATTAAACAACAGATCCGGACTCCGACCAAGGTGAGTAGGTGGTCTTAGCCAATCATTTCTTTTTTTTAATATATATAATGTAGTCTTGATAATCTGAAATGTGGTTTGTGTTTCTTTAGTCAAGATTACTTGCCTAATGCAATCCTCTCGAAACAACGATTTTCCTCGACCTCCTAATGATAACTATATATTATGGTCACTTTATGTCTATAACTATCACTATCACACTGTAGATTCTAGAATTAACATTTGTCTCTAAGAAGATAATGTACTTTATTTACTATGAAATTTTATAAATTGTATATTCATAATTAATCTAAGTTATAATATTTACTAAAAAGTTTAATTAATTATTAAATAATAGACTTTAATATTAATATATCAAATTGATCAGTAAAATTTTAATGCATAATATCGTAGTTTTTCTTTTTTTTCTCTCTCTTTTTTTTTTTTAATTTGAGGAGACAACCTTTAAGAAACCCGCGATGGTTCTCTTCTTGTGCTGAGTTTCTAAAGTGTATTGTTATGAAGGAAACTCTGAAGTACTTGGCAGGAATTGCAGGCCCAAGTGGCTATGGCTCCAACGCAACAGCTGAGCAAGTTACTGAAGACTGTGCTTCCTTATTCCCTCCCTATCTCACTGCCATTATCACTGGTTAGTTGCAACTTGCACATAATCTCCATCAATGGCATGGCAGATATAATAGTAAAACTCTACAATTTATAGGAAAGATGTCATCTTTTCACCATTTTTTTTTCTTTTTATGACCATGAAACCAACTCTCATGTAACTTGCAAAGCGTAGTATCGGCAGTTTTCGTATTTCTTCTTCTTCTTCCTCTTCTTCTTCTTCTCCTCCTTCTCCTCCTCATCCTCCTCCTCCTTCTTCTTCTTCATCTTCTTTAGGAATCTTCGTATCATTCCACATACAGTAGATAATATCTTCTTCAGCCTCCAAATAGAGTTTAATCAAAACGGTCTTTGCTTTCCTTTTTTTCTTTTGCATACTGTTTAAGACGTATTAGTTTTAAAGGGAGGATTTGTTGCATAAGAATTCTCTTGCTTATTCTTCAAAAAGCATGGAGGGTTCATGTTAAGATCAGTTTGATCAAACAACGAGTTGAGAATGGAGATACTCTTTGTACCGTTCTGCTTACTATCTGCACATTCCACAGACTACTCATTTAATTCCTGGCGCTTTTTGGTTTTGGTAAGATATGATAGACTTGTCTCTTCTGAGAAAATCACAGCTTACCAAACAATAAAAGTCTGGAACTCGAGCTTTTTACAATTATAACGAGTCCTTACAGTTCAGTATTGGAGAGGAACATTACATTCTCGTAGAGATTTTACGCATGAAAAAACACAAAAAAAAAGGAAAATCCTCTACGATTAAGACATGGGCACTTTTGGAGTTATATGTTTTACATATTCATACCATATCATATAAATTTGTTTTGTTATAATCCTTGGAAGGTGCTACGTCGGGTATTGGAGTTGAAACCGCGAGGGTTTTAGCCAAGAGAGGTGTAAGAATAGTGATGCCTGCGAGGAACTCGAAGAAGGCAAGTGAAGTAAAGGAGATGATACAGAAGGACACTCCAAATGCAGAGATCATAACAATGGATATTGATATGAGTTCCCTTGCCTCTGTCAATAGATTTTGTTCCGACTTTCTTGCTCTCGGACTACCCCTTAACATCCTCATGTGAGCATTAGATTTATACAAACATTTATGGATTCTTTTTCCATTTTTCATCATCACCAAGTTGATTTAATCTTTTTTGTGCAGAAACAATGCTGGTATTTACTCTAAGAATTTAGAGTTCTCTGAAGAGAAAATTGAGATGACGTTCGCTACAAACTACTTAGGTGTGTACCAGTTCTCTAAATACAGAAGATATATTTGTTCTCTTTTCATGTTTTCCTTTGAATATGCACAAATTGACACCCAAAAATCAAGGGAGGAAAAAGCCATCATTTTAGTGACAATGACAACGTAGAAAAGAATCAGTGTTCATTTTGTTTGGACTTTTCTGCTATAATATGCATACATACACCCTTCTATGGGTGCATACTTGTAAATGAAAATTTCCATCATGATAACATGTCTTTAGATGAATCAAAAAGAGGGACTGAGAAAGTGGATAAGTTTGATTATTCTTGAAAAGTAAAATAATCAATTCATACACCACTTAATCTAACCAATAGAAAGACCTAGACGTGCTTGTATGAAAGATGGATCAACTATAAAGATTAATGATAGTGTTCCTAATTCCCGTAGTTTTCTCCGAAGAAATTAAGTTCGTTCCAGTCTAAATTGTTATCATAATTTGGTGTGATTGAATTCACATTATATGTAATTGAACTTGCATCACCCGCAAATGTTACTAATTAAAGACCGAACTTGCAATCTTAATACTTCAAACTTTGGATTTGCATAACTGTTGAAGTAAGCATGTTACTCGAAATCTCAAACTTTACCTCCCCATTCCTAGATTGGGATCAACAAGCTGGTGTATTGCAGGGCATTATTTGCTGACGGATTTGCTGATAAACAAAATGATAGAAACAGCAGAAAGTACTGGGATTCAGGGAAGAATAATAAATCTTTCTTCTGCAATTCACAGCTGGGTGAAGAGGGGTGCATTTTCTTTCAGTCAAATGCTATGTCCAAAGAAGTACGATTACTGCTTAGCATAAACTGTTATTGAATCCGCAAATGTGTTGAAGATATAATTCTTTTTCTCACTAACAATCAGCAATTTTGCTTGTGCAGATACAATGGAACTTGTGCATATGCTAAATCCAAAGTAGCCAACATATTGCATGCCAAGGAAGTAGCTAGGCAACTGAAGGTCAACTCTCTACTGCTTCTTAAAATATCATTACTTTGTGTTTCTCTTGTTTGCAGATCAGAAATTGTCTCGGCTCATTCATTTTACCATATTTTCTTGTTTCTGACAACATTTGTAACACCAACAAACGAAACAGAAAGATTCTGAAGATGGCAATCCTTTGGTTGTCTGAAACATTGCAGGAAAGGAATGCGAGAGTGACAATTAATGCAGTGCACCCAGGCATTATAAAGACAGGAATCATCAGGGCTCACAAGGGGTTTGTCACAGGTATAAATGATTCTTTCCTTCTGCAGATATTAGAATCTAACCATAAACATTTTCCTTAATCATCCTTGATAGTATGTTTGTTGGCAATTATCTCCAAGAAACTGGTTACATAGAAACTTTTGTCTGCAGATTCTCTCTACTTCATTGCTTCCAGGTTATTGAAGTCTATATCACAGGTATATCCGACACGCCCCTTGTCACTTCTTTAGGCCTAGAGATTCACAGTAGGCGGGAAAGAGACAGGACTTACGTTAATAATTTGGTTCTTACAATGCGTGAAATGTTGTGGTTGGTCCCGCAGGGTGCATCCACCACATGTTACGTTGCTCTAAGCCCTCAAAGTGCAGGCATCAGTGGCAAGTACTTCGCAGACTGTAATGAAAGCAACTGCTCAGCTTTGGCAAATGATGAAACCGAAGCACAACACCTTTGGAGGCAGAGCCGTGCTTTGATTCATAAAAGGTTGCATCCGCCACCAGCTTGAGTTGGGTAATGAATCTAAAGTACATATCTAGAAGGTTATGTATAGATATGCACATATACATGGACCTTTTTATCTGTGTTTAGACAGGTGTAAGGAATCTATAAGAATAGGTTATAAACCTAGAAGGATAGGAGTTAAATGTAAATTAGAAGGGTTCTCACACTCTGGCCTTACACTTTCCCTTACAAGCTTCAATCTCACCAAAATAAGAAGCTTTCCCTTGTCTAATGGTTTCCCAAATACTATCAGTGTTGCTGACAACAGAAAGCAAGAGCAAGACAATCAACATGCTCTTGCTTTTAGCTTATGTTCACACCACTCAAAACAAGAGCATCATAGCCAGGATTAACAATGGTTACATGTAACCTGATTCCAACTTGACAAATTAAAAATTAATTAAAATTACATATAAGAGATTTTTTAATTTAATTTTAACAGTGGATTATGGTCATATAACTTAATATAAATTTAATTAAAAAAACATTTTTAGAATTTTAAATAATATTTTCAAAAATAAAGAAAATATTTTTAAAAATGAATAAGACTTGAATAAGAAAGGAAACAGATAATCGAATGGCTAAGTACCTCAACCCCAAGGTAGGATGGGCAGGAATGGAAGCAAGCCAATTCCTCCCTTATGGTTGCAGCCCATAAAAATTGTTTCCGCTTATGTACTAGTTGCCCTAGCTAAAACTGGATCCTGGAATCTGGACCCACCTATCGCATATTGAAGCAAAACAATTCAGATCACACCTCCAGCCTGGTACCAGGCATCTGGTTGCATTTGTTGCTCTAAATTTTGTAGTAAGCAACTTAAAGAATTTGTAGTTCTTAAAACCAATGTTTAAACACAAGACTGACTCAAGTCAATAGTAGAAAATAGCTCGTGTAAATTTCATTCTTGGCATAGAGTGACAAAATAGGAATCTACTAGAATTAACCATGAAAGATGGAAATGCCAAGCATTTCCATATTCCCACGTAGCTGTGATTGCAAATCACATAAAACAAAATCACATAACCATATCTACATTGTAAACTAGCATCTAGAGATGATCATTCAGATTATCATGTTCGGTCCTTTACAATTCACGCATTACAATTGGTTCTTTACAAATTCTCAATACCACAACGCAGATGATGAGGTTGTCATGTCTGATGAACTGAATAAGTTGGTCTGAGAAGCTCTTTTCACCCATAATTGTCATAGCAGGGATGCCAAGTTCATCCCATAATTGTAAACAATAAAGTAACCAAGTCACATGCTAACGACTACTTGGGTTGCTACAAAGGCACACATGGTACACTAAACTTCGCATCAATCTTCATTTCTTTGCCTGCCACACATGTCAATAGTCTTTAGCTCAAGACCTACATACTTAAACTCTTATAGTGCACATGCCAAAGAAAGATTTAAAGTCCTATGTTGTTCATAACCTCAAGAAATGTCCCATTTGAGTACGACATATTAATGAAAGCAGGACGTCTTGACATAAGTATTGTAAGGCAATAATAGAAGCAACTATTGACCTATTCATGAAAATGTTTTCATGCACATAATCTATGGGCTCATTTCATCATCTGAATAGGCAGCAAGAAATTCAGTCACTTGCCATTAGAAAAATGGACTGACGCACGTGTACCTAAACCACATTAGTCACTTGAATAAAACTTAGAACCCCTTTTTTTCTCATGTTATAGTCATAGTGCTTAGAATCTAGCCACAATACAACTTATTTTTTATGAAAACTTCAAAATGAACTCTATTCTCACTATAGCCAACTAATTAGCATTCTCAGAAAATGGCTTGTTTTACTATTTCTGCAAAAATGAACAAAAATGACCAGGCATATTTCCAAAAACATCATGGTACCTTAAAACGTGGTGACTTCCTAACAGGGGACAGGATTGCTTGTTTAGCGCCTTTTCCAAGGCTATTCATTTTGGAGTGTTTTTTTATTTCCTCCCTTTGATGCTCATTCTTCAATGGAGATTCACTTCTGTCCGTAGAAACTGATAAAGCAGGAGCAGACAGAGATATTGTGGAAGACTCTTGGTGAAGAACTTTACATTCAGATAAGACTCCTGCATGCCAAGATCAATAACAAATTTCTTCATCAACATTGAAATGCACTTAGACAGACATTAAAAAAAAGCTTGTTCATCTAAACTTTTTGATGTCATCTTCCAGAAATAGCAAGAAAATACGTAACATGCAAGTCATACCAAGAAAAATACTTGCACGCCAGGAAAGTTTTGATGGAAGATTAATAATCATGAGGTAGGCAGCATAAAAGAAACTAATTTTCAAACTCTACCCGTTGATGCAGCTTCTTTAAACTTCTCTCTCATTGTTCTGACAAATTTGAAAAAGCCATTGGTTCTATTCAACTCATGGATCAAATCTTTGGTATCATTTAATTGTGGATCACATGTCAGTACTGAAAATTACAAAAGACAAGTAAGATAATAAGAATGGAGAAGCCAGCTATAGTAACAAATAAGTACTAAAACATTACTTACACGTGTAAGTGTCATTTTCATGGCGGATTGTGAAAGAATACTCATCATATGGATTTTTCATACTGATGTTGCGGAATGTAAATTTCACACCTAAAGATAAATTGGAATATGTAAGAATAGACTTAGCATAAATAGAAATATTAGCAACAATTTCAATAGAAATTACCATGCCCGCCTTCAATATGAAAACCAAGAACCCTATTATACCAAAATACTGCCTCTTCAATTCCTTCTTTTTGTTCATTTTCTTGGCTTCTTTTTCCTGCATAAATTCTTAAAGCTGTTAACAATATATTAAAATGCAATAATGGGGTGAGAGCACTCAGAGCACAAAATGATCGAAAGACACAAATGTTTAATTTGGTCGTCCAAAGATTAAAAGAAGCACCGAGTAAAACTCACATAATTTTGATCAATTCCATAAAGAAAGGATTAAAAACATATGGAACATTCTTTACCCATAACAGATGGAATATTACACGTGCCTTTCAAAAGAAAAAAAACTTGCTCCATGTATATTTGTGTTTGTTAGAGAGAGAGGAAGTGTTCATATGCGTATTAGTTTTGGTATTTAGCACAAACTGAAACAATGGGATGGATTAACAGAAAATATCGGAACCAATCTGCTCTTGAAATCCCTATGATCATGATTTTTACTCAATTCATATACTTGATCCAAAGTGAAAACTACTTAGGCCAGGCCAACCCAGTCAATATGGCAAAAAAATAGCCATCAAAATCTAACAGGAGAAGTACAATCTCATATTGGTTCCCATTCTGATGCAATGTCTAAATATAATTTTGAACTTCAGAACTCAACTCTATTTATCCACCCCCACTAGCTGCTGAGGCCTCAAGCCAACCCTCCAGATCCAATTCCAAGGCGCACACAACCTGACACTAATTTCAACTGCTCTACCCCTATCAAGCTCGTGGAAAAGAAAAACAGAAATCAAATGTGCATTGTAAAGAAAATTACCTACAGTTTGCTGAGACATGACTGCTGCGTAATAATCTTTCCTAGCCTTCTGAACCTGTAGTGTTCTTTTAAGTTCTTCTATTCTAGCTCTTGTAGCAGACATTGAATCCTTTATTGCCATCTGCTGCGCCTCGTTACGTGTCTTCACTATAAAATAACATATTTCAAAAACCAAACAAATAACAATGGGTTAAAAATGGTTCAGATAATCGATTTTTCTTAAACATACGAGTTGAAATTAACTTGAACATCATCAAACGCACATTATATTATTTATCACACCGTTTCTGCAGTTCAACATCAAACCAAACAAATGAAGAAAAAATTAAACTTTGAAAGTGCAGAAGAAATACTCTCAAATTACCTGCCAGCACTTTAACAAATTCGTCCTCGGCTTCCCTCAATCTAGATTTCATGACCCCAAGCTTCACTGCAAAAACCAAAAAGGTCAAAAGCCAAAACTAACTCAAAATCTGAAAACCAACCATTAAACAATGTGAGGCTAATAAAACTCATAGGCCGTAGATCAAGTGTAGAGAACCCTAATCCAAAAGGGAAGGACCTTGATTCCGGGCGGTTTCTTCAGCTCGAGCCTTGATGGAGTGCAGCGACTTGGCAAATGACGCCGTGAAGGCGTCCATCTTCTGAAGCTCAACGGGTATCGCCCGCTCGCAGATCTCTCGCACCGATTCCATTCTCGCTGCTACTGTTTTGTCTTCGCAGTTTTGTGAATTTCGTTTCAAACTTCATTAAATTTTAATCCCGCCATTTCTAATTCATTTTTTACTTTTTTTCATTTTTCATTTTTTCTTTTATCCAGGGAGCAGTAAGCCGGAGCGTCTTTAAAGGGATAAACATTGAACACAAGGTAGTGAAGTTTCCTAACGGTGTCGTTTCCAAATCGGACCGAACCACCGGAGAGTTGTTTGGTCAAGTTTTGGCCGAAAGAACATTTTAGTTCCAATTGTTTATCCTAAAATTTAAGTTAGACTCTGGTCGGGTCGGTCGTGCTAGGCTCGAACTCAATTATAACGATCCGTGGATCAATCGGTCCACCTTTTAAGGATCAATCTCTCAGGCCCAATCCACGCATTCGCGGCCCATTCGCAGGTAGAAGTCTCTCATGCATACGTAAAGACTTAAACCTAGCATCTGCTCCATATATAAGGTATAACTCTGCCATAATAGAGGTATGTGATCATAACCCTAGCTTCCTCTGCTCACAGCGATCATTCCCACACCAAAAAACTGACTTAAGCGTCAGAGGGGCTTATCGGGAAACGACCCCCAAATTGCCTTCTTTGTTTTGCAAGAACCTTCAAGCCGGAGCTTTCGTGAGAAGCAACCAATTTCATGGATCCAAACGGCAACGTGCAACCTCGCCAGAACACGGTGGAACCACAAACTAATAAGAGCATTATTTATTTATAAGTGTTTAATAGAGAGTGACAAATAGCTTCAATAATAATGTTTGTCAAATCCTTATAAAACATCTAAAAATGTTTGAATATTAGAGCTAGATACATCAAAAGCCTAAGATATAGTTGCATGGAACATATAAAATAAAAATATAAATATTGCACTTACATAAAAATTCAAAATTTTAATAAATTGATATATGAACTAACCTCTTGTGAGTAACAATGAATCTTATGGATAAGACTCTTAACAATGAATCTTATGGATAAGACTCTTTACCTAATGCATGGAAGATATCTGGCTAAATGTTTTATAGCTGTAAGCCTTTTAAACTCTTTTACCAAGATTATATATCTAAAAGACACCTACAATTTAAATATTTATGAATGATTTATATAATAATGACATCGTTAAAGCTAAAATTGAAACATTAATATTTGCATAAATGCATTGATAAAAAAATTAACCAATATTAGTTAGCATTTGATGTATGTAGCTTCTTCTTGTCATTATAACAGGGGAAATCAATTTAGGAAATACGAAAATAAATAAGGATATAACCCACACCTTGTCCTATATAACACCCTAATATAAAATTGTAAAAACTGATGTCTCATATCCATGGTACAGACTACAGAGGAATGCTAAAACGACATTCTAACCAATCCCAACACCATCTCTTGCATTCCTGGAGACCTGATTTACGCACATAAAGGTCACAGATTGCTCAGCTCAGCAAATGTGTGAAAAGAGTCGTTCTGAAAACGTTTATCTATCTACCTTTTTTGGTTCGTCTCCGAGAAAGCAGATAAAGCAAACAACTAACTTAACATTTCATTGTATGATTAAAACCAACTTTGAGATGCCTGCAACTTCTTACTTGGTAAATAAAATGGCAGAGTTATCAAATAATTGAATTGGTTTTGGAAGTTCATAATTTTGTCGTTCATTGATCAAAGCTCAAGCAGTGTACCGGTTAATGTACTACTCCAATTTACACGTAACAGTGATATACTTGACATTACTCTACCCAGATGAAGAAGAATGAAGTCCTGCTATGCATGGATTGGCATCAAATGCTGAAGTTGTGTACTACATTTTTGAAAACATGTTTAGTTTCCTGGGTGACGTCACAGGGAGCATTTTCAGGCATCGTGTTCGTTCTAGGAAACTTAACTTGCCTTGTAAAACAAACGTATTTATTACAACATCTAAACCGCGTAAATCAACGGAGATCTGTCCTTACTTCGGCCTTAGCCTGTTATGGTCTAAACTTAACTAACCCGTCTTGCAAGCGTCCTACTTGTTGACTTTTTGTCACCTAACGAATAAGCAAAGATAAACATGTGAACAAGCGTCTCTTTTATCTCTAGCAGACGTGAGGCGTGCAATCCCTCTATCCTCCCAGCACGAGACGGATCATTCAAGCTAACTCTTTTTCTTATGGACTTCAATGTCTCATCGTCCAAAATGGTTTATGGTGATTTGGGGGTTGGTTTTTTGAACCTGTGCCAAAACAAGAGGTTTCCTTTTCCTTTTTTTAAGTAATAAACAGTGCATTCTTTAATAATTTTGAACTTTGAGTGCGCATATTCTCTTTTTTATTGTTATTTATTTATATTTCAGTGCTTGACTCGCGTTGTTAATTTTCAGAAATAAAAACTTTTTGACAGGATTGATATCATCACCTGTTTTGGTTCTTCTTTTCTCGTTTGGTGTGAGAACCAGGAAAATCGAAGTGAAATACCCCATTTTCTTATTCTCATCCCATGTGATGTGAGTCCAACCGGTTGACCAAGTACTTTGTTTTGCTTGTCTGTTTTCTTCTTCCTCATACTATTCCTTAAAAGCCAACAAGCTCCAAAGCTAACAGCTTTGATCTACTTTTCTCTCAACAGCATCTCCAAGTTAGCATCTTTTTCTTATCGGATCATATTCGGCCATTTGGGTTCTCTGATTTATCCTTCAAAATATCTGCTTTTTGTGTGAGAATCTTTGATCCAGATATACTTGTAGGTACATCTCACAAATATATTCATCCAGGTCTTTTGCTCCTTCGGTTTTCTTTTTCTTCCTTTCTTTTCGTCGATTAAAGTTCTGATCTTGACAGCTGAGAATTTAAGTATCACCCCCTCCTTTTCTTTTTCTGATCTTCCTAACTGGGTCTCTTTTTTGCACAACTTGGAAGGTCGTGACAAACAATGGGTTATTGTTTTAGCAAACAAAAAGAATCTCAGGCTCAGAGGTATAATGGTTCTCGTGGGGTGAACTACAATCAAAAAGCTTACTAGTCGAAACCTCAACCTCAGTACAAGGGCACCAATTACCTGCTCAACAACCACTACAAACCCCATGGAAACCAATTGTTCCAGTCCCCAGTCCTAAACCAGCAATTAAAGCGGACACAATTCTTGGAAAACCACACGAGGATGTCAAGTTGTTCTACACGATGGGGAAAGAACTGGGTAGGGGTCAATTTGGTGTAACTTATCTTTGTACCGAGAATTCAACTGGAAAACAATATGCTTGTAAGTCAATATCCAAGAGAAAGCTTGTGACCAAGAATGACAGGGAGGACATGAAGAGGGAAATCGCAATAATGCAGCATTTGAGTGGGCAGCCCAATATTGTTGAGTTTAAAGGTGCTTATGAGGACAAGCAATCCGTGCATCTTGTAATGGAGCTTTGTGCTGGTGGTGAATTGTTCGATAGGATTATAGCCGAGGGGCATTACAGTGAGAAGGAAGCTGCGGAAATATGTAGGTCTATTGTGAACGTGGTTCATATATGCCACTTCATGGGGGTGATGCACAGGGATCTTAAGCCAGAGAACTTCTTGCTTTCTAGTAAAGAGCCAAATGCTCTTCTGAAGGCTACTGATTTTGGGCTTTCTGTGTTTATTGAAGAAGGTATTTTCTGGCTTGTAATTGCAGAATTGTTGCTTTCGGTGCGCTTAAGAACTAGCATAATTAATAGGCAATGCTCAATTTTGTGTTATTAAATGCTAGCGGAGTTTATATAATTGTGCATTTCGTATGACATCTCTGTGATTTTAGCATTTTGGTTTTGCCACATTTAGATAATAAGATGGCCGTAATCCAGAGCCTAAAGAAGAATCTGTATTCTTTGGTGTATGCCATCGCCTTTTAAAGAAGAATTTGTGGCTGAATGGCTTGTTTTGGATTTTCATATCAATGGCATGAGCATTCTATATTTTACAAATGCATGCATGATTTTTTTCTTCAAAAGAAATTTCTGCCGAGGTTTCATTTAGTACTCTTGTTGGATTCATCATTCCCATGCATTTTTTGTTAACCTTCTAGCATCTCACATCACTGTCCCTTTTGTAGTAAATTATGAAATTGCCTTACCAAATTTATTTGATTCGTTGTCAATAGATGTCAATATTCATGTCCCTATATGTTATGTGGCATATGCTGCAGAACGATCATAACCATCAATAATTTTGGATGATAAACCTAGAATACTCTGCGCAGGGAAGGTATATCGGGATATCGTTGGAAGTGCGTACTATGTTGCTCCCGAAGTATTAAGGCGCAGATATGGAAAAGAAATCGATATATGGAGTGCAGGAGTTATACTGTATATTCTGCTTAGTGGTGTGCCTCCATTTTGGGCAGGTAAATGATAAAGCCTAGCAGAAATTACGGCAACTTGCATGATATCCTTGCTTTAGTAAGTGACATCATGTTTTGGAGCTTGACATAATTGTTTTTTTAAAGTCAAATTTCCGAAGTTTGTGAATAAGTATGCTCATTGTTGATCCTTAAATCCATTGCAGAAACTGAAAAGGGTATATTTGATGCCATTTTACAAGGAGATATAGACTTTCAAAGTCAACCATGGCCCACTATATCCAGTGGTGCGAAGGACTTGGTTCGTAAAATGCTGACCCAAGACCCAAAGAAAAGGATTACTTCTGCTCAAGTCCTAGGTATCGATATCCACAATCAATTGCTCTTTCCTCCTTTTCATATCGTTCTTCCTGTTGCTGTCAAATTGTTTCCAGTTTTTAAAATGGGTTGCCTTTGAAAAAAATCAAAGAATATTGTGATGTTTTTCCTTGTATTGACATACTCTGATAATTGACATTGCTTTATAGAAAAGCTGGTTGATAATAATGATCCTTTCAAAATAAAATGGTAGCTCCTCTTTGTCAATACTTTTTCTGCAAAGTCAGGATAGTTTCTGGTTGAATACAGCACTTAAAGTGGTTCTAATAAAGGGTGAATTAAATTAGCTTGACTACTCTGGTATTTTAGCTTCAGGAACTTCTGACAGTTCAAAATTTTGTTGTTGTCTTAGAGCATCCATGGCTAAAGGAAGGTGGAGAAGCATCAGACAAGCCAATAGACAGTGCAGTCCTCTCCAGGATGAAGCAATTTAGAGCAATGAACAAGCTTAAGAAACTTGCACTTAAGGTAGGTCAGCATATCGATTTAGCTGGATAGTTTCTGCTCTGAAAATCAGGGAGATAAAATCCATGTAAACGATGAAATGCATCCCAAAAAAAGAAATTGTGATGAACACATTCAGTGGGTGGTTTACATTGGTGCGCTAATTGTTCTGTAGGTCATTGCGGAAAATCTTTCTACTGAAGAAATCCAAGGGCTAAAGGCAATGTTTGCAAACATAGATACTGACAACAGTGGCACAATCACCTATGATGAACTTAAGAGTGGCCTGGCTCGACTTGGATCGAAGCTTACGGAAGCTGAAGTGAAGCAGCTTATGGAGGCTGTAAGATTTTCTCAACTCACACATTCACTGCAATAGTTGCTGAAACATTATCCAGAAAAACCTCACATTTTCTGTTTATCGTTCAGGCTGATGTTGATGGAAATGGATCGATTGATTATATTGAATTCATCACTGCCACTATGCATAGACATAGGCTAGAAAGAGATGAGCATCTTTACAAAGCCTTTCAATTCTTCGACAAGGATAACAGCGGGTGAGTTTCATCAGAAGCCCTGTATGAAAAATATTTTGTTTGTACTATTGTGATTGATCATTTAACATTTTTGTTAAACCTTAAGAAATGTAATTATGTTTTGATTTTGTGGAGAGGTTCAAACTGAGGAATTACATGTTTTAAACGTACCTGAGGCAGTGGGATATTCTAGTGGGGTGGACTTAATTTTGGGGAAATTTTGCAGGTTTATCACAAGAGATGAGCTAGAGACAGCCATGAAAGACTATGGGATGGGAGATGATGCAACAATTAGAGAGATAATCTCTGAAGTGGATACAGATAATGTAAGCTAATTATGGTGCTGTTGCTATAAGTTGCTTCGTCCCTCCTTTGTGTTTCTTTATCCTTAATTCATTTTGTGGCGGTGGTGCTAATTGTTTATGGGGTTACAGGATGGTAGGATCAACTATGAAGAATTCTGTACGATGATGAGGAGCGGAACCCAGCCACAGGCCAAGCTTTTCTAGGTCTAAATGAAACAGTTGATATGCACTTGGAAGACGGTGGATCTGGATGGAGAGGAACCTGCAGCCGTTTTGTCATATATGTTTCCAATGTCTTCAACCGACCCTAATTACGACATTTTTTAGCTGGTAGCAAGCGTGAGGCCTGGTTTGTTTGGGATTTGGATTGCGAGAGCTTTGCATGTCTGTTTTCTTCTTTGTGCTTCCAAACGACCTGCTTACTTTACTTTTATCTTGTACCTTTTTTATGAGCAAGTAGGATTCAATGGAAAATATGCTTCTTCTAAGTTGTCTCACTGTATTGTCCATGAGAAGGTGGAATCAAGTAAAATTTTAGTAAGCCTGATTTGATTTCTATAATCATGACTTTGGAGACTCAAAACCAATTGGGATTTGCATCTTCTTCAAGCTTACCCTTCTGAAGGATCCGCATATCCAACTTCGCTGCTCACCAAATCGGGAAAGAATCAAGCGCCCAAGTGCAGAGAATCAAAAGCCAGGAAAATAGCGAAATGAAGCAATGAAATAAAGGATAGATATATCTCATACGCTCGAAACTGCAACCAAACTTATTTGAAAACATCCATAGTTATTGCCATTGCTGATGGAACTTCCAGACTGCATTCCATTGAAATCATCATCTAATAACGAAAAGAATGGGATGAAAGGAAAGAAACAGAGTCAAATCCCAAAAAAGCAAAAAGCAACTAGATAGAGAACCAAACGCTAATTTTATGCTGTTAAAATTTTGGTGGACGGCTATTACAGAATAACAAACAATAGTTGTTAGAAATAAATGGATTGACTGGTTGTTTGAAAATTTTCGAATTGAATTCATTAATGAATTGATTTTAATCATATTTGTGGAATTGAATTAAATTCGATTTACACTGTTCGGAATAAATTTATAAATATTATAATTGAATTCAATTACATTGTTTGAAACACAATAAAAAATGAATTCAACTACTTTATATGACTTTTTTATCCTTAACTAAAAATAATATGTAATCAAT
>JANZLF010000005.1:23782055-23792456 GCA_026546835.1 Erythroxylum foetidum | reverse complement strand
CGGATTATTCCCTATCAATCCCATCCTACGATAAATTTCCTATTTTACCCTTCCAGGAGAGGGTGGGATGTTACAGGTATTGTCCTATTTGGTCTTCCCTGGGAATCAATCCCCTTACCTAAAGGTTTTGTTGCACCCAGTGCACACCTCCACTACCATTGAGTCATTACACCTATCCATTGACATGCTCCTTTCATATTGAGCGTGAATAGGATCCTTTCATCTAATAGACTTCTTTCGTATTTTAAGTTACTAATACGATCCTTTCTTTTTAAACGTTAACAAGTTCGTTTCAAAGTTTAATAAAATATTTCCATTTATCAACCTGTTTTGTTTAAGAAGGATTTTAAAGATTTAAAATACTTCGCAAATTTTTTAACACACAATTAACTCCCCTCTTGCGCATGTTGGCTTTATCAATTTTGAGTTATTAGGTGTAATTAAGTTGAAGTTTATTTTTAAATAAAGTATAACAGAATTTTATAAATGTTTAAGTCTGGAGGACGAATTAAGGAGTAAATTGGATCAATTAATTAGTTGAGTCTAAAAATCAAAGATAACCTTAAATTGTATCCTTATAATAATTTACAGTTCATACAATTTTGACCTTTGTTATTAATAAATTATTTTACGGTGAATCATATTTTGAATTATTAATTAATTAAACGAATGATTGATAATTACATATGTGGATTTTTGAAATATATAAATTTTGTTTGTTTATAAAACAAATAATTAACAAAATAAAAAGTGTTTAATGTTTTTATTTGGTCATGTATATGGCACGTGTCGCCTTATAATTCGAAAAAAATGATAATTAAAATTCTCAATTGTGCATGTGTATAATTAAGGATATTATGATGAGATAAATCACATTCATGAAATTGGATCAATTTTGTTTTATAATAGTTTGAGAATAATACGTGAAATTTATGAATCTGCGGCTTGCCTATAATAGGCTATAATCGATCGTTATAAACTGATAAGTTGTTGAGTTACACATCTGATTACATTACATTGCCACTTAGTGAGAGACCAAAATGACTAAGGATGAGACTATAAACTATTGAATTTAAGCCTAAGTAGGGTCCATTCAATTTAGTTAATAAAGAGGTAAAAATAAATGGCAAAAATAAATAATATTAGTATAAATAAATAATAATAATAAAATTTGGATATTTATTGAGTGTTATCCCAACAATTGCTTGTGCATTTTAATATTAAATGTATATTGTTATTATTTAACTAATTTCAATATATAGTGAGTTACTTGATTTTAAGAATATGATCATATTATCCTTACTAAGTAGACAACTTATCCCTTGCTTGTTGTTATTATTTTTTTAAATATAAAGAGATTGTCGATGGCCCTAATGTTCGTATTTGACAATGTGAAGTCTAGTCAATGTTAGCAAATTAAATTGAGTGCCTTCAAGAGGTGTGACTCGATGGTTGAGAGCAGGGTTTGACTTTGGTTAGGTCTCAGGTTCGATTTCATGCTAGTCCCTCTTGTAAGAGCCTGGGACAGCTGAGGTTTTACCTGTAGATGGAGAACTAGTTGGGCCCTCCATGATGAGGTGCGCCCGCTTGGCCCGCCTGTGGGGTGGTGCGTTAGTTGGGTTCTCAGAGAGGTGTGCCCGTTTGGCCCGCCTACTCGAATCCAAAAAAAAAAACCTTTTATCCACATTAGTAAAATACAACATCAAAACTTAACAAAATGAACGTATGACATTTTAAAAAAAAAAATCATTCAACCAATATTCAAAAAACTGATAAATTATTTTATAACTCAATAAAAAATCAACATAGAACTCAAAATAGCCAGCATTAATCACAAAGCATGAAATATGAATTTCCTTACTTTAACATAAAATTTACGATCTAATTTAATCAACACTTAAATTATTAATTCAACATTTTAATGCTAGCAAATTCCGTGATGTGATACACATAATCTTAAAACTTAGCATAAAGAAAAACATGAAAACTAAATAAATTACAGCTTCTATATTACTTCCAAACTCAATTCATTTTGGTTAGATAGTTTACAACTTATGTAATTTATAGGACAAGTCAAATTAAAGGTAAAACAAGAAGTATATATTTAAACATTTAATATGTTGTCCTAGGCTTAAAGCACATCTTAACAAAAATTTGGAATATTCTTCACAATTTGGACCACATTTAGAAAAGTCGTCTTTCTTCATCTAAATTCTTCATTCTGGTATGGATCAATTATTTTATTCCATTTTAAACTTCAATGCAAGCAATTTATGGCAAGTTCAAAACATATGAATTAATCTGAAATAAATGCATGTATATATATCAAAATTGTGAATATTGTACCGGACTTAGTACCAAATTGAGTTCTGATATGGTATTGTACTGATACTTGTAAATATCGGGTACTATTTCAGGTAATTTTTAAATTTATAAAATTGTTCCTAAAATTTTAAGATTTGCAAAATAGTCCATGATATATTGTACAGTTATACTATATACTTTATTAATTTATTATTTACATCAACTCTATTTCAAAATTTTCATAATAATAAATAATAATTATAATCACTATGAAATAACAATAATTTTTAAATATTTCACATATAAATAACAACCACAATTAATATAAAAAAGGCAATCATCATCATACAAATATAAAATTAAAAATAATACAAAATTTTTAAAATATTACAATAATACAATTTCATCATTTTAATAAATAATAATTGCATCAAAACATCCAATAAAAATAACAATAAATATCCTTAAACAATTTACAAAAAGAGTTCATGACGAAAAAACAATGAAGTAGAAATTAAACCTGAAACAAAAACATTTACAGTTACATTAGATATATAGAATTTAATCTAAACATCAAATATAAGTAAAATTAAAAGAAAAGGAAAAACAAAAACTTAGAATGAAAGCCAATCGTCAACGGGAGGATACTCGCTATAACTACATTGACTCCAGTGATCATTTGATACAAAATCATCATAATTGAAAGGAGTTTCATCATCATTACCATTCAAATTTAATGCACCAAATGATATGTCAATGCTTTCCAATCCAAGATTATCTTCCAAATCATTCACATCCACCAAATTCAGTTCTTCATAATCTCATTCCGCTAAAAGATCAATATTATTAATGAAAATTGGATTAGTTGAACTACTTATGTTATTAAGACTTCTAGTAAACAATTAAATTTAATTATTATAAAATTATAAGAAATTATATCGAAATTAATAATGAAAATAACATACCTTTCCTGAAGTTTTAAATTTTAACAAACAAAAATCAAGTCATTCAACCTCTTATGCTCCAATTTATTCCTTTTCCTTAAGTGGATAAATTCAAATGTACTCCAGTTTCATTAACAACCTGTTGCACTCACACATTGACTTAAAAATATGAATTACAAACCTTTTCAATCCTAGAATACTATTTTCAAATTGATCCCACCAAGAAACTGTAAGTCATAAGATAACAAAAGTAATGTTATAAACAAAATCAAGTGATAATTAATTTTTAATAAATAAGAAAAAGGAAATAACTAATACCTAAAGAAAGTTTTCCTCTTTGTTGAATATCAATCGGCATTTCCAAATTTCCATAAGATAACTTGTAAAGCTCCATTTGTGAGCTTAAAAGATCTTGCATCATGTCATTGCTAACAATTGTTGTAATAGTTCAAAGCATTTCTCTATTAACTTCAGCTGGCTTAGTAAGATATAGTCTAAAATAGACACTAGGATTCAAAAATGCCCCAGCTATAAACAATGAAGAAGAAAGTTATCTTTCCCTTCTCTCATTAATGATTGAAAGATATGGTGTGTATAAAGAAGACATATGCCTCAAATTGGGCTTGATTGCTTCCGTCCCTCTCTCCATGGCATCAAAAATATAACCTATTGTTGGCTTTTCTTTATTATCAGTCAAGCGAAGCACCCACACCAAAGGCTCATAAACTCGAATAATAAATTAACATTGAGACCAACATTTTCTATCTTCCAGTATAATATTACAAACCTCCACTCCAACATTAGACCTGACATGTTGAGATGCAATCCACTTATCACTTATAAACATCTGTCTTAACTATTTCTTCATCGAAACAAAGACTGAAGTGATAAAAAATTTGTAGCAAATTTTGTCACAACAGGATGACAAAAATTCCTACCATTGGTAAATTCCTTTCTCGTCAAATTCAATACCTACGTATGATTATAAATGAACTTTGTTACCTTTTTAGTTTTCTGTATAGTCTCATCAATAATAGGAAAATACCTAGGATCTCCTATATTCTCCAACATTAGGCCAATGCCATATGCAATATAAGGAGTCTAAAAAATGAATTATAAGTATTCTGCAACCTTTTTCCTGCTACTTTATAAGCTCAATCATTGTCAGTAATAAACTAAACAATATTTTTTGGCCCTACATCATTCATAACTTTATCAAATATGGCAAACAAAGTCTCAACATTTCTAAAAAGGCCAGATGCATCAATTAATTTAAAAAACATAGAGCCATTTGTAAAATAAACCAAAAATTTTATAATAGGCTTTTGTCTCCTATTTATCCAATCATCACACATGATTGAACATCCATAATAACCAAATTTACTCTTCTTTCATCCAAATAACTTCTAATTTTAGAAACAACATAAATAATAAATTTACCTCTTAAGTCATCAATCGAAGGACTTTTGTATCCTAGACCATAAGAGGTTATTACATACATCATAGGTTGATAATAATAAAACAGAGAAGCATTGAATGACGAATGTGTATTATACCACCATTTAACTACTGCCATATCGACATTATGAGTCACATCTCTTGATTGCGTCGCATTACAAATTGAAGATTGGGCTCCAAGAGTTGTTCATGGTGCAAAGAAACTAGTCACCTGCCTTCTTCCCTTCCTCACATCAGATTCAAGTACTTCTCCTTGAGCTTGAGATGGAACATTACCAGTACCACTACCACCACTACCACTATGACTTCCACCTTCAATATTTCCAAAATCACCACGGAAACTAGAAAATAAAATTTCACTACCAATTTCAAAATTCAACCTTTCACTTCTATCTCTCTCATTTTGATATTCATCAAGCAATATTTTCATCTGTCACTTCACATCATGACTTATTTTTTTACAAGATTCCACATTTCTTTTAACCCCAGCTAAATATTTTTTAATCAGGTGATTCCTCCACCTTTCAAATGCTTGTTACAAAACAAGTAAATAGTATAGTTCCTCATATCGAGAACCAATGCAGCATAAGCTCAAGTTGGATCATTGTATCTCCCTGAAGTGGGTTAATCAAGAGTACTTAAACTTTCTTCCACTTATTTGTAAAAATAAATGAATGCATATATCAAAATAAATAACATATAAAAAATAAATAATGCATAATTTCAGTACACAAATGCATATCCATATTATATAATATAACTTATTCTGTTTGATTACATTACACACAATTCAATTTCATGAAACACGATTCACTATAAGTCAAAAGCTAACAATTCAAAACATTCAACATATATAATTACACAAAACATATAGAAACACTTTCTATTTCCAACAATCACAAAACATACATAAACAATTTCGATTTCTAACAATTTTAACAATTTCCATTTTCAACATCCACAGATGATATATAAATAATTTCCATTTCTAGCAATTTTCAACAATTTATATTTCTATTAATTACAAAACATTCATAAAACAATTTTCATTTCTAATAATCACAAAACATGCATAAAGAATTTCCATTTCTAATAATTTTCAACAATTTTCATTTCCAACATCTACAAATCATACATAATTTCATTTCCATTTCCAAAAATTTTCAACAATTTTCATTTCCATTTCCATTTCTATTTCTAATAATCACAATACATTCATGGAATAATTTGCATTTCCAACATTCACAAATCATACATAAACAATTTCCATTTCCAACATCTACAAATCATACATTTCCATTTCCAACAATTTTCATTTTTATTTCCAATAATCACAATATATTCATAAAACAATTTCCATTTTCAACATCCACAAATCATACATAAACAATTTTCATTTCCAACATCCACAAATCATACTTAATTTCATTCTCATTTCCAACAATTTTCAACAATTTTCATTTCCATTTTTAATAATCACAATACACTTATAAAATAATTTTCATTTCCAACATCCACAAATCATACATAAACAATTTCCATTTTCAACATCTACAAATCATACATAATTTCATTTCCATTTTCAACAATTTTCAACAATTTCCATTTCCATTTCTAATAATCACAATACATTTATAAAACAATTTCCATTTCCAACATCCACAAATCATACATAAACAATTTTCATTTCCAACATCCACAAATCATACACAAACAATTTTCATTTCCAACAATACATTCATAAATCAATTTTCATTTCCAACAACTTCAGTTCAAAGTTTCAAACATGAGGATCAAGTTGAAGGATATGACATGATTTACATAATTGCCAAATAATAAATGAAATATCTTTTACAATTATTCATACACATATATTCATAACACGATGATCAAGCTGGAAGATATATTCATAATATGAGGGTCAATCGATCAAGTTGAAGGATATAACTTCTCTGGAAATGTTTTTTTTCTTATTTAAAGCTTTAAATCTTCTTTTCATTTCTAACAAATCATAAAATTATATACACCATTCTATATTTCGTTCTTAAATATATAAGTTACTTTTACAATTTTTAATTTTTATTAATTAGTCTAAGTATAAATTATTGGAACCTACAATAACAATATATTCACAATTTGAAAACAGAAAAGATCTTTTTGAGATACATTTATTACATCATTATTTTCACACATTATCTATTATAAATATTTATGATACCCCGCCCACATATATACATTACCAAGTAATTCAAGTTTTAACATATTTTATACTCAATTAATTATTTACTCAAAATTAATACCCACATAGGCAAATACTATCATTAACTACAACGAATTATTATTAATTTCCAATTGTATAAATTTTTACTCAACTAATTTTTGACCTTAAGTCAATAACCAAATATTAAAAATAAAATACAAATTTTGATTTACAACTTACAAGTTAAAAACTTACAACATTAATTGTCAATTAATGATTTAAGTTTTCACAATTATACAACTTTAATAACTTTATTATTATCGGTTTATGTTTGTTTTAAATTTAAGTTATTTCCAGCTTCAACTTTCAAGTTTCAGAATCAATATTCAACAAGGTCGTGCATTTCATAATTTTCATTCATCCAAAAATAAATCATAAATTTATGTTAAACTTAAACCAGTCTTTATTCTTTATAACCAAACAGAACAACCAAACAACTCATTCATTAGTCATCATTGTGACATTCATAATTTTATTTCCAATATTTAGATCACAAATGACAAAACAAACCGTGATTATTCAACAATTCAATTCCAATATCCAACCAATTCAAAGACACGAAATTGCACATCAGAAAACCAATTTCCAACGTCCAACCAATTTACATATCCATCATCCAACCAATTCACAAATCCATCATCCAATTCCAATCCAACACAATAAAAAATGAAATTAAGTAGGAAAAATTCAAAAACAGAAAAAACAAACCCAAAAACAACTCACTTGCTTCGGTCTTCAGGTTGAGTCTTCGGGTCTTTAAGTTGGGTGACAGGTCAGAGGTGTCCGGTGTAGATGGGCCAGAGCTGCGACCTTCTCTCCTCCTTCAAAAGTTCAGTGGCGATTAGCAATGACGTGGTGCGATGGTCCCCATGGAGGAAGGTAGAAGACAGTGATGTCTTCGGGGGACGCCAAGGGAGGAGCCGAGGATGATGAGGGAAGGAGCAACATCGCCAGAGAGGGACCAATCACCAATATTGTCAGAGATGAAGAGGAGAATGAGAGAGAGAGATCAACGATGGTGGTGAGTAAAGATGTGACACTCGATGAGAGAGAGACAGAAAAATTGAGAAGGAAGGTAGAAGAAGGTTCGAGAGAGTGGAGAAGACCGGCGATAGTGGTGAGAGAGAGAGAGAGAGAGAAAACAAAAGCAAAGAGGAGAGATTGAGAGGCGAGAGTGAGGATGCAGAGCAGAGGGGGGAGGGGGTTTAGTTTAGGTTTAGATTTTTAGATAAATTTTTAAAAATTTGCAAATTGGTCCTTAAATTTTTCAAATTTTTTAATACCGACCGGTATGTCCTGGTATTGTACATACTGATCAGTACCGAACGAAAAACACCGGTACTGACCGATATTAAACACTGATACCGATATATATAGGATTTATGAATTTTGAATTAAATATAATCAAAATAAATAAATAACTTCTAAATTTATTCTAACTTAATCTAATATGTAATAGTTGACAAACAGTGTTTTAATTTCAATTTAGCCATGCAATTTGATTTTCTTAGATCATTTGAGTTATTTAACAGGTTAAGTGTAGAAAACTAACTAGCTAGCTCCTACTTGTCTCCTTTCAATTTCTCAAATTGAACCAGCTCAATCCCAAGTCAAAGCGCATTATGAACTAAGAGATACATCCAACCATTGATAATTTAATCGAAGAACAAATAAATTCCAACTCATACTATGCATTATGAATTAATTATTTAAGTATCATATTCACATAATTAAGGAATTCTCCAATCATATAAAGAACATGAATCAAAAATCAAAGAATTCATACATTGTCTAAGTATTAAAGCAACTTGGTAATAAGTCAATTAATTCAAAACATTAATAATCTAAATATTCAAAGTGCATCTTTAAACTAAATTTAACAATTAAAATCAACTAAGCTTAGGAAATCATAAACGAAGAGTCGATAAGCTTAAGGAAACTCATTCAACTTTCTTATGCCTTCACAAACCTCAGAACGTCCTTAAAGATCTAGAATTTCTTCCTCCACTAGTCACGAACCAACTCAATCTTACTAGTTTGTGGCTTTCTAAACACTCTCACACCTTCTAACGCTAACTATTTGCTTCAATCGCCTTTGCTAGATGAAAAATCCTCTTTGAAATCTCACTTTTGCATGGACTACTTGTTTTCTCCTCCCAAGCTGCCGTGTTTTTATAGCCTACAAATGATTCCTAGCCTCGCACATTAATAAATTCTCTATGCATTTCTACTTATCTCTTCTATTTTGAAGAGATTTGATAGAGATACATAAAGACGTCAGGTGGATGCGACTCCTTCTCCCATCCGACACTACTTTCTTCTTTTCCTCTACATTTTCAATTTTGTTTTGGCTACTACGTTTTTTCTCTTTTCCTATACTGTTGTGATTTGGTGGGTTGATTTTCCTCTTATTTCTGCTACTTTGTACTCTGCTTTGGTGCTAGGTTTTGACATATTCTGGCTGCTACTTATGGGTTGTCTACTTATTCTAGTGGGATAAATTATGGACTGGACTTCCTTTTACACCAGATTTTCTTTTAAACTCTTTTCTTTAAGTCCAACCAGCCTATAAGAAAATATTTAGTAATATTTAAACTCATTTTAGAATGGAATTAAACGACTTAGGTATTATTTAACATTTTTTTTCCAAATGTGTCATGTAAATGGTTTAAAATAATATCAAATAGGGGTGTAAAATATGCTATAATTTCTACTTATCAGCTTATAAATAGGAAGATTATCCTCAATGATGGACAAGCCTCTTGATTTGTAACTCCAATCATCTGCATTAATTATTTTCTTCACCTTGGCATTATAAGGAATGGGTAATCTTAGTGCTTTTAATGAACTTTAACACTATAGAAATGAAGCTTTTAAAGAAAATTACTAATCTGGTCTACTTGAAAGTATCGTGTTTTATAGCGTATCTGTCAAGTTTAGCTAATTGCAGATTTTGTGGAAAAAAAATCTGGCTTGGGTTGTAAATCATGACCTATTAGATGGTTATACAAAGTTCTGCAGATTGAGTTACGGTTGGATATAATGTTGATCAAATTCTTACTGCATTCAGGGGTAGCCCTGGGCAGGGGCCAGCGGGGCACCCACCCAGGGCCCACTATGAGAGGGGGCCCCAAGGCCCCCTCTCTAAACTAACGTTAGCTAATGACTTTTTTTTTGGTTTACGCCTTCCCAGGTTAGTTGATGAGTAACGACTTTAATGATAATAACACTATAACGTTAATGTCATTTATGAGAGGAGGCCCCACTTCAAAGGCCCCTCTCTAAACTCTAAGAAGTGACGCAACTAATGACTTTAATGTTAGCTTGTGTCACTTGAACAATTTACAACACTATAACGTTAAAGTGATTTAATGACTTTAACGTTATAGTCATCTTTAACGTTAAAGTCATTAAATGACTTTAACGTTATAACCT
>JANZLF010000005.1:23740548-23754256 GCA_026546835.1 Erythroxylum foetidum | reverse complement strand
ATAAAAATTAATCAATTTATTTTAATTTATAAAAGTTAATTAATTTATAAAAATTGATTGATTGATTTTTAACATAATAGCTATTAAATTAAATCAAATCAAAAAAATTAAAAAATTGACCAATTTAAAATTTTTATTATTAGTCTAATCAAAATAATTCAAATTTTAAAACATGGAGTCAACCTCAATCATCCTTGATTAACAATTATGCCTAACTAATTCAAGAAGAAAACATCGAGTCATCATCAATCATCCTTAAACAACAGTTCTGCCTAACAAAATTCAAGAAGAATCGGACAAGTTAATCACATAATGATCGATAGCGGCATCGTCCTAATCTTTTCAACTTGGAGGATATCTTACGTTATCCACGAGTTCCTCTTGGTATGGAAAGTCAAATTGTTGACAATCACTCTTTGTTGGGATAATGACTCATTTGAAATATATAACACTTTTCAATTATATTTCAAAAGAGTTTAATTAGAATTTGATGGAAAAATCAAAAAGAGATCAGTAACAGCGTACTGAATGAAGTGTGAACAGAAGCGAGATTTGTTATTTGTGGCTTACTTTTCATATAAAAAAAAATAAGAATATGTAAAACGTAAAACATGTGATTTACAAACTGACAGGAACGGATAACACATGGCAATTGTGGGCCGACAGTTTGAAGGTGACAGGACGTCCTGTGGGAAGACTCAAGTCCAGCTATAAATACACACGCGCACACACTGCAAGATGAATACAATACAACAACTGTGTTCATTTCTGTGATCCATATGGCAGGAGCTCTTTCCGCTTGCATATTTGGCACCCTTCCAAGATCAAATCCCATCCAAAGAGCCGTCACAGGCTCCTCCTCACCCGTGTCTCTCAGCCAATGCCAACCTTACTGGACTTCCATAGATGGTGACATTGACGCGCATCTGAAGCATGCCATCCCCATCAGATCTCCGCTCTCCGTCTTCGAGCCCATGCACCGATTGACCTTCTCTGCGCCGTATACCACGGCACCAGCGTTGTGTATAGCGGCGTGTGAGCTGGTGGATGGCCACAGAGACCAGGCCATGGCTGCAGCAGCTGCTTTACGTCTCACGCATGCAGCTGCCTTTGTTCATGAACAGCTTCCGTTGACAGATAGGCCTAGGCCCAAAAATAGGCCCACCATCGACCATCCATTTGGGCCCAACATCGAGCTTTTAACGGGGGATGGAATTGCACCGTTTGGGTTTGAGTTGTTAGCAAACTCAGATGACCCGACCCAAAACAATTCGGAGCGGATTTTACGTGTAATCATTGAGATTGCACGTGCCACGGGTGCACAAGGAAGGATACAGGGGCGATACAACGAGTTGGAGCTGGAGTACGTTCAATCGTCCCACTTAGCCTGGATCAATGAAGTGTGCAAAAAGAAGGAAGGTGAGATGCACGCGTGTGCAGGTGCTTGTGGAGCAATATTGGGAGGTGGAAGTGAAGAAGAGATAGAAAAATTAAGAAAGTTTGGTTTACATGTAGGCATATTACAAGCAATAGGCAGTATGGTTAAAAGAGGAGAGAGGGCGCATATGGAAGTGGTAAGTGGGCTAAGACGTAAAGCTCTTGAAGAGTTGAAAGCTTTTAATCAAGAAAAGATAGGGCCAATTTCTAGCCTTGTTGAACCCGAGTTGTCGCTTAGTGTCAAGTAAACTTATAGCCGCAAATGGAAGTGGTAAGTGGGCTAAAGACGTAAAGCTCTTCACTGTTCGGGAGTCCGATACCTAATCATGTATTCGGACTATTCTTGACCTTAAATATATAAATGAATATGTTTTTAGATTACTAGTTTTCGATTTTAAATCCCTTCTCACTGAAGTTAGAGATGTGAGATTAGTCTTTGTTAAATGGTCTGCAAATAGAATAGCTCATCGGCTTGCTTGAGCTGTTACCATCTTGACGAATAAGATGGTTTGGTCCCAACGATCGCTTATGTGTATTTATAACTCTATTCGGCTAGAAAGTCAATAATAATTCTTACCATTTCTTGTCAAAAAAAAAAAAAGGTAGGGCCAAATCTAGCCTCGTTGAATGTCTTGTAAACTTAGGCATATTATACAATGCAAAAGTTGTGTTTTCCTTTCGATACGAAGACACCTAAAACTTGTACCCATATTGTTGTGTACATATTAGGACGAATTTAGAAAATTTTCTAAATAGAGGCAAAATTTTAATGAAGGTAAAGTTTTATTTTTAATGAGGGACAAAATTTTAATTGAAACAAAATTTTATTTTCTTATGAGATCTAAATTTAAAATAATAATTTTTTATATGAAATTTTTTAAAGATAGTAAGGACTTATCTGTCCATGGTACACATCGAACTTTTTAAGAATAATGAATAATATATTTTTGTATAAATTTTTATCTTGGTGTCTTTGGTTAATATGGGTTGTTGAGGTTTGCCATTTAATATAATATCCCCTCGAAGGCACCACAAGGTCAACAGTGGCTGCAAAGCAACCATAATTGGTCGTGATAACTAGGAGATCATTTGGATTCTATATTATTCAAAGGACACCATTACACCAACTATTCGTCCCTAATAGGTCTAGATGAATGGAAGCCCTTAATTATGAGTTAGTCGCTAACTAAAATCAAAACCTCTTTCTTTCTATTACATAAATTATTAGTCGCCAATTAAAATCAAAACCTCTTTCTTTCTATTACATAAATTCTAAAACTATTGCTTTTTTTTATTTCCAAAATTCTGTTCTGATTTTAAGTTTATTTTTATTTCTGGTATGATGTATATTTTTCAGTTTACCCATTTTTTAGTAGGTATTTGGTTTGAACACGGGGTTAGCTATGGATATGGGTATAATAGTAGAAGGGGATGTGGATGAGTATGAAAAATAAAAAAATGATGTTTGGTTTGTATCTTTGTACGAAGATTAAAAACTGTAACAAGTGTTTCTGTTTCGTTGTTCTTGAAAACCATTAAGATCTTTACAAAACAAATAAATAAACACTAACATAGAAGACAATTCACTATGTGTTTTTTAAAGAGTTAAAACTATATACGAAAAATCAAGTCAAATCACAAAATAATAATTATAAGGGAAAAAAAGGAGCAGATTGGTTTTGTAATTCTCGTTTAATCTATAACCATATGTACTTTCACATCATCCAACCAAATAACAGATCGGTTATTCTCTTGATTAAATCATAAAACGAGAATATATAAGAAAAAAAAAGAGCAAAAGCCCCATTTACAATGAGATGAAATCAGGTTCTATCCAGTTATTTTAACATCAAATTAAAACGAAGGATTTCAAAAAATATACCTGAAGGCACAGAATAAAAAATTCCTTTGTTAATGAGACGTCATAAGGCAGGATGAGAGATCGTAACGAATTGAGAGGCGATAAGGAAATAAAGAGGATGATAGGGCAAGGGTTGTGGATAAAAGAGTAAAAAATAAACGTGATAAAAACTTATATTGGAATGAAAACTCGATACCCACCCTCCTTGGTGGGTTTAGTAGATTTCCAAATTTAATAGAATAAATCCATTACCCTGGAATTGAAAACTCCAAAGCAAATACTGTTTTATAATCATAGGCACTTATATTATTTCTTAAATTATTTAAATATAATGTGAATTATCAACTATTTAACGAAGATGTAGTTGAAATTAATAATTTTTATAAACTACACATTGCAAATCAAGTGCATTGTTATTAATCAAGTCTAGTTACTAAACAAAATTTTCTAATTTAAATGATACTTTTTCCATGAAAATCATCTTGTAATTTTTTAATTTAATATGAGAGTTGGAATTACAATAAAAATATTGTAGAAGTCATCACAAATAATAAAAATAGGAAAATTTTATATATTTACTATAAATCTAATATCCAAATTCATGTCCCTCTTCAACAATTAGGCCTTGTTCAACGAGCTTTTATTTGCAAGTAGTCCAATTATTAATGATTATCTCATTCTTATTATTAGAAGGTTAACAATTATTACAAAAAGGTAGTTACGAAAAAACAGAAATAAAATTTTTTATATATGCATTATAATAAAATATTTAAATTTGTCTCAACATGTGAAACATTAGACGATAAATAAATTCACATCCCTCTTCTTTTATCCATCATGATTTCACTTGGAATTACATTGACCGCTTGTGCTACTCCTTGTGTGATAGATTAGTTTAATATAACTTTTTTTAGAGGTTAAAAATAATATTATAAAAATCAATGTAGGAGTTACAAGTATCAGTAAGTTGGGAGGGGGAAAATGACGTCGGTTGATTGTCATTTTTAAGATATAAAACACGTCATAGTTTAGCTATGATATAAACATAGTGCACCAACTATTGAGAGTTTTACTCTAGGCATAATCTGAAATGTCTATAGGGCATTCGTGAGCCATATATACATGATGCTTACAGCTGATTTCGTGAAGGATGGATGCATAAGCTCTTGGAGAGGAGCTTATCTTTGTGGTGTTCTGAATTTTGCCTCATCCCTATTCCATTATCACCTATAATCATACGTGGATTTTTGTCTTGTGTACGTGCAGGGACAGAGTTAGACTCAACTTTAAGGGGAGCCCAGGGGCCAGCATCTAATAGGGATTTTTTTTTAGGGGGGCCACTTATATTTGTAATTTTAAAAATTTTAATTATATAAGTAATTTTTTAAAAAAATATATTTAAAAGGAGGGGCTATGACCCCCTCCCTAACAACATAACTCCGTCCCTGTGTACACGTAGATGTTTCTTAATTATTTGGAGAGGGGTTCCTTTAAATATGTCTAGGGACATTGGTTAGTCAGTGAAGATCCTGGCATTACGTTCCTCCCAAATGCCAGACATCAAGTAGGCCAAAACAAATTTGAAGATTATCTTGTATTTTTTTGTTGCATTTTCAATTCTGCTACACTAGTGTATGGTATCTGTCCATGGAGCTTATAGGGGCCCTATTCTACATTTATGCATGATGTAGAGCTATATGTTTGTAGATAAATTATAGTTGAAGAGGATTTGGAACTCTAAAAGCCTTGGTTTTCTTGAGGAGATAGGAATCCCTAGGTAGGTTAATGACTATTGTTGGAATTTGATACCAGTAATGTTAGATAGCCATGAGCCTATAGGGTGTACCTTCCTTGATATGTACATGCCACTTGCCTCAGAGTTAATTTGTAAGCTAGATAATCTACTGAACATCCTAAGAGAAATAGTCATGGTGGCAATTGAATCACCATCATCTTTTCAAAGCAGAAGTAAGTCATCAGCAAAGCTTAGGCTGATTATCTTTTCTATTTTACTCTTAGTGTGGAACTTGAAGTCTTTGGATCTCTTAAATACTCTTTGTAAGATCCAGTTTAAGATTTCCATAGTTACTGTAAATAGGCATGGGAGTATAAGATCCCTTTACCTTAAGAAGGTACCTCATTCACTAGTATATTGATAGAGGCTTTGGTGATGCATTGTTTAATCCATAGTGTGAAAAACTTAAGGAAGTCAAAAGTTCTCAGTCCACTGAGTATGAACTTCTAATCTATAGAGTCATAGGTTTTTTGGAAGTCAATTTTTAGAGTACAATTTTTACTATTTCTCCTTTGTTATAGCTTTTCAGTAATTCCTAAAACTAAGTGGATATTTTCACTGATTGATCTACTTAGTATATAAGCACCCTATTGCTAGCCTATATGGTTAGGAGCACTAGCTTAACTCTATCATCTAGTATCCTTCCAATAATTTTATATACTATGTTGGAACAAGCAATAAGTCTATAATGCTTGATAGATCTTTGTTTTCTAACTTTGGGAACTATAGTTATAAAAGAGTTGATTCCCTTAATAACATGTATAATGGTTTCTCCATTCATATCAATGTCTTTTGAAAGAAGAAGGCATTCATCCCATTAAGACTATGAGCTTTATGGGGATTTAGGGACTTGAGGCTTCTGTGTATTTCTTACTAGGGATAGGTTATGAAAGATTTTTTTTTCTCTTCTATGGGTAGATGCTCCTTTAATATTTCCATAATCAGTGTGATAGAGGAGGTCGCATTAGAAGGGGAGCCCAAGGTGTTGGAATAGAATCCCACTACTTCTTCTATGATTTTTTTCTAGCTAATTATTACAACGACATTGTTCTCAAGGATAATGATTTTGTTAGTGGCCTTCCCTTCAATAACTTTTTTTGTGAAAAAACTTAGTATCCCTGTCCCCCTCTGTTAACCAAGGGAATCTTGATCTCTACTTCATCATAGAGATCTCATAGTTCAATGCCTACGAGTACTTGCTTAGAGTACTTGCTTAGAGCTTGCCTCTCCTTCTCTAATAGGCCAGAATTAGTGGGATCATGGTAGAGCTTATTCTGGACTTGAGATAGTTTTGACTTGGAGAGCACTAGTAGTACTTTGTGTCACCAATTTTGTCCTTATGCAATTTTTTGAACTTATATTTTATATTCCTCATCTTTTTAGAGTATATTTACTATTTAGTTCCGTAGAAATCCCCCTATAGTCCTCTTAGGATAGCTATTTCAAAGTCCTTAACCTTTTGGAGAAAATTATTAAATCTAAATGACATTTTTCAAGGTTCTTTAAAATGACAGATATATATAATTCTAGGAGGGTGTTCAAAAAGTAGGGGTTTAAGATATGATACCATGCTTTATGAGAATTTTTGAGTCTATTCCAAATTCACCATACTCCTATCTAGCTTCTTTCTAAAATGCCATTCACCTTATTGTTTGTTGTTCCAAGTAAAGAAGTTAAGTTGGGTTTCCCTAACTCAAAACTTTAGATCATCACTATAGTTTCTAGTACAGACATTGCATTTAGATTTGTTGAGATCCCCTATAGCATTGAAAGACCAATGGCTAGCCATGGCTATTACATAGGAATGTCAATTTTGGCCCAGCTCGCTCGATCTGGTCCAATTTTAGCCCAGGTTGACTAGGCCATGGTCGAGTGATGGGTCAAAATTGTTTGGCTTAACCAAGACACGGGCGGGGCTTAACCAAGACACGGGCTGAGCTTAGGCCAACCTGTGGGTAGGATTGGGTAGGGCCGGGAGAGGCTCGAGTCTGGCCTGGGCCACTGACATATCTAATTGCATGTTAGTTGCTTTTCCCCTAAGCTTATTGCATAAGGAGCGTCGTTGAAAATTAATATTTCAACCATATGTCATATCAATATTGAACACCCACTGTTTTTGTAAGCTCTTTACCTTAATATGAATCATTTGGACCAAAATTTGTGTGTTTAGAATGTAAACCTCCTCTTCATTATAGAGAAATAAGATTCTCCCATGGTGGTGATAACTATAGTTGTTTATCATATTCCACTTATTGTGTAAAAGATTGAGGAGATTGCATTTTTCCTTCTTGATTATGGATACTAAAATATTAAAGATGCTTGGTCTATCATATCATAGTAGTTCCACAATAGAAAAAATTATGAAAGATATGATCAAAATAGTATTCAAATCCATTTATGATCTAAATTTTCTAGGCACATCATGAGTATGCTCAAGTTGATGCTACCACTTAGTCTTAAGACATATCAAAGAAGAGTGGGGAACCTCTCACTAGTTTTTAAAATTTGATATAATGAGATATTTTTAAACCATCAAATGACAATATACTTACCTTAATATTTAGGTAAGAGATCAATAATCCTAAGTTATTTTACTCTATTCATAAAATCATTTTAGTCTAATAACTTATAGGGGGTTAGAAAGGCCCTTACTTTATCCCACACATTGTACTGTTATTAGCCTAACCAAGCAACATATACTTAAACAAGATGGATCAGGTGATAGGGAGGATTTAATAATAATTTTTATATAATTGAATTAATTATATTAAGGAAATTTCAAATTGATGAGAAAGAGAATTATGGAGAAGAAGTAAGCTTTAATGTTTCCTAAGGCAATGGAGCCATCATTGTGGCGAAGGTAAAAACCATCCAATGTAAAGTAGCCTTTCATTCATTTATTCTATCGTAAACCCCTACAAGAATTCCTCAGCCCAAGAGAATTAGAAAATTCTTTTGGATTCCACTTATCATTTTAAAAAGAAATGGTATTTTCATTTGATTATAACTTTTTTTATAGTTTCCCAACATCCGTTCCATAGAAACCTTTTAAGAATTCGATCAATTGCTTTGATGAAAGTGCACGTAATGCTAAGTGGGATGCCTAATATTGATTTAGGGAGTTCAAAATAGAGGTGATTAATTAAGCCTTTCGATAGGATTGAATCATCTTATATTTTCTTATGCATTTCAATTGTCTTTTCAATCCTATTGTTGTGTTTAAATACTCAATTTGCGTTTATCTTATGTTTACATATAGATTAAAGGAGTGAACACAAATATATGATAAAAGGAAGAAGTTTGACAAAGTTGGAGAGCCATCTATGGAGGGGAAACTATCAAGGGCATTCGGAGGAGAATCAGAGAAGAAGAAGGAGAGCGATAGTAGACTGAGCTACTCGATTAGTCATAATTAGAAAATAAAGATAGAGAAAGTCAATGCCAAAATAGAGATGATGAACAGGAGGAAGAATTTGAAGTTTAACGTTATTAAGGGGAAGAAGAAGCATTTACTTTGATGTATGATGAAAGAGAAAAAGAAGAAAAAGAAAGAGAAAGAGAACCACCCACTCACACATCACCAAAGGCAAAGCACAAACCTAGTGGCAACTAAAGACAGTGGTGAAGGTGATAGATATGCATCATTCTATGTGTGTACAATTCAAAAAGAAATGAGAATAACTCAACAAGCGAAAAGCTCAAACACTCATGTATAAACAATTCAAGAACACCCAAGAAGATTTCATATTTTGCACAAAAGCGATCAATTCCATTGACTTTTCCAACTCTACAGCCTTGTCCTCACTACTTATCAAGACTTTGATTGACCCAGAAGAACCAACCTATGAAACATTTTCTCTTCTAACCACAGAATTCTATAACTTGTGGCCACATGTCCCCAGAAATATAATTGTGGTTCAAAGCAGATATATATTTCACTGTATACATCTCTTAACCAAAATCTATCTCTTTCAATGTTGTCACAGTTCGATAATGGAATAAATGATAAAGCTGAGACCTTTGCAAAAAGAACAATGTCCTTGTAGAACAAGCTTAGTGTGTAGTAATATGTTATTTGTTGGTCTAGTACTGGAAGGAATAATATCATTTTGATGTGCATTTGATACACAGAGCAAGTGGGAGTGCCAAACTTGGAACAAGTTCCAAGAATATAGTATGCAGATGATTAAATAAGGAAAAAAGTTGGAGATGAGTTATGCTTCTAATCACGTTTACAATAATAGTAATTAATAAATGATGTTTTTTAGATGATCATGGTTACTCTCATTCGATGGGGGTAAGGTCAAGTTGTCAATGTGTTGACCTTAATCATTTGGTTAGGAATGGACGGTTTGGTTCTATTTCAACTAACCTTTCATTTTTTTTCTTTCCTTGATGTTTTGTAATGACAATTTTCAATTTTTTTTAATATTTTAAAAACTAAACCAAAAGATTTAAAAAGTTTAATTAGTATTAGACTATTATAAAATTGGTTAAAAATAAAACAAAATTGAAGAATTTAAATTATGGTTAAAAGAGCCTATTTTTATTCATCAAATTTTAATTAAAAACTAATTAATTTGCAAAAATCAACTGATTAATTATTCATAATAAGGATTATTATTTATTAAAATAAATTAAATTGAACCAAAAAGTTGATTTTTATTTCTTATTTATTATATATTGGTTGAACACTTAAACCTTAAACCTTTAAACCTTAAACCTTTCTTTTGGCATGTTTGATGCTCTGTCCTATTTTTAAACATTGATAAATAGGTTTAGCTATAATAAAACTAGCATTTTTTGTTTAACCTATTTTGTAGATATCATTAGAGGTCAGACACTTGTGTGACTACGGTGATTGAGATGCATCGATTTCAGAAATTGTTCAAGGGATATGACAAGAAAAGGATCAAGCTTCAGAATAAGGTGTAAATTAAGATTCATGTTTTATTTTGATTTAATTATTAATCAACTTATAAAAATAAAGTGATCTTTATTTTTAAGAAAACAAAACACGAAAAGTTTTTGTAATTATTCTATTGCGAATGGGATTTGATTTTATCCCAACTTCTTAGCAATTTTACCATCTTTTCCGGCACCAAGTGAGTTTAACAGTTTAATGTTGGATAGCCAACCTTTACATCCTTCAACAGGGAGGAAGATCGTCTATTCCTTTAACGTTATGCCCTCTGTACCCAAGTAATGCTAACCATCTATTTTATTGTAATGAATGGCTTGGGAATCAAGGGATATTAGTGATATTACTTAATTGTAATTGTAGTTTTTGTATAGTTTAAAGGCGTTTTTGTAAGTATGCATCTTTGGACATGTGTAGCCTAATTCTTTGAGATATATATTTCAGTAAAGGGAGTGTTGGCTATATACGACCAGTCTCTACCAAATTCTTGGTGTCTTTGTTGTTTTACCTGGTATTAGAGTAAGGAATTTTTTTTTTAATTTCTTCATCTATTCTTATGAGATTCTACTGTTCAGTTTTGATCTGAACTTTGCTTTCCCTTCTCTTCATTTATTTTAAATTAATTTGTTTGATTAGAGTTGTTTTTTATGGCATCTGAAAAGGGAGATTTCATTACCATCAAATTTGATGGTGGCAAGTATCCAAATTAGAGGTTCCACTTTCAGTTTTTTGTTCAAGGGAAGGGTCTTTGGGGACATATTGATGGTTCTATCACAAAACCATCTGTGGAAGGGAAAGAATTGGCAGATTGGTTGGTCGATGATGCAAAGATTATCTCTTGGATTCTGAGTTCAGTTACCATATACATTGGGTCATCTATGAGAGGTTTCCGTATTGCAAAGGAGATGTAGGACTGTCTTGCCAAGGTGTACCAACAATCTAATCTTGCCTGTAAGTTCCAAATTGAACATGACATTTTTTCAATATTCTCAGGGAGATAAAAATATACACTAATATTATGTTGAGTTCATCACATTGTGGTCTGATCTTGAGGTTGCTAGTATGGAGAATATTACCAATAATTGTTGTGTTCGGAATTTGTCTGCTTTACATGATGAAAGAAAAGTTATGCAATTTATCATGAAGCTCAGGCCAGAATATGAACCTATTAGGGAAAATATTTTGAGCCAGACTACTGTGCAAGATATTAATTCAGTCCTTAATGAATTATTGTGCAAAGAGGCTCGCTTGATTACTCAAGCATCTTTAGGGAGTAATAAGGGAGTAGAATCAATTTTTATTGCTAGAAGAATTAAAAAAAGGAAAGCTCAGAGAGATTGGTCTAAGGTTTAATGCCACGAATGTAAGGAGTATGGCCATATGGTTTCTCATTGTAAGAAGAAGAATTTTTGTGATTACTGTAAGAAACATGAGCATATCATTACTGAGTGTACTGTTAAAGGATTTAAGGGAGCATTATCTCAATATACTCTCAAAGCCTATAATGTTCTCACTGGTAGACAAAGTGAGGTGTCCTCATCCTCCACTCTAGTAGGTACTTCCTCCAATATGCTCACTACTGATGTGAAGAACTTGGTAGAAAACACGATATCCACTACAATTTCCTATGCCTTTTTTACTATTGGGTTGTCTAGTAAGGATTCATTTCCTAATCACTTACCTTGGATTATATATTCTAGTTGCATTAATCATATGATTGGTACCCGTCCTTTAAATATGCCTTTTAAGCCTTTTATTGGTACAAAGAAAATTCTTGCAACTAGTGCTAATGAGCTTGATATTATTGGTACAAGGATTTCTCATTATCTCTAGCTCCCACATCTGACTTATCTTTACCAAATGTTCAGGTTATTCCTAAACTTACAGCCAATCTTATTTCCATTGGGCAATTGGTTGATGATACTAATGATAATTTTGTCTCTTTTTTTCGCAATAGATGTCTTATTTAGGACCTGCACATTGGGGAAGTGAAAGGGAAGGGGTAAAGGATGGGTTGTCTATATGCTTTGGATGTGCATCAACCTACTCACAATTTTGGAAATTCTTTACATTGTTTATCTGCCTTTTCTTCTAGTGTAGGCTTCAATAATGTTTGGTACTTATGGCATAAACAACTTGGCCATCCGAACTCTGAGAAAATTGATTTTTTGTTTCGATCAAGATTGTTAAATCAAAATTCTTATCTCTTTCTTCTGTTGACAAGTCTTGCTCCACATGCTCTTTAAATAAAAGTATTGTTTTGCCTTTTGTATCTGGAACCAATACTACCATTGCTCCTTTTGATGTTATGTATATTGATGTTTAGGGGCCTGCTCCTTGTACATCATGTATGGGGTTCCGATATTTTCTTACTTTCATTAATGATCACACTCGTTACATATGGATATATTTTCTTTGCAAGATGTCCAAAATTTTTCCTTACTTCAAAATTTTAAGAGTCATTATTGCCACTCAATTCTATACAAATATTAAGATATTAAGATTTGATTCAGAGGGTGAGTATATTGATGGGGACTTTAAACAATTCTTAGATAAAAATGAGATTTTATATCAATATTCGTGTCTTGGCACACCATAACAAAATGGTGTGTCAGAGAGGAAAAATAGACACATCCACCCTCTTAAGTGAATCTTATGTTCCTTCTAATTTTTGGGTTTAGGCAGCTACTACAACTATTTATCTCATAAATCGTCTTCTTACCCCAGACCTTAAATCAAACTTCTCCTTTTGAGGTCCTATTTAAACATCCACCATATTACTCCAATCTCTATGTATTTGGGTGTATGTGTTTTGTTCATTTACCCCCTCATGAGCGTACTAAGTAGAGTTTAGAATTTCGTACTGTACTAGCCGAAAATCGGTACCGATACTGGTACAAAGGTACAAAACAAAAATTCCGACTGATTCCGACAGTTTTGGGTCGGTACCGGCCGGTACCATAAAAACTGGAAAATTCCGAGTGATTTTGGTAATTATAATATTTCTAGGGACCTAGTTGCAAAAAAAAACCCTAAAAATCTAACCCCCCGGGACATTCGGCCTCCAGCAGCCTCACTCTCTTCTCTCTTCTCTCTTCTTGCTGTTGCTGTGCCGTCAGTCTCCGCCGCCCTCTGCCGCCTGATCCTTGTCGTCCGTCTCTCTCCCGTCGCGTCGCTCCCCCTCCCTGGTTTGGATCTGGACTCCGGTGGTCTCCTCGAGCCTTCCTCTTCTCGTCCGTCCTTCTGTCGAGTCTTCACTCTTCTCCGTCGCGTCGTCGGTCCTCCACGCCAGCTTCAGCCTTCTCGTTCGTCCTCCTCGACTCTTCGACGCACTAGACGACGGGAAGACCACCTCCGGAGCACATGACCTGACACCAACCCGGATTGACACTGAAGACCCGATTATTTTTTGGGTGTATGTTTTTTATTTTTGTTCCATTTTTTATGCATTTTGAAAATGATTGCTTCTGATTGTGTTGGTTGTTAGATTTGGAGAAAAAATTGGAAGTGAGTTTCAGTTGATTTGGAGAAAAAATTATGTTAGATTTGGGGAAAATTTTGGAATTGGATGTTGGATGTTAGATTTCGGTTGGAATGAATATTTCGGTTAGAAGTGAAAATTTGGATGTTGATTTTGATTGTGTTTTGTCATTTGTCATTTGTGAATTGTGAGTTATGAAATTGAATTGAACCG
>JANZLF010000005.1:23703070-23721860 GCA_026546835.1 Erythroxylum foetidum | reverse complement strand
TAGGTTATGAGTTTCGTACCTGAATTATGGGAGAAAAATACCTTATATATGGCTTTGCAGTTAGGTTTAGGTTTTTTCCGTGTTTGCATGGGAGACTCTCTTCAACTTATGGGCCGAAAAGGGACATGGGCTTTAGGCGCAGGACTGATCTTCGATTAATGGACCGATCAGCCCATGGGTCATCTTGACTGGATCCGGGCCCAACACGGTCGACCCAACCAGTTACCATATATGCTTGCTAATATAAATTATAACTAACGACGCTATTTCACAAGAATGTTAATTATTTTAAATGCTTAAAATGTATTAACGTAAAATATACATTATTTTTCTTTTCTTTATATTGTTTCGTATCATTTTTAATATATTACTAAACTTTATAAAGTTTAATTTAATTCTAATTCTATTTAAGTTTGTAAGAAAAATTTTTAATTTCGTGGATTCTTATTTCTAAGTTGAGATTTAGAAAGTATTTTAATGCTAATTTTTATACATCATTTTCAATACTAATAAGTGGCAACTATTAAACATATCTAACTTTCATAGCAATGTAAGTATGTTTGAATAGCAGTGAAAAAGTTGAATAAACATATCGGAAAGAACCAAATATTGACCATGTTAATGATTTGTTTAGAAATGAAGATGATGTGGATCCTAATTGTTCTAGAGAATATTTAACTATAGACATGGCTGTCATACTTCCAGATATCTTAAATATCAAAATAGAAAATGACAAAGATGAAGATGATTCAAACTTTGATGGCATTAACAAAGATTGGATGGATATTGATTAATAATTCTTTTAGAGAAAGTTTCTAGTTATTTTTCTTTTTCTATTCAAAAAATTTAATTTTCTTTACTATATGTTTCAATAAAATTTACTAATCTAACAATTGTTTATTATAGATATTTATAATAAAAAAACGAAGAAAAAAATATGTAACCAAGTTTGTTGCACTGAGTTTATGAACCAAAAGATTCAATAATGAAGAGCAATGACAAATCGTTAAAGAAAAGACACCAATAATAATTCCAACTGTTATCCATGAAGAGGTATATATTTTCTCTTTTTTTATGGCATATATATGTAATTATTCTATCGTTAAATCTAGTGTGCATGTAGTTGCCATAACAATAGTCAGTTCTAGTCCTCTTTGTATTATGAATAGAATATTTCTAATTATTAATACAGACAAATAAACTTATAATTTATTCCTGTTCCATTCCATAATTTTAATTGTCATAAATTTAGAGTCTCCTATACCTGAGTTTGCTCAGATGCCTCCGAGAATTCTTGTGAGGTGAGAAAGAAGATATGATAAATTGAGAAAATAAGGAGCTATGCACTTCTACGAAGGTACAGAGCCGGTTGAAGCAGGAGGGTGGCTTGAGCAAACTGAAAGAGTGTTCGACCAGATGGACTGTGAAGCAGATGAGAAATTCGATTATGTTGTCTCACTCTTTCAAGGTCCCGCATATCAGTGGTGGAAAACTGTTCCAGGCAGTACCATCACCTTATAGTTTGACCTAGGAGGATTTCCTGAGAGTGTTCCATGAGAATTACATGCCGAAGGTTTACTTGAATCTGAAAATGAAAGAATTTTTAGAACTGAAGCAAGGCGGGCTCATAGTGGCAGGCTGTGAGATAAAATTCAATGAGCTAATGAGATATGCAACTGCTTTGATCCCAACTAAAGAAGATAATTGTAGACTATTTGAGGATGGTTTGAATATGGAGATCAGAACAAGAATAAACATTTCTAACTTGAACAGTTTTACAGAACTAAAAGCGGCATCAATCAGAATTGAACAATTATTGAAAGATGGTCAGGCAGAGAGCAGACAGGAGGGTAAAGGAAAGAGGCAGGATGAATCTCAGATTGATTCTGACAGAAGCTTCAGAAAGCGTCAGAACAGATCATCTCGATTCCAGTTTAGATCGAGACAATCTGGATCTCGAGAAAGAGGTAGATTTGTTCAGTTTGGGGGAGGTAGAGGACAGATGTTTACCAGTCAGTCGCACCAATTGCCTGAATGTGAGCATTGTGGTAAAAAGCATGGTGGTGAGTGTTAGCGGATAACAGGAGCATATTTTCGATGTGGCTCATATGAGCATCAGATCAAAGATTGCCCTGAGATGTCGAAGTCCCAGTCTGGAACTAAAGGAAGAACTATGATTGAGACTTTGGTTCAGCAGAGTAGAGTTGGTAGACTTGCACAGACAGGCAAAAGTAAAGGTAAGACTCAATTAACAGAGCCCAGTGTCAGGACTGAGGTGTAGAGCAACCAGTCGCAATCTCAGGCCAGGGTCTATGCCATTACCAAACAGGCGACGCAGAACTCTCTAGACGTGGTAGCAAGTGTGTTGAATATTTTTACTTTTGAAGCATATGCACTAATAGATACATGATCTACACATTCATTCATCATACCACACCTGGCATCTAGATTGCATTGTGAGCGTGAGATACTGAAATGTGGATTGGTAGTGAGTACTCCAGTGGGTAGTACAACAGTGATCGGTGAGGTATGTAAAAAGTTTATAGTTCGAATTGATTAGGCAGAACTAGAAGCTGATGTGATCGTTTTGCAACTGAGAGAGATAGACCTCATCTTAGACATGGATTGACTCACTGCTCATAAGGTAGTGATGAATTGTTATACTAAGGAGATACTGCTTGAATCCCCTAATCAGCCGAGAGTAGTGTTTCGAGGAGTTAGTCAGGCAATGCTAGCCTGACTAATTTCATTTTTGAGTACTTTAAGGTTGATCCGAGGTGGATGTGAGGCTTATCTGGCCCACGTGGTGGATACTCGGAATGAACAAACCATTCAGTACATTCCAGTTGTTAGGACATTTTTGGATGTGTTTTCGACTGAACTACCAGGATTACCCCTAGATAGGGAGGCAGAGTTCACTATTGATATTGTCCCAAGTGTCGCTTGTATATCAATTCCTCTATATAGGATGGCGCCTGTTGAACTGAAGGAACTAAAAACCCAATTACAGAAGTTGTTAGATAAGGGTTTTATCAGGCCTAGTGTGTCATCTTGGGGAGCTCCGGTATTTTTTGTAAAGAAGGATGGTACTCTGAGATTGTGCATTGATTACCGGCAGTTGAATCGGATAACAGTTAATAATAAGTATCCACTGCCGAGAATCGATGATTTGTTTGATCAGTTACAGGGAGCTCATGTGTTCACAAAGTTAGACTTAAGATCGGGATATTACCAGCTAAGGATAGCTGAGGCAGCTAAGGATATGCACTTCGAGCTTTTGGTAATGCCATTTGGATTGACTAATACTCCGGTAGGTTTTATGGCATTGATGAATAAGGTATTTCAACCCTATTTATATCAATTTGTAATTATTTTTATTGATGACATTTTGGTTTACTCGAGGTGTAGAAAAGATCATGTGGCACATCTGAGATTTGTTCTTCAGACAATAAGGGAGAAACAGTTATATGTCAAGTTCAGCAAATACGAATTTTGGCTTGATCGAGTAGTATTTCTAGGTCACATTGTGTCTGGACAGGGCATTCAGGTGGACCCAAAGAAAATAGAAGCAATAATGAAGTTGGAGGCTCCAAAGAATGTGTCTAAGATTCGAAAATTCCTTGGATTAGTCAGTTATTACAGAAGGTTTGTCGAGGGATTTTCACTGATTTCAGCCCCTTTGACAAAACTTTTGAGAAAAAATGTGCCTTTCAGATGGAGTGATGATTGTCAAAGGTGTTTTGAGGAGTTAAAGCATCGGTTAACTTCAACACCTGTGTTAGCTATCCCATCGAGTTCTGGAGGTTATGTTGTGTACAGTGATGCGTCACATCAAGATTTAGGAGGTGTACTAATGGAGAATGGTAAAGTAATAGCATATGCATCGAGAAAATTGAGGCCTCGTGAATTTAATTATCCAGTTCATGATCTGGAACTTGTTGCAGTAGTATTTGTTTTGAAAATTTGGAGACACTATCTGTACGAAGAAACTTTTCAGGTGTTCACTGATCACAAAAGTTTGAAATATCTGTTGAGCCAGAAAGAGTTGAATATGAGACAGAGAAGATGGATTGAATTATTAAAAGATTATGATTATACCATTGAGTATCATCCTGGCAAAGTTAACGTTGTAGCTGATGCATTGAGAAGGAAATCATACAGCAGTGTGGCAAAAGTACAGTTATCGAGATTACCGAACCTAGTTTAGTTGAGAGCATTGAATGTTGAATTAAATTTGGAGAAAAATGATACATTGATAGCTATCTTGAAGTTGAGACCTGTTTTGGTAGAAAGAATCAAAGAGGCTCGAGTAGAGATCCAGATTTAGTGAAGTTAATTGAGAAGTTGAAAGTGAATCCAGATTCTAAGTTTGAAGTGAGAGATGATATTTTGAGGTTAAAACAAAGACTATGTGTGCCTAACGTTGATAATTTGAGAAAAGAGATTTTAGAGGAAGCACATTTAGCAGCTTATGCTATGCATCCTACTACTACCAAGATGTATAACACGCTGAAACAACATTACTGTTGGCCTGACATAAAAAAACAAGTAGCAGAGTTTGTTTCTAAATATATAACTTACCAGTGAGTGAAAGCCGAGCACCAGGCTCCGGTTGGGAAACTACATTTGTTACCTATTCTGGAGTAGAAATGGGAAGGAATCACGATGGATTTTATAATGGGTTTGTCGAAGACTCCGAGGCAACATGATGCCATTTAGGTCATTGTGGATAAACTGACCAAATCGGCTCATTTTTTCCAGTGAGAGAAAATCTTTCATTAGATCAGTTAGCTCAGTGATAAGTGAATAAGGTTGTGAGGTTACATGGGGTTCCAGTGTCCATAGTTTCAGACAGGGATCCTAGATTTACCTCGAGATTTTAGGTTAATTTATAGGCAGCTTTGGGTACTAAACTGAATTTTAGTGCGACCTTTCATCCTCAGATAGATGGTCAGAGTGAGAGAACGATTAAGACTGTCGAGGATATACTTAGAGCTTATGTTCTGGAGTTTCAGGGAGCATGGGATAAATATATATCTTTGATTGAATTCGCCTACAATAATCAGTATCATAGCAATATTGGTATGGCTCCATATGAGGCCTTGTACGACAGAAAGTGTCGTTCACCTTTATACTAGGATGAAGAGGGTTTAAGAATTGTCGAAGGCCCGTAGTTGATTTAGGACATTGTTGATAAGGTAAAATTGATCCGTAATAGAATTAAAATGGCACAAGATAGACAAAAAAAACTATGTGGATCAACACAGGAGAGATATGGAGTATCAAGTTGGTGACAGGGTATTTATGAGAGGATCACCTTGGCGAGGTGTATTGAAATTTGGCAAGAAGGATAAGTTAAGCCCGAGATATGTTGGTCCTTATGAGATAATTGAAAGAATTGGACCATTGGCTTATAAGTTAGCCTTACCTGCGAAAATGGCTCAGATATTAGGCGATATTGGTCAGATCCAACTCATGTGATACCAACTCAGGAGATTGAAGTCTTTAGTAATATGAGCTATGTAGAAAAACCAATTAAGATAATTGGCTATCAGAATAAGCAATTGAAGAATTGAGTGATTCCAATGGTGAAAGTCTTTTGGAAGAATCATTCTAGTGAAGAAGCCACATAGGAAACGGAGGAGCAGATGAGGACTCAATACCCCTACCTATTTGATCATTCAGGTAAGAATTTCGAGGACAAAATTTTTGTTAGGATGGGAGAATTGTAACATCTCGTTACCCATTTTAACGCTAGAATAGTAAATTATGGGAAATTTATGTGGAATTAGCGAAAAAAAGCATGACATGTATAAGTTAATTGTGACATATAGATTTATTTTGCACATTCATATGATTGTACATGCATTCATTGGCATTTTTGGGTAAATTTGATTTATAAGTGAAAATTGTGGATTAAATTGGAGTGTATTAATTGTGATTTGACAATTTTGATATATTTTGGATATTTTGAAATTTTTGGTGAATTATTTGAACTGAAAATTTATTTGGTGGTAAAAATTTATTTAGAGATTATTAGTAATATTTTGGAATTTTTGGAAATTTTAGGATTTTTTTATGAAAATTTTGGGATATTTTTAAACTAAGAAAAATGGACAAATGACATAATAACATGTAACACTTATAAGAGGCTAATAAGTGCCTCACATGCAAGGGGGCACGTGTCTCTAAGTTATTAAAGCAAGATATTAGGCAGGAACTTTCATTGTTCTCTCTTTGGATACCTGTTCTTCACCGAGTTTTGGTCTTCATTCTCATGCTATGATTTTCTGAAAATAGGGTAACTAAACGTCTAAGTTTCTGAGTTCCATAACTGATTTTTGTGTGTGATGTTTTGCTTGTTGGAATGAAACACATGCATGAAATAGATGAGTTGTAGTAACTATGCATGAAACTGTAGGTGAGTTTTGATTTTTGGTGTTTGGTTTGAATAGTGAGTTTTGAATTGTTTGAGAGAAAGATGAGCTAGACTGGGAGTTAAATGAAGTTAAAGAGTGGATAAAAAATGAAATAATATGCATTGGAGGTAAATATGAGAATTTGAAGATTTACAGTAGAGAGAGAGAGGAAATTTATGAAACTTTAGATGTTAAATGTTTGAAGTGTAATTTGAGTCTAACTTGTTGCCAAGATTTTTCTAGATATGGAAATGTAGAATGGATGGTTTAGAAGTAAGAAATTTAAACAAGAAACAAACAAATAAAGAGAGAAGAAATGCAGTTCGGTGAAGAAGATGATGAATAGTATGGAAAAAAATTTCTGGTTTTGGCATTTGTAGCTAATGTTGCACTTTGAGTTGTTTAGCATAAGACTAGTTGCAAATGAAGGAGTAAATGTAAGGGTATAACTTTGTGATGAGGAATTAAATAGAGGAGAGGAAGAAGATAGAAGAGTGTTGCTCTAAAAATGTGAAGAATTATGTGCAAAAACGTGATTCTACAGTAAAAGGGTGGTAATTGCTTGTATAAGTTTTTGAACAGAGTATTTCATTGAACAACCCTTAGTCTTTTGCCTATAACTTTTTCATCCAAACTCTAAATAACTTGAAACTTAGATAAATAGATTCCTAAGACATTTTTTTTCACTCTATAAAAATTTATAGTTATTTGGATTGATTTGAAAGTGATTGATAGGATGAAAGTGTGGAAGTCTGTTGGAATGTTATGAACTGGAAATTTTCATGATCATGTTTCGGTTTTCTAATTATAACTTGAGCTTTAGATTTTTGAATGAGTTAATTTTTGATTCATATTAAACTAGAGACATATTTCTACAACTTTTGTGAAGAAATCGAATTTTAATTCTTTCTCTATAATTTTCAAAATTGGCATGAAACTGAGTTTTAGCTTAGGCTGTAGCACCACCAGGGACATAAATTATGTCCTGTGATTATTGAATAAACTGTATTGATTTTTCTTAACTTTAAATTGGTATAAAGTTTGTAACTTTTGGATATTTGAGTTGAAATATATGAGTTGTACAATTAGAGGGTATGATCATGTACTAGCCAAAATTTCAAATATGCACAGTCTATGGCATTTTGTACATAACTAATGGAATATTGAATAAATTGGATGATCTTGGAGTTATTAGAAACTTAAAATACTGTAGAACAACTTTCCAGAAGGAATTTTTGCCTAATTTTGTCATTTACCCTACCAGATTAATTATGCAAAGTTGACTGGAAATCATATGGGTAGAAAATCTGAAGTGGTCAATTAGGTTATGAAATTGATTTCACGATGTTTTATTTTGGTCCAAATTGTAAGTACCAAATGATATTAATGAGGGCTTTGATATCTGATCGGCTTGATGATGAAAATTACAATAAGATACCTGGAATTGTCATTGAACATGCATTGTGCATACTTTCTATACATTGATGTGCATAAAAGAACATTTGTATATTTATGCAAAAATGTAATATTTGTGAAGTTATTGTGTATGTTTTAGAGGAGCATATTGGACATCAGTTGGACATTGTCGAACCATCCAGGCAATAGCTTCTTGGACTGTACTGTGAGTCAACCTAGATGATTTCCTAGAATTGATTTGATTTGAATTTAATTTAATTTATTACACTTCCAATATTATTGAATTATTTTTGAGTTGTTTCTGGATTCTGGACCTGAGGTCTGAGGAGTTTAATAGTTGGGCATGTATTGGGAGTGTTTTGATTTGATATGAATTTGAAGAATTTAATTTGATTTATTAAACTTTCAATATTATTGAACTGTTTTTGAGTTGTTTCTGGATTCCGGAGGAGTTTAATAGTTAGGCATTTATTGGGAGTGTTTTGATTTGATACGAATTTTGATATTTGATTCTTAACGAAAATTGAATGCCAGACTTAGGTTCGATGACTGTGAAATCTTGCCTCATCATTTGTATAAGATTGTGATATATGAGATTTTCTAAAATTGTTGCATTTCATAAAATACATGCTCAGATAAAGGCGTTGTGACTTGAGTTGCCAGTATGAAGCACTTCCACGTAGAGCTTTGCTCTGTGATTTCTAATTTTGCGCGTAGAGCTATGCTCTGTGATTCTGTTTGACAGAGCCTTATGGGCTGGTATTTGTATAAGTTTGTGATAGGCACTTGATCACAACAATAAGAAAGAATGTGAGTCTCATGCATATAACATTATAAGATTGAAATTTATTAAATGATTTGCAAAGCTGAATGAGTGATAAATTGATGCGATTTATTTGCTATACTTAGTAATGTGAACTATGTGATCTTATGATATACCATGTTGTGTGAACATCTAGAGTGTGTTTAAGATCTGAATGGGTGTCTATAAAATATGTATTATGTGTATGTGATCCGGTGAAATCATCAATGATGGTTCACTCATTGAGTTCACAAAACTCATAAAAATTGCAACGTGATTTTTCAGGTACGAGACAGGAGACCAAGTTCTTAGATAGAAGGACCCTTTGGATTTTGCTATGGCTCAGAGGTCTGTCAGCTGGCTCCAGGAGTGTTGTGTCTTGTATTTTGTTATTTTTTTAGAACCTATATGAGGTTATGTAAATATTTGTTTAAAGGAAATAGTGTAATTTTTTTATTAATGCAATGAATGGTTTTAAATTTTAGTGACTTCCGATTATGTTAGATGATGCCAAGTCTAAATTGCTTTTGCTTTTGCTCTAACATGCTATTATCATAGGATATGTACTATGCTTGAATGTTGGGTATGTACCTTGTGGTAGTGGGATGTTGCAATAACAATATGTAATATCATATTGCTAAATAGTTTTCTAGCCAAGCAAGCACACATTTTCTTCTAACCAAGCAAGCACACATTTTCCAATACATGTGCATATTCACAATTCAATTTTCATTTCTGTAATAGTTAAACTATTTGAATTTATTATCTGTTATCCTGATAACATGACGCTTAAATAGCATATATGACTATTGGAATGGGCATACCTTGTAGCTGATTGGAGGCCTTCAAAGCTGCAAAACACGTTTTAAAGTAGCTGCAAAAGCATTGAGAGGAACCATGTAAAACAAAATTAACTTAAAACTTTAATTTTTGTAAATATCTTAACTATAACAAGCTGCAATTCTAAGAAGATTAAATTACTTAAATGTAGCAAGCTTGAACATATCATGAAATATTGTCAATTCAAAATTTATGAAGCTAATATTGGAGTCTCTGGCATAGAAGATAAGAAGAAATCAAAACATGTTCCTGAATTCAATGTTTGTTTTGTCAACTCATAAAACAACATAAGTAAAATAGTCAGCAATTTCCACATAAGTTTAGAGATCAATGCATGCTAAAATGCTTTTAAGACCTAACTTCATCCAAAAGCTAAAGGACGAGTTAAAGTGGTATAAAGATATCAAAAAATTTGTAGGTTTGTTAAGTCAAACCTCCCAATAAAGTAAGTTGACATGAAGAGTAAAATTATGAATGCTGGTATGATCATATCTGAGAGATAGAGCTCCATGTAGAAAGAACTATAGTAAGAACATCATTAGAAATGAGTCAAATTTTAATGATAGTAGGGAAGAACCTAATGAAATGAAAGGTTATTGCTTTCAGCCATCCAAATTTGGACTGCAGATACTTCCGACATAACAGTCATACGAAGACAAACATCCCAATCTAGAAATTTCGTCTTCTTTCTCTTTGTTTGGGAAACTCAATAGCGAAATTCAACTACTGAACCATATAAGAAACTGGTTGATAAGGTCAACGCAAACACCAAGCTCAAGCTACCATTTTTCCATTTCCCATTTTCAGCACCATATGGAAAAACTGAAAGAAAAGGACACAAACACTAAAATGATATGGAGACAAAAAAAAACCTAGATGAAATTCATGGCCGAGCTTGGCCCTGAATTTACTCCCATTGTCATAAAAATGTTCAAAACCAAGAAACTCACAAAAAAATGAATAATACAAACATCAATGAAAACCCCTACCAAAAATCCTATCAATCCAAACAAATCACAAACAAAACTCCATCAAAACCATTCACCCAATCGAAACCCATCACCTAATTGAAACAACAGGAATAAATTACCTAGAATTTGGAAATGGTAGAACGTTGGGTTGACTTCAATAAAGAGTGAATTTGGAGAAGAGAATCACAGACTTGAATAAGTGGAAGAAGTTTCAGGAGGGAGGCTTAAAGAAGTTTCAGACATCGAAGAAGGATAAGAAGTTTCGGGAGGCTTAAACATGAGCAGGATAAAGTTGTCTTGAATAAGAATAGTTACTTTTGGAATAGATAAATATAGATAGGGATCGGTTTTATCTATTCCCCAAAGTTTAAGAATAGATGCTCCTGATGATTACTTATTCTGTGTTTGTTTCTAACCAAACACAGGTTTAATAGTATGCTAGGAATAGAATAGCTATTCCCTTGAACCAAACAAGTTGTTAGTGAATCTACAATTCTTTGCTTAAATCATGCTGCTTATTTACTTTAATTTCTTAATTTTAGTTTCCTTAATTAAAAACCATAATCAATCATTAGGCTAGATAATAGAATAATAGTAATTATTAGTACTCACCGTTCTTGTGGGATCAACCCATATTTACCGATACTAGCTACAACTATATCGTGCACTTGCAGTATTAAATATTAACAACTCATGAAAAATTCAAATAAAAAACCCACATAAATCTTAAAGGGAGCTAGAGGAATCAGGCAGGAAGATCCACTGTCTCCCTACTTGTTCACAACTGTTATGGAAGTTCTCATCAAAATGGCTCAAAAGCATATTTCCAATATAATGGAATTTATGTTCCATTATAAATGTAAGGAATTGAAATTATATTATTTGGCTTAAATACACGATCTTTGTATTCTTTTGTGGAAAGAATCCCTAATCCTTGAAGTTCATAATCGATACGCTAAATATGTTCTCATCTATATCTGTCCTAAGAATTAATTTTGACAAAAGCAAGTTACTAATCTCTACTGGTGTAGCTAATGCTTCCACACTTTAACAAATCTCTAGAATGCAGGTTCGATAACATATTTTTACATGTCTTGGTTTATCAATTTTCCTTAAGAATCCAAAGTTTTCCAACTACTCTAAGACTATTGAGCTCATAAAAAGGAAAGTGGGATCTTAAAAAATAAATATCTTTCATTTGTTGGTCACATTCAATTAACAAAAAACATCCTCCCAAACCTACAAACTTATTGGGGTTCTTATATGATGCTTTTTAAAAGACTATTAAGGAGTTGGAAAGGATCTTGAAAATATATCTTTAGTCTAGTGATATAAACAATACCTTTAGGGCCTAACTAAGTTGGGTAAAAGTCCATTCCCCTAAATTGTAAGGAAGTTTAGGGCTAGTTTCCTTAGGAAACAAAACAAATTGCCCCTTACCAAATGGATATGGAGGCTTGTCAATGACAAAGAAGCAACATAGGTAAGATGGGTCCATGCTCACTACCTATCTAATAACAAATTCTAGAAAATTAAAAAAGTGTAAAAAAACACTCCTAAGATTGAGGGACATTATCAATCCACACATCAGGATGCATATTGGAAATGGTCATGGGACTTGGATATAGTATAATAATCGGTGTCTGATTAACCCTTTTCACTAAAGATGAAATCTGAATACTCTTAAAAACAAGTTACCAATGAATTCCAAAGTGTTTGAGATCATCTAGAACCAATATTGGAATTATTCTCATAGAGGAATGTTTCTAATTGCTAATAACTTATCCAATCATTCACCTAATGTACAAAATTTTAACTATCTTGTATGACAATTATATAAATATGAGGTCTTTACAACTGCTTCATTCTTGGACAAAATCAGAGCTCACTTCCTTAAGGTGAGTTGGAAGGAACTTGTTTAGCATAATCCTATAGTACCTAAGGCTTTTGTTGTATGTTACCTATTATGGGTAGGATTTGGGAGTTGATCCTGAATTAATAGCTAACATGTTTTTCAAATGTTCATATTCTAGATCCATTTGGTCTATAATTTAGCATAAAATGGACTATTATTACAATATGGAAGCCTGGTCTTAGATAGTTGATTGGGTTAGTAATTTATCCAAAAGATTCCAAACAGACTCCATTCTAATCATAACTACATTTTCCTGTTGTTATTACATATTATAAAGAGAAAGAAATCATCATTTTCTTAAGGGAATTGAAACATGCAAAAAAAATTTAGCAAATGAGCTCATTCACTAAGTTAGGAAATCATTGTTAGCAAATCGAAGCCAGATGATCATTAGTGAAAGAACTTGAAGAAGATGGGATCTGCATTAAAGGGAACTTAGTTGTTATTAAAAGCTCTATCACTTTTTCTTTTTAATGTCGCTTTGACATCTAAAGTAATGAAAGTAATAGTTCAATAGCTATAAACTCCAATTATATCTAAATAGTATGACCTCTATTAAAGCCATCATTATTTTGGAATAAAATTTGTTTAAATTCCTATTTTTTAATGAATGTCTTAAAATCTTAACAAACTTATCTTTTTTAATTTTACCTATAAAATCAATAATTTAAATTGCAACAAATATTTTAGTTATCTATATAATTATTGAAGGAAATTAAAAAATGGTATAATTATTTGGATTGTAATTAAGTCTTTTAAAATTTTAACTTGTCATGTTCAAATGTAAACAACTTTTTAAAGGAAGGAGTGATTTTTTTTACTATTTAAATATTTAATAAAACTGTTCAACAACTTAAATTGTAATTAATCCTCTTTTCTTTTTTAATTTTTTGTTTACATTGTTTCTAAACTTTAGTATTATAACATGACGTGATCTAGAAGTTCATAGAACTCACATATGTATAAATTTCATTTAGATACAAAGATATAGTTTTTGAATAATGACCATTCTCTATTGCTCGGTAATATAGAAACCATTTATAAATGCAAAATCCTTACCCAATCTCTCTTTCCTTAATTTTTCTATCTCACTTATGTACGTGATGGTATTTTATAAGAAGACAAAACCTATAGGTAAAGACGTAACTTATACATACTTAAAAAAGTGGCAACCATCAGTCAACTTTAAAATTTCCCATCATAGTGGGCCAAAAACCTAAAGACCTTTTAATAAATTATTAAATTATCTAACTACATTTAACATATGAGTCACTTAAAGGACTAATTTCCAACATCCTCTCAGTTGACGTACATGACTTTATGCAATCTATTAGATCAATAATTCAGACGATCATAATGTACAATAGTTACCATTTATATGCACCATATCATTAGTAATTGATCGTGTTCGTCGAGCTTTACAATTATAGCCCTCAAATATCGCAAGTGCACGAGTCGTGAACTGTAGTAATTGAAGGGTCGATCTCACGGGAAAGGTGAATTAATCTAATTTTGGGATATCCAAGGTTTAAAGAAATAATAAGGTGAAATTAAAAATGAAACAATAATATAAACATGGGAATTTGATTGCAGGAATTCAACTCAAGAAATTAACATAAAAAAGGATTGAATTTGAGCAACACAAAAGGTCACTATGGAAATTAGTCAAAAGAAATTATCAAGTTATGAAAGAGGGGATTCTACGTATCATTAATGCTAACTTTACCAATTATGTGTTATCAGGGTGTTAGTTCTAGACTATTGTAGGGGAAATTATTCTCTCTTCAGTTATAATCTCGTGCCCTAAATCATTAACTCTAAGTATATTATGAAATTTGCAATATCTCAATTAACAAAATACCAATAATTAAAATTAGATCGGAAGCTCTCTACTAAACTACCGGGTCTCACGCATGATTTCTCTCCACACAAAAATCAATATGATTAACTACGTGGTCTATTGAATCGCCTAACTCTCGTTAACCCAATCTAATCATTTTTAGACAGCTCACCCTCTCGATTTGATACCGAAATATGCAAAAATTGAAGTTAATCACAACACTCAATCAATAAAGCACAAAATCAAATATATTAATATTAAATCAAAGTAAAATTACGAAGGAAGAGTTAGAACATCGTCAACAATCCAGAACCCATCATCATACAATTTATTTCAATCTTATACATTAAATGAAAAAAAAGGAAATGGAACTTGGATCGGACAATCTAGGAAGGAAGCAGCATCTGGAGACTACCTAATTTGGAAGTAGCATCTTCAAGACTGACTTCTTCTTTCTCTTCTTTTCTCTCTCTCTCTTGTTTTCTCTCTCTCTCTTGAACTTTCCAAGTGGCAGAATATAGAAGCTCCCTTAAGGTTACATCCTTAAGTCTTATATGGTATTTCCAATTAGGGCAACCCTAGGATCTTTTTCAGGTCCAAAAGGTCCAAAAATTTATCGAAAACTCAAGTCAAGACTGTTATACATTATGGCCTTTAGTGGCACTATCGTGGCAGGGAGTTTTTACTTCTATCACGATCATAACCCATAACGAGACGATCATGGCTCCTTGCACTAGCTTTTGTCACGATCGTGGCTCCTTGCTCTTGCTTCTATCATGATCATGGAATATTTGCACGATCGCGACCCTGGGTTATTTCTCGAGTCTTCTCTAAATCTCCTCCAATTGCACTGAAATACTAACAAATACATCATGGCACCTCATAAATATAAAATTGAAGCTTAACATCATGTTCCAACCTACAAAATGTTTAAAACACAAATATTACTAACTATCATAATTCTAATCTAAACATGCACTAAACCATCAAATTAACAACTAAACACGTACTAAACTACCCACAAACACACAATGTAATCTACACCTATCAGTAATCGTAATCAAGTATAAGGACAAATAAGGGTGGTCTTACACTATTGAACATAATAACTTCTATATACCACTATAATAGGCATTCTCCTTAATCATGATTATAAATGGGAAGTACATAATGTGATTTATCATTCAGTTATGTTTTTAACAACATACATTTCAATCAAATACTTAAAGAAGAGAACAAAAGATTAAGAGGTGATACATGTATTAACGTACAAAGAGTGTCAAATATATATCAAGAGCTAATACGTAATAATGTCTAATAATTACGTGTACATATAATGCCATATTCTTTACATGAATGGAAAATATTTTGGGTAGTAACCCTTCTATTAAAGGGTCAACTACCATAACATCGGCGCTAATATGATCTATTAACACTTTACATTTTTAACCTCTTCCTTAAGGGTAAAGTATTTCTCTATATGTTCAACACCTTGTCATTCTTAGAAAAGAAAACTTATGTAGAATTATCACAATAATTTTTTGAGTCTGGCTATACTATCGATAATCTTAAGCCTTGAAATAAAGTTTAGCAGCCATTTAGCTTAAATCATAGCCTTAAAGCATGTTGTAAACTCAACCTCTATAGTGGATGCAACTATTACATACTGCTGTGCACTCTTCTACGTGATGGCTCCTGTAGATAATAGATAAATGTAGCAAAGAGTGAATTTTCTTGTATCTACATAGCCAACAAAGTCTAAATGTGAGTATTCAATCACCTTAAGGTGACCAAACATCCTAAAAGTTAGCACATGTTATTTAGTTCCCTACATATATCTCGAAACTTTCTTTGTAGCTTTCTAATGATCGATACCAAGATTACTATAGTACATCCCAATTATAAAGCTTATATTTGGTCTCTTGCCAACCATAGATTCATATGGAATTGATTCCATTTGCTTCCATTCAAAATCACTTTTCGGACATTGCATAGGGCTAAACCAAGTGTTGGAAATAAAACCTCACAATAGGAGAGTAGTAGCCTTGTAGCAATTTAAAAGGATAGTGATAGGCTTGAAGTTAGTACTCAATAGGAGGATGGTAGACTTAAACAAATAGAATCTAAGAAGATGGTGGCTCAGAGCAAGGAAAATTAAAAGAAATTGTTAAGGAGAACCTCCTACTAATCCCACAAGAACTACCTTAAAACAAAGAGTGGGGAAAAAGAAATGACAAGGACTTCGTAAGAGTAAATACCATAAGTTCCAAACAGAAGAAGAAAATCGCCCCAACCAAATGAGTATTCTATCCATGAATATTATAGGACTTAATAGTCCTAACAAATAGTAACTAGTTTATAAATTCATCAAAGAAATGAACTCTTTTTTTATTGGTCTTTTAGAAAAAAAGATCAAGGAGAAGTTTTAGACAAAACTTTAATTTTCTGGGTAAAAGTTAGAAATCCGTTACAAAGTCATTACAATGGTAGAATAATTTTGTCCATAAAGCTAGAAATTATTGATTAGATGATTATAGCTCAACTACTCTGTCATCATTGATAGGATGATCATTCCCATTCAACATCTTCCCTATCTTCCAACTTTGGATCTCTACTAAGTCCCCACACTCTGGAAAGATCTCGAATGTCTCTTCATCTTTTTCTTCGTCATTCGATTTCTCTAACCTGCTAAGTAAAAGTAAAGAGTTTGTCTTAACAATAAATCAAAGCTCAATATTTACCTCCGAGCTATAAGATATATCCTTTTCTGGTTCAAGCTCTTCCTCCACTTCTTCCACACAAGCAATTCCTTAAGTGTTGCACTTAAAATTCTCAAGCTCCTCGTCACTCTGTAAGATCGTCGCACTAATGTCCATAAGGTATACATTAGGTCGATATGGCTGCTCCTCTTCGATTTGTGATTCTAGGCATTCAATTGTCTCTGCCATCTCACTCATTTGGCTTGCTACATCCTGGAGTCTAGACATTGTATCCATCATTTCTTGTTGGAACTGTTGCATACCCTCTTGAAGTTGCTGATGTATACAAACTGATTAATAAAGGCAATAACCACATTTGATGCATCATTTAACCTAGGTTGTGTTATCCTTAATGATTACGAACAATTATTCACTACAAATGAATTTCAAATATAAAAATTACAGATTATATCAAAATTCTAGCAATGGGTTTGTAAATAAACGTTCCATTGAATGCATTAAAATCATCTTTTTGTAATACCCACATCTGTACACATCAGATAACACAATCAATTTCTAAAAAGACAATGAAACAACAAATATAAGGAAGCAATGGTTAACTGAGTTGTCGGTATCGATATAACCTCCGAACCGGCATCAAGAAGCTACTTTTCATAATAGAAAGCTTACCTCCCTCTTTGTGCTCTCTTGAAGCTCTTGAAGGTCCCGACCAATTCAACCCAACCGAAATACATCTCTTCTTTTCTCTCGACCAAAATTCACCTATCTTTTCATAAAAACCTTTTATGTCGTCATTATTTTCTTTTATTAAAAACCTATTGTTAAGGTGGTGAGGTGCCCCTCTTATGCCTGTGAGTTATCTCTGACGGGTGTGAGAGAGCCTACCACTCACGAGTGTGAGCAGATACATGGGCGTGAGTTATTTCTCATGCCTATGTACACCATGTATGTAGGTCATGAGTGAGAGTCCTCCAAATGATTCACTATCCAACTTTTAATTCATTATCCAAGCTTTGTCATCTTGCCAGCCATCTTCACATCAAACGTATTTATTTTTCCAAGCCCTCTTGCTTTATTTCCCAACTGACACTGTTGGATCCCATTTCTGGAACCCAACTGCATAAACTTAAGATCATTATACATCTAAAGCGTAGTTCCTGGAAATCCTTTGTTGCTTTGATACCACCTATGTTGGGACCCGATTCGGGAACTAGACCCCAACCGGAACAGCGGAAACACATGACAAAAACGGATCGTATTCTTGATGTTAGACCCCGATCTTTAATTGGAATTTAGAAATAGAAAATAAAATTAAATGAGTGTTTTGTTTAAGTATTATGTTATGGATGAAATTATGCTTTAAGGAAATTTTGAGAAAAGAATTATGAGTTTTCAATGTATTTGATAATTGTGGAAATTTGTATGGGTTATGAAAGTTTAAGCGAATGAATTGATTGAAAAGTTAGTAGAAAATCAATAAATAAAGAGAAAAGTGGAGAATTTGAAAAATTAAGAAAGTTGACTTTTTGTTTGAGGTAAAATTTGAGAAAATTGTCTTCTGGAAACTTGTAGTTTGTGCCAAGAGATTTCTTTAACCATAAAGTTTGGTATTTTTCGATATCGGGAGTAAAAGTTGTGATCAGTCAAAGCTCGCTTGGAGTTTGACTTTTTGAAGCAAAAGTTGACTTTTTGATTTAGACAAAATTCGAGAAAATGATTAACATGAAAATTGTAGCCTCTGTTGAGAGCTTTTTGTGGACATAAAGTTTGCTATTTTTCGATGTTGGGAGTGAGAGATATGATTTTCCGAAGATATGCTTTGTTTTGAAAATGCTATTAAGTATAGATTTGTGTGTTCTATGCTTCG
>JANZLF010000005.1:23660343-23687600 GCA_026546835.1 Erythroxylum foetidum | reverse complement strand
AAAATTTACACTGAGATATAATTCAATTATTACATCCGTATATGGGTCTACTGAAAATAACCTCTTTATAATGTAAGAGTAAAGTTACTTATTATCAGACTCCTTCAAATCCTGCTTCACTGCGAAACTTCGGAGTATAATGATGAAGATGTATAATTCAACTATTGAATTGAATTTGAAAAAATTTTAAATCTTTAAAACAATTTAAAACCCAACCTTTTTGTTTACCAAAGTTAAATAGCCTTTTAATATTGAATAGTGAAAGTTTCACCGAAGTCTTTTTATGCACAGATCATAACAGATGCGGCATAGCATGGAAAGCTGAAAACATCAGCAAGCTACCGGAACATCATGTAATACAAAATAGTAAACCAGAAAATGAGTTAACAGATCTCTGTGTCTAGTCATAATACATATGGATGAGACAAATGATAACAGACAATAGTTGGTCCAGACACCATCTTAAGTTAACAACAATTCCATACCAAGTTACTAAAAACATTAAAGCACAGGTCTACACTGATAATGCCATCGTGACAGAGTTTGCATCTACTTGCAAGACCTACCCCACACCGCACGCAAACTATCCTATTTCTATCTGCTTTTTCACACTATGAAGCATCACTTAATTTGAACATATAATCTATCTGCTCCGTCTATAAATAGATACACCAAATCCTCCAAGCTCCTGCGAATCATTGGTACCCTTTTTCACTGAGATCAAAATGCATAAGAACACGTTACTGATGGGTTCCTTTGGTGTTCTAAGTCTCCTCATCGTTGGCCTGCAAGTCTCTGTCGCTCAAATGGCGCCAGCCATGTACGTCTTTGGAGACTCCTTAGTCGACGTTGGCAACAACAATCACCTCCCACTGTCTGCTGTCAAAGCAAATTTTCCTCACAATGGAATCGACTTCCCCGGCAGGAAAGCTACAGGAAGGTTCTGCAATGGAAAGAATGCTGCTGATGTCATTGGTGAGTTTCACTGGAGGAAGTATTCCTATTCAATCTCTGCGAATTCCATGCTTCTCGAGTTCACTTGGGGCGGTTGGTTAATTATTCAACAATAATTAATGAATATTAAATAAAATTTAAAAGATTTATAATTAATTTTATTTTATAATCTATATTCATAAAAAAAATAATAAAAGCATTATATTTTACTAAGACAAATTTTCAATATAGTTAAAATCAACTTTATTGTTTAAAATTAAATATTTTCTAGTTAAAATTTTATTTCATAAATAACTATTTGTAAAATTGTCAAGATAAAATAAATTTATTGAATAAAATATCAAATCTAAATTTTTATTCTAATTTAAGTGCAAATTAATTTAATAATTAAATTTATATTTTCCATAATAATAATTATTAATTAATAATAAAATCAAGCTACGATAAAAAAAATTAAATTAATTTTTACAAGTTTTAAAACTAAAAATGGTTTTCGAGATTTGGCCTCCTCTTTTAATGTTGGGGAGCATCTTGTTCCTTTCGAGCATCTTGTTCCTTTCTCATCTTCTACATACATCAACTCATTGCTCAATGACTTCTTGAGGTATCGTACAGGAGTCTTAGTACATTTTGATACGCTAATAGTATTAAGGTCGAATGGTTCTTTTCTACAGCTTGCATGTTGAGTAAGAATAAGAGCCAAAAGTTCACTTTTTTCACATGATATGTACTATGCCTATGCATCAATTAATGCATTTTTCATTTATCACGGAGTCAGTTGCATGTCATTTTCGTATCAAACTATAGAGAAGGGGAAGTCGCAGCTAAAAGCTTGCAGGATCAGATTGATGCTGATTTTCATAGATTATGTGTTACAGATTTAAGAAAAGGCATGCAATGCCATAGCTATACCCCATCCGCCGTATGCATGTCACTTCATCCTATTTGATACCTAATGTAGTGTATTGGTACTCATATCTTGGCAGCTGAGAAAGTAGGCCTACCCTCTTCTCCACCATATCTGTCCTTGCCATCCAAGAATGCCTCCTCCGCCATTACTGGTGTCAATTTCGCCTCCGGCGGTGCCGGAATTTTCAATGGCAGCGACCAAGCTCTGGTAAGTCAAATGAATGCTTCCCAGCTCAAATTTACTTTTTATACAATTATGTAAATGGGTGGCCGGCCTTTGCTCTACAAACCCATAACTCCTTATCGGAAAAGGTCGGACACAACAATAATGATATGCAAAACTTGCGGTGAGCATGGATCGAGAACACGAGACCTTCAGATCTTCAGCCTGACGCTCTTCCAAATGAGCTATACATACCCGCTTGGCCAATCAGCTTCTAATTTTGTTTTATATTTTCAAACAAATTCAGAAACAATCACTTCCGCTAACGCAGCAAGTTGGGTACTACGAACGATCGGTAGGAAATGTTGGAGCTCAAACGCAATTGTCGAAGTCACTTATTGTGATTGTAATCGGTAGCAACGACTTGTTCGGTTACTCCGGCTCCTCTAATCTTCAAAAGAGCACCACCCCACAACAGTACGTGGATTTAATGGCTGCTACATTAAAAGGACTTGTAAAGGTACCTAATCGGCGTTACCATTTGTGACTATTTAAGAGTATGTTCTCCTCCTGATTCAATCAGTTTCTTGTTTATTTGTTTATTCAATCATGTTTTTGGCAGAGAATATATGCAACTGGTGCACGTAAGTTTTTATTGGCTGGGGTGGCTCCAATAGGATGCAGTCCATCACAAAGGGCCAAAAACAAGAGTGAAGAATGCAATGAACATCTCAACTCCATGTCTGTTATGTACAACCAAGCTTCGAAGTCAATGTTGGAGGAACTGAAATCAGAGCTTCATGGCCTATCTTAGTCCTATTTTGACACCTACACCTGCTTGCTCAACTTAATTCAGAAACCATCCGATTATGGTCTGTAACGTATCAGTTACTAATGATTTCTTTCTTCTTTTTTGTCTTTGCTAAATTAGTCAGAAAAATATGCTTAAACTAAGCAAGCAATTAATGATCTGGTCTCTTGTTTCAGGGTTTAGTGAGGTCAAAGCCGCTTGCTGTGGGCTTGGAGACCTGAAAGCTAATGTCCCATGTCTGCCAATTGCTACTTACTGCTCCAATAGAAAAGACCATGTATTCTGGGACCCGTATCATCCAACAGAGATAGCAGCTCGAATTCTTGTGGATACCCTTTTCGACGGTCATCCAGATTACTCTTTTCCCATTAACCTGAGGCAGCTACTTGCAATCTAAGCTCTGCCATTGACAATCACTTCTCACAAGGCAGGCGCCATATAGATACCAGAAGAAAAAAAAAACGAAGACAAATATCAATGCACAAATGTACTTGCCCGAATACTGAGAATAGCTCCTGGTGTAGCGATGATTATATATAGACATTTGGGTATGCAAAATTACAGAAAAACTATGCTTTCGACAAATCTAAATTTCTCATTCAATTCGTCAAAGCAGAGATCTTGGCTTTAAAAGCTTCAGTAACATCTTGTCTGTTCTGAAGTTTGCGGAATGATTGAATACAACGGCTTACATTTAGTCAACTAAACCCTTTTACATAACTAGCCTTTAATTCATCAACTACTGTTATATGTATCTATATAGGGGCCCTCAAGTTAAAAGTACTAAAAATTGATGATAATTAAGGATTCGAAAAACATAATTAAAGGTAATATAACTAACATTATAATAAATTACAAATAACAGGTTGAACTGTAACCACAATTTTAAAAATCTTGATATCGGTGAAGATCACAATGTCAAGAGGACATAATGCACCGGATAGGTATGAAATTGTGAAAAGAACTGCTTCGAAATTGAAAAAAAATTAAAAAGGATCGAAGTGGCTTATAAAGAATACCACCAATGGTGAAGTGGTTCTACAATAAAAACTTACAAAAGGGAACAGAGAAACCACAAAACTATAATTAGAGACAAGATGTGCTTCTTGCTAACCTCTTCAAGAAAAAGGTTCTTAAACATTTGAGTTGTGATTTAGAGACAACAATGAGAATACACTGTAATGGTTTAGGGAATGTATGCAAGCACTGAAGTGTTGAAAAGGGGATGACTAGGGGGCTAGCAAAATGTAATGCCTGCTTTCGATGGTTGATTGTTTTGTTGACAGTTTAACATTTAAGAAACACTTGTTTATAAAAGAGAATAAGAATAGGAATGAATTTAATGAAAAATAAGAATAAATATAATCATTATAATTATAATAGTTAAGATGAAGGAATAATTATCATTACTATTAATAGTGTTGATTTGTTAAAATCTTGATAAATAAAAATTTATTAAAATTTTATTTTATATCAAATTTTAAATATATTTTAATTAATTATATTTTATGCATCCTATTTATAATGACAAAATGTTTAAAATCAAATATATTGCAGTATTTTATTTCCAATAGCTCTTGAAGACAAAGATACTCCAGTATTTTCTTGAATCAACATATTATTAGTTATATAATATCCTCAAAATATAGTTTAATAATCAAAATTATTGTACAATTCATTGGCATAATCATAATATCTACTATTCTATTGCTATAACAAAAATCAAGTAACATAATTTAATACAATTCACATTCCTCTAATAATGCAAATAATGTAAAATATCTGTCGTATACACAATACCTTAACCAAAAGCTTTCAATTGATGCAAACTAACCAGATTAACACTACAAATATTGTTTGCATCACAACTACAAAAGACCTAACTAATACAAAATAACCTAGTTAAGCAACATCAATTACATCATAAGTTCATAATACTTACAAAAATATTAATATGCTTCATCGAATGATTCATAGACTAGAAGATGGATAAAAGAATCCAAGTACAAAAGACTTTTTTAAATGACTTGGCAAAGCGAACAAAACCTGAACTTTAGCAAGATCATTACAGAATAACACAACAGCCTTATCAACATCCATTTGAGACATGCCAATATTAAGAAGCTCACTGATAAGCTCTTGCATCTTGTCATCAGTTAGGGAATCAGATTTAGACTCCGCAATCAAAGCATTTATAACAGCTGCATATTGTGAGGCCATTTGTTCACAAATAGACTCAAACTTAACAATGAAATTGTCTAACCTTGATTCAATAGCATTCTGAAGTGTTGCTGATCTTTTTTTCTTGTAAGAACTTTCCTTTCTTGGTGATAGATTTTTTCGCTTTTTTATTCCATAGCTGCTTGAAGGAATAGCCGATCTCATTCTATTAATTCCTTTTTCTTCCTTTGTTTTAATTTCATGGACCTTATATTGAAGGTACAAACAATAAATAACATGATGGATAGCAAATAAGAAAACCATCATATTATTTGTTGTTTGTTGAAGTATCAAAAGTTGCTTTAGTTTTTTCCGATGTTTGCAAATAGGGAGGCGAGCCATGTTGATCTACATTAAAAAAAATAGAAAATAATTGTCTAACATATAAGTAGGGCATGTTGAAAAGCTAGGTAATAGCAGTAGAAAAGAGATAAAACAAGAAGCGAAGGTAATAGAGAAAGAAGATCAGTTTCTATGCATATTTTAAACCAAATAGCTGATGTACTTCTAGTCCCCAACCTTAATAAAAATAAATCAAGTTTAAGGATATGAATGAACTTTGCTAGTGGTGAATAAGTGATAATTGATCTTAAAGGAGCTAAAAATTGATGAGAATTTGCATGAAGAACAAATTTTTTTGTTGATTAGAATGTTAAGAAAAGTCTTTTGAAGAGAATATTTTTATATATGTTGCTAAGTTGCCTATATGTGGTAACAAATTAGTAATATGACATAACATAATGGGACATGGTTGTTTTGATGTATTTAAAATTATGAATGACAATGAGGTTGTGCAAGATATTTCCTAGGTGATTAAAACTAAAGAAATTTGTCAATCACATCAGTTCAGTAAGCAAGCAAGAATTTCTTTTATAAACTTCTTGGAGAGCAAAGTAAAGGTTGGAACTACTTCACTCTTATGTTAACCTATGAGTGAGGTTTCACTAAATGAGGGTAGATTCTTCGTGTTAGTTATGTATGACTATAGCAGATATAGTTGAATTGCATTGTTGAGGACCAAAGGATATAGTGCTTATTAAATTCAAAAAAGTGAAGATTGCAAAAGGAAGTTTTTGATTAAACGAGTGAATATTTTAGTATATTGGCTATATATACTACCCACCAAAACATTCGAAGTTAGAACACCATATTTGATATTGTAGTAACACCATATCTAATAGTATAGTAACACTAAATTCAATAAGGCAACAAACAAGAAGGGATGGGTTGCATCTATGAAATAGGAAATTTTCATGATAAATAAGAGTGAAACAACACCAATGGCAGTAAAACATCAGCCCAAAGACAAAACACAACTCAAAATTGAAAGCCACCACATTGAGTTGTCCTATCCTTTTCCTTCCATGTTCAATCATATGATATAAACAAATTATGATTTTTTATGCAGAGACATTTATATTGTGCATAAAATAGAAGCTCCATAATCTAAGAAACGCAAGTGCATAAATGAAGAACTTACAGAAACTCAAACTGGGTATTTCTTGATGATCTTGTTAGATTTTTGAAGTTGTTCACCTAAATCATAACCACAGACATCGTTTAGGATTATATTATTTAAGGACTCTCTTTGTTCATAAGGCATTTAAATATGCATATCAATACACTAGTTTATATGTAAAAACTATACATTTACAGCTTCAGATTGTATAATAAGTTGTTGCAGATGAATTATGAGCCTAATTTTAATTGAGAAGTAAGAGAAAATAGTTTCTCTTGATATTCAAGAGGTTGCCTGAATACCCTCATCGGGACTAGCATATTAAAATGCTAAATTCTTTTCCAACATATTTAACTAATTGCATACTGTCATAAACTACTGTAGATATAAATTGTTAATAAACTACTTACAGCAGTAACACTTCACACACAAAATCTTCAAGAATCCATAGTTGAAAGAACACAAGGACAACACAAAACCACTTCTTGACTAACAGTGGTGATAATGTAAATAAAAGACAACAAAAGCAACTAGAACAGTTACGATTATCAAAAATAATATCAACACATTATGGTTAGATACCCAAGTGAAGCAATCATTCTCTGCACTTCAGCGAATGTTGGCCATCAAAATGCAGAAAACCAGAAACCAGGATGTCTCCATATGCATTGAAGCTTACAGTGTTTACGCAACCTTTATGCTTGTCTAGCTTCTTGTAGATCTCAAGTCGTTGCACAGGTCCTGTATCATATAACAATCATCAAATTGGAGCTTCAATATATCAAAGTGAAACGAGATACAGTGATAGTGTCATGAATTAATCATTTCTACACCAGAAAACCGAAAAGTATGCTTGCATGAGGGAGTTGGGGAATTGTCCAAGGCATGCATACAAAACACGAGTTAAAACTTCATCTCACTGCCAATTGGATCACAGAACTTGCTGCAATGAGTTTTTCGTTGCATCCCACGAATCAAATTCTCCTACTTTTCTGAAAATAATGATTGCCCCAATGTCCCTTACACCCCCATGAAGGTGGTGGCTCTGACTACCACTCAAAGCGTGGATTCTGAAGTGGGGCGAGAGTTATAATTGATGTTAGGTCTTAGATACAGGTGTCGAAGCAACTACTTTATGGCTAGTTGTACAGGACAAACAAAAGTCATTGCTGCCTTTAGTTTCTTTTCAAATTTTAATACAACATTTGTGGTGATAAATCGAAGGATTTTCTTTTTTATACCACTACAAAACACGAGCCATGACATGCATATAAGCAAGGTATTGAGCTACTCGGCTAACTAATAAAACAGCAGATATAGTTGCCCGCTCTAAACTAAATGAGTTAGAGCAGATCTTGGTTGAAAGCTGTTTGTTATTCCAGAAAGAAATAAGTCATTTCCTACTGTTCCAGGATTCATTCCAAGAAAGGGAACAGACTCCTAATAAGGACAGGTATTTCCATTTACTTAAAAGTTAAAACTCATCACAAGTTCAGACGCAATGATAAGAACATCAAGTTATTCGAAGACGGCCTTGAATGAATCGTCAGTTAAATGTGAAAGAAATATTATTTTTCTTCTCGGTCGGTAAAAGTCAAGTTTTCGACTACACAAGAATCTGAATTTGATCATGATACCTTTGAACTTCTCCAGCCAAAGGAAAAATAACCAAAACAACAAAATCCAGATCAACAGTTCTAACGCAAATCCCAGATAAATCAACAGTTCTAAAGCAAATCCCAGAAAACGTTAAGAAAATCATTATAACGTACAGTAAGAAAGCACCCACCTTTGCTTGGTGAAGGCTAACAGTTTGCTATGATGGATAGAATTCAGGCCAACCCAGCAAAAATAAGGATCTGGGTCTTGGAAGAGAGCTAGAGAGATTAGTTGTTAGGTGAGAGTCGACTAGTTTAGACGAAGAAAAGTAGCGTGGGGTAGGTAACTGAGTCCCCTGTAACATAGTAAACTAATAACTAGTTGGGATTTCCTGTGGCGGAGGAAGAGAAGCAATTGATGAGAGAGAGTTGTAAGAGTTGGAATTTGGAAAGATAATACAAACCAAGCTCAAAATGACCTTAGTTTGGAGGAAAAACCACAAATGCCTCACAGAGACAGTTGTGAAAGCATGAGTTCAACATATGCGCTCTTCGGTGAAACCAAACCCAGTAGAAAAGAAGAGAGAAATATACAATTATACGGACAAAAAAATTGAAGAAGAAAGAAAGGAAGAAAATTACCGGTGCTATTTCTTGGTTTCAGTTGTTTGCTGCAGGATTGTTTCTGGTTTCAAGTAAGAGAAAAGGTTAAGAGAAAAATAATATCTGTCATTACTAGAGAGTGAAAGAGGAGACAGTCGCGGGCAAAACTCCCGCCAAAAAATATGGCAACGACTCCCAGAGGGTTGGAGAACTGCCGAAATTATTAACTCTTTAATGATAGGTTAGTACTAAACAGAGATGATCATTCTATACCCAAATTAAGAGGAACGGAGTATTGTCGAAAATCAATGTTCATACAAAACAGAGATGGTTTATTTTGTACCCGTACTTTTTTTCTAAACCACCTAAACAAGCACAACTTAAGGATTAAATAATAATAAACACCGTCTGCAATATGCAGGAACGGAAACAAAATTATGTTCTTAAGTGTTCGGGCTGTAGTACAATTTTGGACCGGGCTTTATGTAACACTTATATGTAAAACAAATCCATAGATTTGAGACATTTCTATTTTGCAAGTTCTATTATCTGGTCTTTGTTTCATACTTCACACTTTGGCGACTTTGCTTAACCAGAAGTAAATGAATAACGATATAAAAATCAGAATTGATGTCCAAGAAACATCTACGTCCATTCTGGAATTTGCAAATTTTAAAATTTACATTTCTTATTTCAGGATTTGCCGTGGTTCTATCTGCTTCTTGTGGTCTCCGAAGGTTACGTGCCTTCCAAATTTCTAGCCATTGCTCCGAAAGAAACAATCATGCTTTCTGGGACGTAGTTCGTCCAACAGAGGACGCCGCACGTTGTTGTTTTCCTTATTATCATACAGAATTCCATACAGGAACGTGAAAACTTTGGTATCATTGTACCCTGTCAGAATAGGTAATAGTTAGCAAGCAGAAGATATGTGGACGGAAAGGAGACCTTTAACACTGTTCAGATTGCGAATGAAACTGTTCGGATTGGGAAGGAGACTGTTCAGATTGCGAAGGAAATATCTCCTGGAAAAAAAGGTTGAGGTCACCGGTAAGAACATCAAAGGCCAACATCTTGTCAACTGCGTCCTGCATTTGGATCAAAATTTCAGAATATATCCTGATACAATATGCGTGATTTCATCATTGCATTTGCCAGTAAGACCTTGTATTCCTGATCTTGCAATAATATCTTCTCGTTACGCAACCTCTCGACAAAGTTGTTATTCCCAATAGCAGCCAACACTAAAGCTGCTCGTTTAACAACATCCTCTGGCACGCCTAAACGGTCGATCAGCGATCTATCAGGTTAGAGACTAGGCAACATAATCAATGTCACTTCAAGTATATATCTACTCGTGTCGTAAGCTGAAGTCAAGTTCAATCCTAACGAGACCCTACTTGTGCCATTCGTTTATGGGTTTATAATATAACATGCAGTCTCAAGCCTAAACCGAGGAAGATTGTGATTGGTTGATGGAAATGTAAAACAGCAGGTAAACAGTATATAATTGCATGTGTAGGCAGACCGTATGTCAAGTGTCGGGTAATTCAGGGACTTGACTCTGGGTCCTCCTATTTTACAGCTAAGTTGAAGCACGAAAATGAAGCAAGCAAACAAAAAATTTTAGGTCTTACTTCTTATTAAAGACATTAGTATCCTATCACTTGTCTGTAATGATTCCCAATCAAAGGAAACACAAAAATTCAAAGAAAATCTCCTCTCGTTTTAACATCATTTGCATGTACAAAAACCTTTCAGGAAACCAAATATAGAAAACACAGAACGTACCAGCAAGTTGTGCACAGTGAAGTCCTGAAAATCATAAACATGTAATTTGAATTCCAGAAATAATTCCCAGGACTCCATGAGACACGAAAAAACACGCACTCACCATAACTAAGATGTGCATGACCAGGAATTAATCTGCCAAATAAGAACCCAAAGAAATATTATGGAAAAGAAAAAATGCAAGAGCTCGTAATCAAAAATAAAACAGGATGCTAGCGCATGTAAATGACGATAAACAAACAATGATGCTTGATCATGCTAGAGCATCCTGTTTCCTGAGAAATATAGTCATCTGCTTCCTGAGAAATAGGATAAAAGACACACGACTTGTCTATGGATTTAAATAATTTAAAAAATTCTTAATCTTCAAACTTCAAAAAAATTCTTTATAATTTTAAAATTTTAAGTTTGTTAAAAATAATGGTAAACAAACATGGTATGAACACCAAATATAGATCAATCAAATACAATTAACATGATAATAAAAATAGCTCTTAAATCTAGCTTATAATAATAATTTATTGTAATTATCTTAAATTACTGATTTAACTAAATTTAATTATTTCAAAACAGTTTTAAGAATTGAATTAGATTGTCATATTATTAACATTTGGTTAATCCAAATGTACTGTTCATATCACGCATATTTAATTATTATTTTTTAGTAAAACTTTTAGGAGTTCTAAACATTTAAAAATAATAAAGATTTTTTAATAATTTGAAAATTAATTTATTTGAAAGAGCTATTTAAATTTACCTATATAAGAATACGATGTCCTCAACATTTCCAGAATTATTGTCTGGCCTCAAGACACTCATTGTATAAAACTTCACCATCTCAGACTGGAACAATTCAAGAATATTTCATATAACTTTTCAAGCATTTGCACAGTTAAATGGAATTAGCAAATGAAACTTTACAAGAAAACATGCCTCCAGCAAGCAGCTTTCATTGAGCAACTCAGTCAAGTGAGTACACACCAAAACCTATAAGAAGATAATGAAGTCAGCAATATTTTTATATGACTGTAACTGATATATTTGATGTTCCTTCAGCACAATGTCTTTGTACGATCACCAACATCGCAGATCAACTTCAAATGCATTACTTGCTGGTTTTAACTTGCAAAATAAGTTTAGAGAGGAATTTACATATCGTAAATAAGATAAAATGGTCAGAAATTTTCAAAATCAGGTATATAATGGTAAGTAGTCAAAAACTAACAAAAAAGAAAGGTCTGGTAGAATCAAGTAGTTGGAAGTTTTGTGATATGGATATGTTGGAAACTGATAAAGAATGAAGTGAAATGCTGGGACGCCCAGGCCCGAGCCCAGCCTGGCAGTTTGTGCAGGAGCCCGGAGTCGGAGGCAGCCAGGCCCAAGTCCGAACCCAACATGTCCAGCCAGACCTATATTTATTTTTTAAATTGAAAACGTCATTTTTCATAAAATAACATCATTTTCCTTATGTGAAAGGCCTCGGGCGGGCCTGGGCAGCCACAGCTCACTCAAGGCCTGGCCAACCCAAATGCGGAGCAGGGCCTGGCCTCAAATGTCATCCCTAGGGATGCGTGCAAGTACTCAGCAACTACCACAAGAGTTTCTTTCCAGAAAAATGTTACTATGGCAAACGACAAGACTTAAGCAAAGCATCATCCTGCTGTTGGTGTAAAGAACTGGAGAAAATGATAAGCATCAATGTGTTGTAATCATCTAGTTCACCATGGTCACTGTGAAGTATAAAACAAACCCAGAAAAAAGAGATCTAACTGGTTTTCAGAAAACCATTGTGCTAATAGGATTTTCTCAGTTCATCTGGATGAAGAATACCAAACCTTGGGAGGGTCAGCACTTTCAACAAAGTGGTTTATGGTTCCACCAAGCAAACCTATACCATCTGTATTGCTTATTGTGATCAATATCAATGTTAATCATTGTTATAAGATAAAGGGAAAAATGATAAAAATCATAGAAGCTAGTCCATTTTCCTCATTGCGTATGATACATCCAAGAAAAGAAAAATTAGGAAGGTTTACCTTCTGTAAGTGTGCCTTTACCAAATTCATCCAACAGACACAATGATCTTGAAGTTGCCTGCCTGAAAGTTTGACGATTTGAAGAATAAAATTTAAAGTGTGGATTGTAAATGTCTATTAAAACTTTGAGCAACTTAAGCTGGGATACTTACAAACTTGAATTTATAAGGAATTAATAACCAAGATAAGGTTTATAATAAATATAACCGATATACTAGGTCTTTTTTCCTGATTTGTCCTTTCAAATGGAGATGTCGAAAACCACATTAACCACCTTAATACCTTAACATCATCCCAACTTGATGTAGATCTATCATAAATGTTGATTGTTCTGCGGTCATTAGTTTGCTTCCTATTGCGCAAAATATCCTGTTGCAAGTTGAACAGTAGCTAGTGTAGCCAATTACAATTCTGATGAATAAAACATAATGAAAACATGATTCAAGGAAAACCTATCAGTCAATCCCACAGTAGCAGCATCTGCAGGTACAAAACTTCCAATATGGGAAAGGAAAACAATCAATGCCACCTGCAAGAACAAGTTTCAGAATGTAAATATATATAGGAAATTGGTGTAATATAGAAAGGAAAATCACATGCATAACAATCATATGCACTGGAGACATTCCTTTTGCAACATTAGAAAATAAATCAAATTGAGATGAAATTCCATTTTTCTAAATGCTGCTGAAGTAGTGAACCTTAAACTTGGTACCTATCATGTTTAAGGGCTCTGAAGTCAACATTGTTAATTTGCTAGAGTTCGTACATCTAAAAGATCATCTGGGCAAGTACAGCAGAGTCCATTCACTTTGAGAGAAAACGGTTAACATATTTTCTGGAAATATAATTACAAAATACACTCAAAATAATCACATCTATGCTCATATGTCAAGATGACATGAACAGGCATGAGTTGTCGTTAAAATCAATTATTTAAATGTAGCACAAACATGAAAATACAAACACATTCCCACAGTCACTCCATCTCTCAAAGATAGAACCAATAACCTGCTTTATGTAAATACTTTTTCCTGAATAATTTGGACCAGTGATAATGTTAATCCTTCCTGAAAAACAATTTTAAAATATCAAAAGGTTACTGGTATAGAAAGATGAAAGTAAAATATAAACGGGAGTTAGAGATTAATTTGCTAATCATTATACCATCATGAAGAATTTTTGTATCGTTTGGAATAAATGTGTCAACAGTCATTTCCTGCAAAACATGTCTGGAAAAGTGGAATCAGGTATGAATTATAGTGTTTATAGCCAAATGGGACAAGAGGTCCTCAAGGAGTCGTTGCAATAAAAAATGGAGCATATGATTCATTCATATCTCACCTCCCGTTGTGTATGTCAAGCAAGCTTTCTTCAGTCAAAATAGGTCTCACATAATTGTTCTGGCGTGCAACTAGAGCCAGTGACAAAAGGCTAAAGAACAGAAATTGTATGTTATATAATATAGTACAACAACAACAGCCAGTGAGAGTCAAGCTAAAACGCAGAGTCTAGGGATGTTATTTAATATAATAAACTGAATAAATCGTAGTGAGGGAAAGAAAGCACCTGTAACGGATTCTTACCAATCGAGTTCAGCTGTGAAGTTTGCAGCCTTCAGCAGATGCGCTGAAAAGAGCAGTATATGTGACACCAGATCTCTGATTATTGCTCTCTCCATATCTTCAAGGAGAAGTTTGCCGAATGAACATCTTTGGGAAACAAGGTATAACCTAACTAAAAGAATGACATTCTACAGAAAGGTATACGGCTAATGTATTGAGATCTCATATAGAAAATCCATCACGTTAAGGAAGCTTGTATGAACTTGAATCCAATAAACTGCTTGAACAATATTTGATCTGTCCATATTTTCCAGCAGCCCATAAAAGTATTCAATTCTCATCAAACTTTGAATAATTAGAATAAGATGTTAAATTTACCTAAAATTTTATGATAAATATCTCCAAGGCTGTCATCCAATTCTTGTGTTTTTGGGGTACGATAAAAATACCTATTGGTCTCTCCATCAGCGTCGGAAAACTTCCATTCACAGTAAATCTTCCTTAGTCAATGCCGAATGTAGTAATAGTATTACCAATATCTCTATTTTCTTAATAACTGATTTAGCAACTTGCCACAAATTCAAAATCTGGACGCTTTTCAAGTGATGCTTCATCAAGTTTTTCGTCAAAAATACACAGCAAATATCCTGCATACAAAAAACAAAAGAAATGAATAACAAGAAAAGAACCATAAACGTCACCAGCCCATGTCTTTCCATGAAAAGATACAGGACACTGGCAGACTTAAATTTGAACTGCATTCCAAAAAACTAGACACCCAACACAAGTCTTTCAGCTCTGTGCTAGTTCTTCAATCACTACAGCCAAATGGAGCTCAAAAGAGTTGTACCAGACAATGTCACAATACTAAACTAAATTATCAGTAAAAAGCCCGATTCTTCTATTAATTTTAGCTTAACAATGAAACAGAGTATTCCACTAGAACTTGAATATTCATCTATTGTCAACAAGTTGAAATTGAGGATTAACGGCTAATACTGCATGCATGCACTTTTTCATATATATGACTCAGGGTCTTAGTCGTTCATTCCTTCCACATGTATCCAGAATGCATCATTGCAGCATAAGAAAGTAATATAAAAGATAATCAAGGTGTTATACATAGTACTTTGTGCACTTTATATGTTCTTAACTGAGGAAAGATCCATACAAAAATCAAATTAAGCATGCCAAGTTTTCAGTTGTAGAATGGTAGAGAATGATGGCCAACCTATTTGATGCATATAAACAACACAAGGAGCAGTCTTTAAGTCAGGAAGTTGTGCAATTTCATATGAGGCAACCTACATACAACTGTCATAATCAGAATAGTTGTAGACGGGTAGTAAACTCAATATGTGTGAGTTTCACTCATGTATATTATATGAAAAAAAGCACCTGGTGCAGAAACTCAGGCAGTTCCTCATGAATTTGCCTCAATTCATCTAACTATATATAAAAAGCGGAATTAGTTTCTAAATGTCTATAACTCCATAAAACTGGTACCCAGCATTGGAGTTATGAAAACAAGCAAAAAGTTTTATAGATGAGGATGCAAGTTTCAAGCTTGATGCCAGTAGAAAAGGTTTAATAAAAGAGGAACTAAAAATAATGAAAACTGAAATTTCAAGATATCAAAACACACAAAAATTTCATATGTTGGAGGTGAAAAAGAACAAACTGAAGTTGCAATTTCAGTAGAACCTCGTCGCAGAATCCGTCCTTAACCATTGTCCCATATCCCTTTTCGTTACTTCTATTCACATCAATGACACCGATGACCTACAAAACGCAGTACTGAAGTAAGAATATGATCTACAAATATTACTCGTAATGTTCTATTGACATTACAAGTCATAAAAAAGATATTGATTTAATGCAATTTAACAATATAATAAAAGAAAAGGTAGAAGGAAGAAATATTTGACAACATCAGCAAAAGAAAAAGTAGACCATTAAAATTAGAAGTATAAATCATTTCCTTCTTTCACATTTTGGACCTTCACTTAACCTACTCAAAACTATTTCCTTTTGAGATTTTCTTTTCCTTTTCCATTAGCAGTAATTCTATTTTCCTTTTGAAACTTAAACTCACACATGATTCAGGCATATGTGAGTTTAAAATCGCACATAATTCAGGCATATATTGTTAGTGTATACCATATTAACTAAACATGAAAATATTAAAGGATTTATAAGTGGTAAGGGTCAACTATCCAAATGACTAGTTCTAGTCGTTTTGGCAATGCTTGACTCATGTCCAATTCTTGTTAATGAACTCTACACTTTATCCATATTAAAAATTCTAATACGATATTAAAGCCGATGGTTATCGGTCTGCATGTCCAGTCTCAATTGCATTTGAGGGGGAATATTAAAGTATCCCATATTAACTAAACATGAAAATGTTAAAGGTTTTATAGTAAAGGGTCAACTATCCAAATGACTAGTTCTATTCAATTTGACAATGTTGACCCAAGCTCAAATCTAATATATATAAATAAAAGAAGAGGTAGAAGGAAGAAATATTTGATAACATAAGCAAAAGAAAAGGCAGACCATTAAAATTAGAAGTATAAATCGTTTCCTTCTTTCAAAATTTGGACCTTCACTTAAACCTACTCAAATTATTTCCTTGTGAGATTTTATTTTCCTTTTTCATTAGCAGTAATTTTATTTTCCTTTGGAAACTTAAACTCACACATGATTCAGGCATACGTTTGGTCATTCTTGCTAGAACTAAAACATGGGATTCCTTTTTTGCTTTACATCAGCCACTCTCTCGTTTGTTCCAGGCTTCTTTAAGTTGTTAAATATTCATGTTAAGTGGAACTTCTAATGATTATCAAGATAGAAAAGTTTGATTCGACTATTCCTAGGCAATAGCATGATTAAGCTAAGAGAACACCAAGGCAAGATAGACTAACCAATTCATAGACATAAGCCAGCTCTGTTGAAATACATGAACCAGCCTGAGATTAAAGAAAAAAAAGAAAGACAAATCATATTAAATAGTTAATAGTGCTCATCAAGGAATCTAGTGGAAAAAATGAAGCCTAGTGGTTACACCAAAGACAGGTGAAGAAAAGATTTATACCTGCTCAACAATGTCCAAATTCAAGTAATTCACATGATGTTGAAGGTTCTCAGATATGCCTACTTCAAATATCTTGCCAACATGCAAGAATGAACAAACACTCTGCAACAGCAGAAAAGAATTGTTTTACATTGGTTGCAAAACTTTATAATTTATTCTTTCAGTACATTAATGGATTTTAAATAGAAATGACATGGAAGAACAGATTATTTTCAAATGCAAAAGAATAAAATCCTTTCGTTATGAACATTGTGGATAGTAGAGAATGCTCTGGAAGTTCCTTAATTGTCTTTGCTCAAAAACCAGAGATTCTCTCATGTAGGGAATTCCGTGAGAAGCTGACTACGCAATTTAACATAATTTAGGAGATATGTTCCCATGTCTTTCAAATTTATTGATGTGTTCGAAATATGTCAAGATCGGATGATTTGTGACATAGAAAAGTATCAATCTTTGCCAATGAAAAAGAACATATTAGGGGCGATTTATTTTCTAGAAGAACGTATTTTCTTCAGCTTGATTTCTAATTACTTTCCAAACCTGACACGGAAGCAACCTCTTTGTAAAAATACAAAGGAAAGGCCCTCCCCGCAAAGTCGAAAGACTTGTGCAATAGATACATTGACTTTGACTTTAAGAATATCTCCTAATATAGTTCATTGTCACATCAGCTACTTCTTTCTAGTTATTTTCCTACATAAAAATTTTTACCTTAAAATGTAAAACCCAGAATTGATGTTTATGTACACATTTAAGCAGGCAGAAGAAATTCTTCTGAGATACCGCTGGACAAGCTCAGCGACATCTTATAAATTATAACATTGAGTCAGGGATTCAACTTTCTCAAGTATTTGTTTGTGTGCAACGATTGAGCTATGAAGCAAAAGAGCCTGGCCTTACAAGTCGTTAATTATGGAATGAACCATTTAATATTACGCAAGTTCCTACCTTAAGCAGGGGTAGAAATTAAATAGCAGAAATAGAACAAAAACACAATAAGCATAACCTTTGCATGGCCTGATACATCTCAGAGGCATTAGCATAAAATCCAACATTTACTTACATACTGTAAATATGGACAGTACTCAACTTTAGCTTGCCAGACGAGAATTTATGTAAGGTGGGAGACTAATTTCTAGGAAGAATTACCTTCAAAAAGGCTGTCCAGTCACCAGTGGTACTCAAAGAGCTTGGTGAATTGAATTTCTACAGGCAAGAGAGAAAGTTGATTATGTACTCAGATGCCAAAAAGCGGTGTCTAATATTTTCTTAACGATTCTAGAACATGACTGAGACTCCATTGCATAGATGCCAGATCATATACTACTAACTACATTGTCTCTGCAAAGAGTCCCAGTTGGTTCAAACTGTTTCCTCTTCTCCTTTTCTTTCGAATAGATGTCAATAAGCAAAACAGCTTCTGCAAAATACTCTAAATCGAAAAGAAAAGAATTTGTGATATAGTTTCTTTAGATTAAACAGAGTTATCACGTTTAAAATGAGTAATAGTTGTTGGCGTAGGCTGCTGACAAGTTCACTGAAATACTTAAATGTCATTTACACTTGAAAGATGGGATGATTAAAGCGAATCACCTTGAGAATGTGGGGAATGTCCTTAACAGACTTCAATGTCTCACGTAAAGAAACCATTAGTTCTTCTGAAAGGAGAAATATTGATATCTTAATTTAACTTAAGGAACACAACCTTTCAGTTAGAAGAACAAAAGCATCTACAAGCTTTCAATTCTGAAAGCCACTCCCATCTTTCGGTTGAAATATAGCTTCATTTCTCAATTGTTCACAAACAAGGTATGTTTGCTATGCGTCCTATCTTAAGCTTAATTCCACCATGAAACCCCGAGTTTACGATGCTCATTGTTATTATCCTTTTCCTTCTTTTGCTGTGGCATGATAGCATTTTCCAGTTCAGCTGAAGAAAACCAAGTTTCATTCAGAGAACTAGTCAAAGGATACAGCATTGAGACGAGCATTCAGATTTTCGAGGTCTACTATGGGCCTCAGGAACCAACTTCTGGAGGAAGGAAACCATTTAAGCAATAAGACTTTAAAAGAATATCAAAACAGAAAATGACAAAAGGTATTAAAATAGATGTACCTTAAAAGACGTCGACCCATTGGTGTCACGCACTGATTAAGGAAATTTGGTCAGTCGAATATGTAGAATATGCTTAAAGGAAGAATATTGCATTTCCACAAACCTTGTTCATCATGCCAAAAACGGAGAACCTGTAGTCAAGATGTTATTAGAGATATTTTCACAGCAAAGATAAATGATAGCATCGTACGTCGTACACAATTTACCCTTCTTTTGCTCTACCAATGCCCATGTGGCTAGGATGTTTGTCTACTTGGAAAATCTGTAAGGCGTCATGAGCTGCGGCATCAAGTTTAAGAAATTTATTCCTTCGTAAATGTAAGGTGCATCTTTTAGTTCAAGCCTTTTACAGAATGCTTTGAGTGTAACCACACATATGAAAAGGATACAGTGAAATCTCTGTGACTGAATCAATAGTAATGGATGTATTCCCGCATTCCCTTTGCTCAACGGTATCTACTATCCTTTCACTCTCTAATATGGCAAGAAGGCCTCCACTTGTTCGTACTTGAACATCGCTCCCCATGTTTATCATGGAACTCAGCTGTCGACGAAAGATTTTGAGAAATGAAGGCAAACTCAGTAAAGGGCCTGGTCGCTTTAGGACAGGACTGGCATGCATAGGATATAATTTCCAGTCTCCCACAATATAAATGGTCCCTAGAGAATGGACGACTGCCTAAAGAAATTCATAAGTATGCTCGCTTACGAGGACTCGCAAGTGAATTTTAACCTAAATCAATGTGCCGAAACCGTAATTCATAGTAATAATAGCTAGTAATACACCAAATATGTTGACAGATTGCTCCACCAAGAAGTTAGGGAACAGATCATTGTTTCTCCTACTTGAAGAGATATTAGCATGTGCTTTATAGTTTATAGGAAACAAGTCAAAGAGGGATTCTGGTTAAAAGGAAAAAAGAAAAGGAAGAAACATTTTTATATTTTTAGTGCGGCATTTTTTGTTTTTTATATCAACAACATTGGTAATGAATTTCACCAGATCTTATTTAACAGGTATCAAATCCTTATCACGAACAAGACCTAGCGCACCAAGAATCATAATTGCTTAAGATTGCCGAATGATGAGGAAATTGCAATTTTTGTAATGCTGACACGAGTTTGAAACGAGACTTTAAAAACTTAAGACTATAGAAAGAACAATTTGAACAGAACATCAGATTGGCTAACACCACAGACGTAAAATGCAGAGCAGGAAACTTCACCAAACTCCAATTGCAAGATAATTCTTCTTCCAGACAAACGGTAAGGGGACCTAACCATTCACTTACATATGAAATTCTCTCCTTGATGTTCAAGTCCTCATCCATTCCCGTTACTCGAAGATACAATAATCTAAGAAAACAACCAAAAAACTGGAAATTAGAAGAATTGGTTTTTAAGAGAGAGACACAGACACAGAGGCATAACATACACAATTAATGGACCAACAATATACTATCATTTCTCCAAGTTCCCACTGGTGGAATAGGAAGGAAGAGATTGACACAGAGATTTTGGCCTATAGTTTCAAAATGCACTTAAGGATTTGACAGTTAATAACGTCACGAGCTTAAGATATTAAATTGCTTATAAAGACTGAGTGATGCTGCCACCCCTAGATAAACAGGTCTTTCTAAATTCACTGGGGTCAAATAGAAACTTCAACTGAAATTTCTTTGGAATGAGAAAATGGGATAGAAAAAATATTCATCTCCATCTCCACATTGCTTTCTTGGTATACCCCGGTAATTACACAAACAAAGCGAATGTTTGTGCACTGGTTGAATACATAATTCATAATAGCCACGCGCCATACATATGGATATCTGAAGCAAGGACGCGAGCTGAATGTTGCCTACCGACAAACCCGTCAAAAGTTATTGTCGCCCCAGATAATCCTTAATTTCATTATCTTGGAATAGTTTCTTCTCTCTACCCATTAAATTCATAGAAAAGAATCAGAATCGGTTCATTCGATCCGTAATACCTATGCCACGCTTGCTCATAACTGAATATTGAACTTTTTACCAGTTTCACCGAGGGAGCCTCAGTTGTGCCATCTGCATCACATATAAGTCTTTGTGATTAAACTTAGCCCAGAGCCAGAGAGTCGGCAATTCAACTAGCAAGGAACAGCATACCACTTCGTTCTAAAGCAGATAAAAAAGATTCTTCACTCTTAGTGCTTGCATAAATGATGCAGGGCTTCGCCTGATATTTTGCTGGAAACATTACTCAGCCAGAGATAAATCATTATAACAAGGATATGGCAACTAACGTGTGTGAAAAAACAGATGAGGGAAAATAGAATATGAAACATGAGGTCCGAGAAAGGAAATAGTTGAGGTCAATGAATGATATCGTCAGAAAGATCGCTCAATGTCCGCAAGAGCAAAGATGGTCTAAGGTGCACCCCACTGGAGACAAGAAGCATTTACCGAGATCAATCAGGAGAAATTCTGAGCTGTCATCTTCCCAAACTTCAAGCACATGAAGTTGACGAATACTGGAATCATAATAGGAAATTCCAACCCTGTGTAGGAAATCCAAAATCACTCCTCTTCAGAGATCAGTCTCACAAAATTAACTGAACGGAAACAACAACGGTCCAGTTTGGCTCATCATCACAGTTATTTTACCAATGTAAGTTCTACGAGCTCTTGGCTACATGTTTAATCTATCTTTTATTCTAGTTACCTCTTTCATCCCTTAAAAGTGAATAGCAAACTAAATACTCCTTTCATCAAAGACTTATGATTTCTTCTTTTTGACAAGACTGTCTTAAAATGAAAATTTTTTATATCGTTAAATTGAAATTTTGTGACAGCAATATATAATTAAATTGAAAATTGATGAGTTTTTTATGAAATAATATAATTATTACTATTCATCTTTCATTTTCTAAGAAAAAATTAAGAATCATAATTTTGATGGCTATTATGGGTAATATTTCTTAAATTAACATTTACATACCATAGAATATTTTATATAGTATTGTTCGCTATAAAGACACTAAAGTGTCTGCCATTATAAGATAACTAGTGATAGTTATAAATATATAACTGGTATAAATCCAATTCAAATGTGTTAATATCTAGAATAAAAACGTGATCAACCTTCAACTCTTTGCTGTATCAAAGAACATTGTTGACACTCTTGTAGATCAAAGTTTCAATGAAACAAACAAGTCAGTTACACAGACAGACAAAAGGAATGCAGTGGTACAAGAAGTAGCTCACCGGCGACCGTGTTGAAGGCATGCCATATAAACCTGAAGGTTTCAGGTTAAACAAGTGATTAAACTCAGAGAGACATAACACAAAACGTGATTTACAAGCCAAGCACAAGTTTCCAATCACGTGCTCGCCACACACACAGAGAGATAAATGAAGCAAATTAAATGTTTAAGCAATTGCGGTTATAGATCTACGAACATTAAAACAGGCTATGAAGGCGAAACTACATGAATTGAATTCCTAACACTGAATTAATAAAGCTTTTCGTGGGAAAATTTTCAAAAACAGAAAGAAATTTCGACGTCTGATCGGACACCGAATCAACGTCTGATGCACACAAACCAAATCATCATTATCAAAGAACCTAAGATCGAGATGGAATTTGAACTGTAAATTTTTTTTTTGGAAATTAACTTAAACTGTAAATATAACGGGGAAAAGATCGACCGAGATCGGACCTCAGGCACAGCTTCAGTTTCGTCCATTTCCTCCATTTTCGAGCTCTGACTGTTTGGATAGTGAGGTTAAAACTGAATAACTGATCTGAAGAGATGCGAGTTTAAAAATAAATCGGTTATGGCGGGAACCAAAAGGATTGGATCAAAATTTTAAAAAGCGTTTTGTGAACGGATACTTTAATACGTAACAAAAGATGCGGGGGACGAAACTTCTAAAATTTTCCCTTATAGTAGTCAAATAATATGAATATCGTTACATACTTGCCAAAAAATATAATAATATTACTTACTTTAGAACTGGTCTTGGTATCGAAAGTTTTACTTGGTATCTGTTGGTGTTTAAAATATTAGTCAAATATCAGTCGAAACCATAAATTTTGAAAAATGTAAGGATTAAATAGCAAAAAATTTTAACAAACCCCCTCAACCTCTCTCACTCTCGGTTTTTTTCTCTCTCCCTCTCTCGTCACTCATTGTCGTTGTCCTTATGCTACACATTGCGTTAACTTAAAGTTAGAAAATAACGGGATGCTACATATATTCTTATTATTGATGAGATTGTGCAATTGTTAAAAAGGTGATCAAGTTTCTCTATAATTATGCCTGAGTATTGAATTTAATAAAAAAAGATTTTACTAATGGTAGAATTTTATATTGTCGTGTTATTACAAGATTTGTAACGAATTTCTTATCATTTCAGTATTTTATTATGATAAAAAAAGAGTTGAGACAGATGATTACAATTGTTAAGTGAATTGCATTTTAGCATGTTAGATATAATGTTGGATTTGAGGTTTCTAGAATTATTATTGAAGATACTAAATTTTGATCTCAATGTTAATTTGTCATTCGAGTTTGTGAACTTTTGGTGAGGATGTTTTATTTGACTGATAGTAATAAAAAGACAACAATAGATTTTTTTTTATGTCATAGAGAGGGCAAAAAAAGCAATCAAAATTAATATGAAAAATAAGTCTTCTTTGTACACACCTTCTTTTGCAATCATCAATGACAGATGTGAAAGGCAATTTTACTCTCTGTAGTTTATAGCTGAGGTATTTTTTAATTCTAATGTCTATTTTAGACTAAGTTTTACAAAGAAAACTGAATTTAATAAAAGAATGCTATTAACTATTACAACTATTATTGTCTGTGAGATGATGTAAGATCTCCTAAGCTCACAAATGGAGCTTTATAGGCAATCTTTAGGGATTTTGAGATATCATTTGTTATTCGAAAAAGAAAAAAACTTAATCTAGTTTTTTTTTCACTTGTCTTACTTGTTGAAAATTAATTGTCATTTTATTTTGTTTATAACGTTATTTTTGTTGTCTTATGACTTATAGTTCTTAGTGGGATCAATTCGGAATTGATGTTCTCGAATTGCAAAAGCTTGCAATTTAAATTATAAGTTAATGTGTGAGTACAACAAGTAGTGAAAGAAATTAAAGTACATTTGAATTTATTCATTCCAAGAAAATGAATAGATTAAAGCACAAGAGATTGAATGACTTGATCTTCATTCGTTATAATTTAAAGCATCGGAAAAAGTATGTTATTATTATTTTTAATTTACATATAATTTCTTGTAATTTTTAATAATTAAAATTTATTATTTACTATGACTCTTAATATAATAAATAGTTAAATAGATCAAATTTGTATTGATAATATCGATCTTTTGATAGATTAGGTTTATGAGGAATTGGATTTGGTAAAGATGAAGACTCGGAAGATAATCTTATATGAGAAGCATTGACTTATCATTTGGTGCTATAAATTTGAATAATAATGATGATGAAACTTCTCTCAATGGTGAAAATTTTATAGTAAACAATAATTGGGGTCAGTAGAGTTATAACGGGTATTCCTCCATAGACGATTGAATAAAGTTTTAAGTTTTTGTTTATCCTCTTCTTTTAATTTTACTTATATTTGATGTATATGTTAAATTCTATAGATGCAATGTAATTGTAAATATTTTTGTTTCATAATTTTATTTTTACTTGGTTATTTCCTTATCACAAACTTTTGTTTTAAATTGTAACAGTTAGAGAGTTAAGGATATTTATTGTTATTGTTATTTGATGTTTTGATATAATTATGATTTATTCTATGATGAAATTGTAATATTTTAAATATTACGTATTGTTTTTAATTTTATATTTGTATGATGATTATCTTTTTTTATATTAATTATGATTATTATTTATACGTGAAATATATGAAAATTAATGTTAATAAAAATAAATCAAATAAATAATTTATTTTTATTTTATAATTTTATTATTATTATTTTTGGAGATATAATTAATGTAAAATTATAAAATATACAGTACAATATATTAATGAACTGTTTTGTAATTTAAAAAAAAATAGAAATTATTTTATAAATTTAAAATTTTGCCAAAAACAATACTTAATATTGACAGTGCTATGCCAGAATCCAATTCAGTACCAGGACCATTTCGGTATTTAAAACATTGCTTTTAGTTGAAATCATTTTCAGGTATCCCTTCATCCGGTGAAAATTAGGAGGAAGAAAACTTCTTTCCGCTTCTTTCAATCGATATTCCCCATATTGGTTAAAGGTGAATTGACGTTATATCAATGTTCAGACATTTGGATTATTTCATTTTAAAATTACACAACTCCATTTTAGTATGCAAAACAAATAACTAGGGGTTAGAGAATATTATTTTCTTTGTTTAGTTAGGCGTTTGTGCCTTACATGCATCCTACATTTTGTTTTCAATTGAAAATGATCCTCTTATAAGCATAAAAATCAAATTACTTAATATGATGTATCAACCATTAATCATCGTGTGTATTATGAATTTAATAAGAATATTAATTCAGAACATTTTTTTGGCTTTCATAATTAAATTGCAAACCTATATCCCATTCTCGGGATGTAGTTTAAGGTCAAATAATTGACCAAGTTGCAACCCATATTGAGTACATGAAAACTAGTAACTTTTTTTCACCTAGTACGTAATAAAAACTAATGTGAAATCAACTATTCATGTATGTACAAAGAGATCTAATACTATTATGGTTCCAAATTGAAATATATTAGCATTTTTTGTGTATATAAATAAAATTATATTCGTTTTTTTTGTATTTATAATGTGGATTTGTTGGTTTAATGATACAACTTGAAAACAATGACAAACTAAATACCTTATGCTTACGATAATTAGCAAATAAATAAACCACTCTATATAATACTTGAAATTATCATCAACTTTTGCAATGTCCAACTTTAGTAGAATTGCCATCAACGATTAGTTAGTGTACAAGGTTACAATGTTTTTTCTTTTTGAAAAATTACAAGGTTATAAATTTTACATGCATCTTAATGAAAGTTTTCTAATTTGAACCCTTTTTAATTATTCATATGCCCTGACTAAGGTCTAAAACAAGGAAAATGCTAACAAATGAGAAAATGTAATTTTGTATAAATATGCATTTATTGCAAGGAATTCAAAGAAAAGGATGCTAACGAGTCATGTTGGGTTGGAATAGATCGAAAATTGAAAAATAAGAAGGATAATGAGTCAGATTGGATTAGACTCACTACAAGAAAAATTAGTTTCAGCAACTATTGTTAATGGTTGTTAAAAGTAAGAAAATGGTCGTTAAAAGTTATAGCGATCAAAATCGGGTTGGTCACAGGTGGTCACTATAGGGTTGTTACCAAAAGTGCTCAGTGACGAGTTATTACGTTGGTCGTTAAAAATGTATTATTAACAACCATTTAAAATTGATCACTAAAGGTAGAATTATTAGCGACCAATTTATACTTGCTAATGCAAAATTTCATGGTCGCTGTAACGTTAGAATGATTGCTATAGTTATGCATACTGCGACTAAATTATTTTTGTTGCTAAAAAATAATCTTATAGCAACCAAGTCAATAGTTATTATAGCTATTCATACTGCGACCAAATTATTTTTGTTGGTAAAAAATAATCTTATAACAACCAAATCAATGGTTACTATAGCTATTCATAATGCGACCAAATTATTTTTGTTGGTAAAAAATAATCTTATAACAACCAAGTCATTGGTTACAATTATTTGTATCTAGTTGCAACAAATGGTGTATCATATTAATTTAATAATTTTTTAATTTTAATAATTATTTTTTAAAATAAAATTTTTTAATCTTATTTATTTAATAACTATTCAATATTATTTATAAATTTTATTTATTTAATAATTCTTCAATTTTT
>JANZLF010000005.1:23587177-23603166 GCA_026546835.1 Erythroxylum foetidum | reverse complement strand
CGTACTGCTTTATGATTATGATGCCATGAGGAGTTAGTGGTAGTTGTTAGTAGTGGTCTCTTATCGTAGGATATGTGCCGGAATGACCTACGGGCATTCCGGTGGATACCCTATGGTAAGGGGGCACTACATTTATCACTTGACATTACAATTCGTAATTAATTCCCAACCAAAATCTAGTGAATAAAAGCTTAAAAAATGGTCACAACTTCATTAGAGGTAGACAAATGATAGGTCAATGTTATAAGTAAGGCATAATCTTGTGATTAGACATAGAAAAATGATAGGTCAATGTTCCTATTTATGTCAAAGTCCAATCATAAGATTATGCCCTTCTTATCCTCAGAGAGTTTCAATTCAAAAGTAAAGGAGTACCCCATATGAGATAAGCTTAACCTATTTTTTTAATACAAAGGAGTAAAAACAAAACCTAGACAGTGGGGCTTAGAGTTAAGACCCCACACTTATCCTCAGAAAGGATACCAAGACATCCCAAAAGGGGACACTGTAAATAGGTAATTCTGAAGCTGAAAGGCCCTGCATGAGAAGCCAACCAATTAGTGCAACGATTTCCTTCACGAAAGACATGGCAAAGATGAACCATCCAAGATTTAGCTAGTAGAGCATGAATAGCCTTTACCAAGGAGGTGTTAGAGGACGATCTTGAACTTAAGATGATAGAATGTTAATGACGACTAAGGAATCAACTTCTAGTTCAACTCTCCAATACCCCATATCCTAAAGCCATATTCAATCCCGAATAAACACCCCATAACTCAGCATCCAGTAGCGAGAAAAAACCAATATTATGGACAAAGCCTGCTAACCAACTGCCAGTGCTATCGTGAAGAAGGACTCGACCAAGGCATTTAAACTGGACAGTCGCTTTGCTTCATCTGTATTCAATCTAATCCATCCCTCACTCAGTTTGGCCCAACCAATATGTCTGCTACGTCTAGCATTATGACTTACAGTAGCTCGAGCGGTAACTGTACCTGCTTTCACCACCTAAGTCGTATAATCTAGAATAATAGTCTTGCTAGCGACTGGCCAGGATAAAGTATTTTCAAATATACTTTTATTTCGCCAAAGCCACGGTAACCAGCATGAAATATTGAAAAGAATTGACCACCGTAACCTACTAACCTCTGCATGATTGTACATATTAGATATCAGCCACGCTGAAGTGCTTGGACTAGAGAAGTCTGTAAGCTCCACTTCATAGGCAAACTGCATCCAAAAATGCCGCATTATAGGGCAATCTCTAATAGCATGCCAGCAAGATTTAGGATTACCACAATAGGAACATCTGTTATTATCAGTGAGATGCCTATAGACACATTGCTGATTGGTCAACAGTTTTCCTTGAGCAACCATCCATAAGAAAGATCTAATACATTGTAGACCTTACCATTTCCAAATCGAAGACTACAATCGACTAGTGCCTCTATCGCCAATATTTTTAATTAGTTCATACGCAGATGTTGTTGAAAAGGACCCATTTTGGTTTGGAGCCCACACCATGATCTTCATCAAACTCCAGTCTCAGAGCCATAATGCTGGCAATTGTCATGCACATCACCGCTGGGAGGAGGTTCTAAAATTTTTCCCAGCGCCATCCCCCCTTTATGGCCATGAATTCATTCACTTTGGCATACAAGTTATTTTCAGGGATTGGATTAATAGCCAAAAGAGCTAGGGGTCCCCCATTTCCAACCCAATTATCTAACCAAAATTGTATACAATTCCCGTTACCTACTCGCCACCTTGCGCCTGCAAGAACAAATTTCCACGTGGTAGATATTCCTCTCTAAACCGAAGAGGCTCCTCTACTTTCCAAGACCTCAGGAATATTTCGGCTATCAAAATGGTATTGTAACACCCCATTCTCAACTGACATATGCACTTGTGTCCATTAGATACACGTGTACATGCCTGTCAGAAATGACATGTTAACTATCTCACCTTCACTGTACATAACATGGCATCATACATTAAACCATCTATCACACATTTTCTAAACTCCAAATATTGTCACATTAGTCAAAATCCATAATTTACACTATTTCATACAACATAATACCATCCAAGTTTTACAACATTATCCTATGCAACAACTCAGTACACACTAAATACAATAAACATGACAGAAATAGATATGTCCTCAATCTCAGCTGACCAACCTCTGAATCAAATCTGATTGTAACAGTTGCACAAAATATGCTTATACGGAGTTTTAGAAGTTAGATCGTCTCACTCTCAAACCTGAAAAGCAACGGTGCAATTTTGATGAGTTTCGAACTCAGTAGAGTAACCATCCTCGATGGTTCACTCATGTCATAAAACGAGATCAATTATACCAAGTAATCATATAGCTCAACTCCACTTAACAAGTACCAAATACTATCACAGATAAATCATTTCTCAGATACACAGTTCAATCATATAACAACATCGCACAGCTTTGCAAATCATTCAATGAATTCAAATTATATGCAGATGCGACATGTATGAGACTCACATTCATTTTTATTTTATTGTGATTGTGTGCTTTTACAGTATCCCTAATTATCGGGCTCAATCAGTCAGTCAATGACTAATTGATCACAGCGAGCTATAGGCTCGAATTACATATGCGGGAGCTTAAAGCTCATATCAATAACAGTATCAGTAGCCACATCAGTCACAACTCCTTTATATTACATGCATTGGAATGAAGTGCATGCCATAATTCAGTCATCAATTCAATCACTTTCATTTGCATGTAATATAACAGTATATCAGTCACAATATCGATTACAATAGTTGAGAATCAGAAAATCATTTAGGTAGATGCATTAACATTCAAGTAGCACTTCCAATATCATTCTCATGCATCAAAATGCCTCGAACAAATATTGTCCGAAATCCAGTACACAATCAACACAATTTAGTACAATTCAATAAGATCACAATACAGTTCAATAATGTACTAAACAATATGGTGAGACCATCTTCGGTTACTCACAGTATGCTCCAAACAACTATTATCTAGATATCCCGGCAATGTCTGGATGATGTTGTTCAATGTGCTCCTCTATACATACAATACAAATACATATCACAATATTGCATAATTTTGTATCCATTAATGTACATTTATGTATACTAACTATGTACAATGCATGTTCATGACAATTCCGGGTTTTTATCATTTATTTTTTTTACACAAATCATTTGGATATCCACATTTCATTGATCAACTCAGATTTGTTTAAAAGTACACTTTTGGGTCCATTTTGCACAATTAATTGCATCAGACAAGTGAAGGAATTTGACAACACTTCCTTATAAAAAATTATTATTATATGTCTTAAGTCTTTATTGATATCAATATCACTCAATTTGGTTGATTATTCTATGAGTTATGCTCAAAATACCACAGACTGTGTACATTAAAATTTTTGGTTAATGTGTGATTATACATTCAGGTTGTACAACCCATATATCTCAATTCCAATATCTAAAAATTATAAAATTTATACCAATTTAAAGATAAGAGAATAAGCTACAACTTTGGTGAAGAAACCTTAGTCTAATTTAGCCTATATCAATACATTTTATTCAATAACTATAGGATATGATTTCTGTCCCTAGTAGTGCTACTGCCTAAGCCAAGACTTACTTTCAAGCTCAATTTAAAGACCCTTAAGGACATAATTAAATTTCAATTGCTTCTTAAATTTTGTAGCGAAATGTCTCTAGTTAAATTTAAAACAAGAATAATTTCATTTGGAAATCTATAGATCAAAATATAACCAAATTACCGAAGCATGTTCAAAACATTCCATTTATCAAATTCCAGCACACCTCAACATTTTCATCCTAACACCCCCTTTTGGGATAATGCATGATCTTTATGACAAGGAAAATGGTATATTTCAGTAACAATTTCTCCTAAGAAATTGTTCCACTATGTTTCCAGTTTGTAATAACACCAAAATTGTACAATTTGATTCAGCATACTAAAAGTTATGTCCAAAAGAGTTCGGACCGTTTTTAAACTGTAACAGAATTCCTAACTCTAATTCCAGCCAGATTTTGAAATGTTTAGAGATAGAATTAACATTCGACTTCTTCAGAAAATTTGTAGACTTATGTCTCTAGTTTAATATGAATGAAGAATAAACTCATTTAGAAATACACAAATCAAGTTATAATTAAAATACCAAGACATGTTCAGCGAAAATTTTCCAGTTCAAAGCACACTTCTACATCAACATCTTATACAATCTTTCCTAATTCACTCATCATAAATTCTCTATCATAACATGCTATGAACACTAATCATTTACTTACTTGATTAGATCAAATTACAACTCAAAGGTCACTTGTCCATTAATCAAATATGCCATTTGTCATCAACTTACCACCCCATTTGTCACACAATGATTGGTCCATTTATCAATTCATTACTAGTCCATTTGTCACCAATTTAACAATACCAAATGTCACTCAATTATAAGCTAAATCATTTAATTTTTCATGCATCAATTTATCCTACCACTTAGCGTTTGTCTAAGTCCAAATGTACCCCAAAATTTTGAAATTTCCTAAAATTCGGAAAAATTTCTGAAACACAAGTAGTAACACCAAATCAGTTTTTTTAGCACATTTAAACCACAACTCTCAATATAATCACATTTATAAATCAATTATACCCAAAAAATATCAATGAGTGCATGTACGATCATATTCATGTGCAATAATCAAAATTCTCATGTATGTGCAAAAATATGCAAAGCATGATATGTATTTTTTAATTTCTAATAATTCACTATTCTCGCCTTAACACGGTAACGGGATGTTACATATGATCGGCTATCTTGGGATTTCATACACGAAACCCTCATCGACATTGGGATCCTGGCTTCACTAATTAATCTCATCATGAGGTGTGTTTCCACGATAACCATGCAGGTCAATTGGGATAGAGTTCTCATTGATACCTTTTCCCCTACTAGGGCCATCCGACAGGGATTCCCACTTTCACCTTATCTCTTCGTGATATGTATGGAATGTCTGGGGCACCTTATCCACACCTCTATGGCTAACGACAACTGGAAGCCTATCAAATTAAGTCGTAAAGGCCCCTCCATGTCTCAACTATTTTTGCTGATGATCTCTTCTTGTTCTCTAAAGCTTCAATTGACCAAGTTTCGGTCATACAGAATATCTTGACTATGTTTTACGTAGCTTCGGGGCTACGGATCAGCCCAGATAAATCTTGCTACTTCTATTCTAGAAATATCTCTAATTTTGTAGCTCGCAAACTTAGTAGAGAGTTGGGATTCAAGCAAACAGTGGATCTTGGATGATATTTGGGTGTACCGCTGCTACATGAAAAAGTCAATAAACGTACATACCAATACCTGATTGATAAAGTCCAACAATGCCTTTCTGGATGGCAAGTCAATCTATTGCCGTTTGCGGGTTTCATCACCTTGATCCAATCTGTCATTTTTGTGCTTCCTAGTTACATCATGCAAACAGTCTGCCTTCCTCAGAGATTGTGCGATGAATTAGAGAAAATCATGCGTAATTTCTTATAAGGCTCCTCTCCCGACACTCGAAAGATGCACCTCGTTCACTAGGATCAAGTCTGCCAACCTAAAGAAAAGGGTGGGTTTGGGATTCGCAACATTAGAGCTACCAATGACGCGCTACTTATGAAGTTAGGATGGGAACTGATCTCTAATCCTACGGCGCTATGGGTTCAAATCTTGTCTAATAAGTACCACTTCGACGTCCACAACATCCCTACCGTTATTACCATCACTGGAGGCTTCATGGTCTGGAAAAGTGTCAAAGCTATCTAGCCATACGTACTCAAATACATGCACTGGATGATCTACGACAGGTCCCAGGCACGATTCTGGACAGACTCTTGGGTCGAGAATGTGGGCCCCTTTCTACTGCATGCCACTAATCTAATTCCACAATCGGATCTTGAGCTCTGGGTCTAACACGTTATGGATAACACAGGTAATTGGCATTGGAATGCACTTCGACTACTGGACGATTCACCACTGCCTCAGCTTATGCTATACTTATGGAACAATCAACTAATAATTCCATTATCATTTGGAAGCCCATTTGGCACTGGTCTGATCCCCAATGTATTCGATCATTCCTTTGGCTTCTTGCTCACGATCACCTCCTCTCCAATCAGCAATGCATTAGTAAAAACCTTACCACAAATGTGGCCTGTTATCACCGTCATTCGAACAAATCCTCGCTTCATGTGGTATGTGACTGCCCCAATGCGCGCCGCCTATGGTGCTCTTTCCCTCCCCACTTCATATCTCCTGACTTCTTCCACACCAGCACCTTTGACTGGCTCACCCTCAATCTTCAGAATCATGGGTTGGTCTCTAGGTTTGAGTGGTCAGTTATTTTTGGTACTGTGTGCTGGTTCCTTTGGTCATGGAGGAATTCATCCCTTTTCGATACTCAATTATCCTAGTCAAGTTCTCCTGTGACCTGCGTCCTAAACTACGTTCATCAGATACACCAAGCCTCAGTCTGGCACCTTTGCACTTGTCTTATTCCTCGCCCTCGTTCTAAACGACTTATTGGGTGGCATCCACCTACTCAGAGCTGGGTTAAACTAAACACTTATGATGTTTTTAACAGCGTCAACTCTTCGACCATAGCTGGTGGGCTTATTCGAAATAGCTCAGAGGATTGGCTTTAAGGCTTTGCACAGAAGATCGGTCGGTACTCCTCGGTCTCGACAAAATTCTAAGGAGTCTATTCGGGTTTGAACCTTGCCTAGACCCTTGGCTTTCGGCGTGTGGTACTCGAGTTGGACTCTCTCATGGTCAAGGACTTGCTGTCTAACGCTTCACATCGGATTACGTCGCTCAACCCTCTAGTATTGAGCATCCATGAACTCCTCAATCGCAATTGGATCGTCCTTCCGCGGCACACATACAGAGAGGGAAATCGATGCGCGGATTGGCTTGCCAACCTTACGGTTCATCTGGATCTCCGGATCACTATTTTTGTTAGTACACCCTTAGGGTGTGAAATTATCCTACCATAGGATATGGCGGGGGTTGGCACCCCTTGACAGATCATGTAATTTGTTTATTTCCCTTATAAAAAAAAAGAAAAAAAAGAAGAGGTTGTGACTATTGACATGGAGATGACATGATGAAAAGAGGCGGTAATTGCAATTATTCTAGACAGGTAGTTAGGGTTTTTTATGACTAAGGTTTTCTCACTTGACAGTTTACTTTGGTTATCCTAGGTTAAGAGTAAGATTCTTTGTCAACTAAGATAACGTTTTGTAAGATTCAAATAAGCACTCTTTAAATATTAGGTTAGTGTAATCCAAACTTTGAATAAGAGGTATTTGGTTATTGGAATAATATATTCGGAAACATAATGTGAGCTTTTTTGATTCTTGGATTAGGAGTAATCCAATTTTGGAATAATCTATATTCAATTTATAATCTAAAAAGTATTGAATCATAAATCAAATTTAAAATTAAATTAATTATTTTTAATTTGATTAAGATTAATAATTATATTAATTTTTAGTTTAACTTTAGAAAAATTATTTTGTAAAACTAGAATTAGTTATATTCTAATTTTGATATGAATGAATTAACTACAATCCTTCACAGATAAGAAATTTTTTAAGTGTAATTAGGAAAGTGTTTTTAACTAACGTTATTTATTTCAATTTGATTGATTACTTGTTTATAGGGTTATTATTATGTTTGACTTAGAAATTATTAATATGAATAATAAGCTTTTTAGCTTATTAGAAAATTATTTTTCTTAGTTAAATTTTGACAAATATTTTTATTTATTAATTAAGTAAAATGAGCTTTCTTTAATATTTTAGAGAAATATCTTTCTAGTTTATTAAGTAATAATTTTCTAATTAATTAGGTAAGCTAATATCTAAATAAATAATGTAGAGGACCTCCCTAATTAAATTTAAAATTTTTATTTAATTTTAAAAATGGTTTCCTTAAAGATTACAAAATAGTTTCTAATTAAAGAAAAATTATTTCTAATAAATTTAAAATGGCGTCCCAATTGAATTATAAATAATATCTTACTTATAAATTTTTTAAAAAAAGGAGTTTTCAAAAATTATAATAAGGAGAATAATTTTTTGAAAATAGATTTCAAGTAATTTTTTTAAAAATGGTCAAGATAATTGGGAAAGATTTCCAATATGAAGTTGAAAATTATTTTCAAATTAAATTAAATTTCTATTTGGAATAGGTAATTTATTCATTAAGAATCAATATGTTTAATCTAATTTAATTATCTAAAGAATTAAAAATATTATTTTAGATTATGAAGATCAATAACTAAAATCAAATAAGGGTTGATCTTTCATGCATATAATTTGATTATATTTATATGAGAAATTGAAATGTTTTATTTATATGAATGACATATTTTTAGTGTATATTAAATTGCATGTTTAAATATATAACTTTTTAGATGCAAATTGAGTTCAATGAGATCATCAAAACCAAATCCCTTGTAAAATATTAGATATATGTTGATAATGTAATTATGACGTTCCATCATTTTACTATAGACAAAAAGTGTAAATTAAACCTAATATTTTCATCAAAATACAAGTTGGACCGTAGTATTTTAAAGCATTTAAAATGATTTCTAACATTTACAAAATATTAAAATAAATGTTAAGTAGATAAAAAATTGAACAAGAGTTAAACGTCTCTTCGTTATGTGCTACATCAACCCTAATGTGACATAGATTGTATATTTTTATTTTGATTTGTAGGCTCCATAGCGGAGAGATGTTTAAAGAACTGAGAAAATCTTTAAAGAACCCTAATTCCTAATTATCCTTGGCTATCTGAAGCTTGGAGTATTCTCCTTCACGCATTAAATTTAGTTTTGTGTAGTTGGTTGCACAACTTCTTCTACATCATTTTGATGCAAAATCCCATTTCATTCCAACAAGAGTTTTTAACTTTTTTTCTCTTTTTTTCTACACAAAAGTTAAACTTAGACCTTGTGTTGGACAACCACAACAAGTCTAGTTGTACTTCTTTCTTCTTGTCTTGTTCTCATATATTTCCATACAAACTTGAACTAAATCTTCATCAAAACTAAGTCTTATAACCTTTTAAACACTACCCAAATCTTATTTCTCTATTCCTTAGGCCTGCTACCATAAAGTTCTTAAACAGATGATATGGATTCTCAATAGGAGAGGTTCAATGTTTTTTCCCCCTTGAAAATGAACAACTTCTAAATGCTAAAGCTCATACTGAGATTAGCTTTAGCTAGTAAGGATTGATCATTCCCGTACTTATCATCTTTATTTTCTTAAGAACATGAGTTTATAATATGGTTCTGCCAGATTCTGGTGGAACTGAATGTTGCTGTTTGGATCCATGAGTTGGCTGCTTTCTGTGATGAGTTCGACGTGAAAGTACCTGCAAAACAAAGAAGGCACGTCGGGGGTTGTGTCCCGATTAGCCCCTCTGACGCTCAAGTCAGTCTTTTGGTGAAGGTGGGATCGCTGTAAAAATGAGAGAGCTAGGTTTATGATTACGTACCTCTGTTATAGGAGAATTATACTTTATATATGGGATGGACGTTAGGGTTAAACCTTTACGTAGACTTCTGCTTCTGCATGGAAGGTTTTCCCCTGCTAATGGGCCATGGATGCGTGGATCGGGCCCAAGTTATCCAATGGGCGTGAAACCCATCTTTGAGAGATGGACCGATTAGCCACGGGTCGTTTTGACTGAGTCCGGGCTCAACGCGGCCGACCCGACCATAATAGAACCTCGATTACATAGAAGCCACAAAGTACAAGCAAAAATGTAGGAGAAGATGCCAAACTTGAAGCTATAAGTAAATCATGCCAATCACCAATATAGCAAACGATTAAGTTTGTTCATGAAAAAAAAAAGAGGACTCTAAGCTTCAGATGGCCAAAGATATCTCTTACATGAAGGAGAATACGTTAAGTTTTAGATTAGGTTATTGGAAATTTGATTGGAAAAATTAGGAACTAGTGATCTCTATATATTTTCTCAATGTTTGGGAAATGTAAGTTAATTAGATTATAATTAAGTTAATCAATTAATTAGGACTAATAATAATTAAATTAGTGCAATTAATTTTGTTAAGAATTTAAATTTTAAAAATTTAACCTAAATCTAACATGTGGACCTCATGTAACACATGATATTCACGTGGCATACTGGAACTCATATATCTAATTAAAAATATAAAATATTTGTTGAATTAGTATGATATGGCATGTAATGGACTAACACTTAAATTTGTTTAATTTTCTATCTATTTAGGGTTTATTTTGAACATTTAATAAATATTAAGGTTTAATTTGAACACTTCAAAATGTTAAGATTTAACTTGTATTTTGATGAAAACATTAGGGTTTAATTTACACTTTTTACCATTAAGTATAAAACTAAAGTTCTATTTATTGTAAGACTTGTTGAGTAACTCAAAACAACTTTAAGCCAATATAATTTATCTTAAATTATTAGATCCTACTTAAGTAAATTTGTATGATTTAGATGAGTAACTCATATTCAATGAATTTAAATGAAGGATTAGAAATAACATATAAGATATGTTTTGATAAGAATCATTACCTAATGAATGTGAAAATCATATAAGATGTAACTGATAAGAGTATTATCTACTTAATTTTAGTTAGTTTCTTATGTAACTCAAGATCAACTAAATTTAGATGAGATCCTAGTTCACTAGAGATATTAATCTTTATGAAATATTAGTAAATGTTATTAATTTCAAATAAAATAGTGAGAGTAACCAAATATATGATTACAGTCGTAATCTTATTTGATTATCATAACATGTAACCTATTACTTGATCGTTTTACATTTTTTTAGTAGAAAATTATCTTTTTTAGTATAGATGATACTAATTATTAGTAAACTAAATTTTTTAAACTTAAGTTAGATTTGACAAGAGCTTTTAAAGTTAGAAAAGGAAGTTGTATATATATTATGCAATATTGCTATTAGTCCCTGTTGAGGATTTTGGTGACAAAATTTTAGAGATATTTCATAAATGATAAAATGTAATGACATTTTGAGTTGACTAATATCTCATAAACTTTAATGATAACATGTCATATAGATGTTAATACATGATGGCACAATGCAAATAGTTACAGGAAGTAGAACTGAAAGGTATAATACCTTAATAGAATTGTTTCACTCAGTTTAGCGTACCAAAATCATAAACATAGACTAAAATTGAAGGCAAATGCTATAGAATGACAATATTTATCGTTAAAAAATGATTACATGACTTTTCTTGTCTAAATGAAATATGATAGAGATCATATATACTTCTAATTTGTGCTTTTGATTATTGAATATTGAATGCAGATTTAACATTACTATAATGTTCAAGGTATTAAAAGAAATAGAATGTAGAGTAAAAGTAGTTGATCCAAATTTATGTAAATAGTTTGTATGTGTTGGATCAAAAAGTACTTATGATATATATAAGTGACAAAGAATAGAGAGTTAAATAATTGAGACTATCTTTTTATGTCATGTTGGATGAATCAACATAATGAGAATCATAAATCTAAACATAAGTATAAATGAATTTTTTGATTATAAATCATATGAAACTTGTTAGGTTGAAGGAAGACGATATCAATCTTTAGTGAAAGGATGATCATATTATCAAATTGTTAAATATTATACATATGATGTATTGGATTTAATAATTCATACAAATGATAAATACTTGTATTTCATTGTATTTATTAACGACTTTATATGATAAAATTATATGTATTAAATGAAATATTGACTTAAATTTTAAAAAGTTTGAATCATTTAAATCTAAGTAAAAATTAAGCATTAAGAATGTCAAATCACTTTGATGAGATCGATATGATATTTTGAAATTTTCTTGGTTATATATAAGAGATAAGATTATATAATAAATATCTTCACAACTAAATTCCATAATATGAATTTATGAAAGGAAGAAAATATGATATGAGATTGTATAATGTAATATTTATTTCTTTTATAAATATGTTTAGTATAATAACTTGCCTTTGATAAATCTAATTAAATCAATTAGCAAGATTCCATATTAGATATGGAATGTTAGGACTTTAAATGAATCAAATTTAATAATTTTAGGATGTGATACTTAGTTGAAGCATATATTATCCAATAAATTTAGAACTATAAATTGTGTTATATAAAAAAAAAAGCTGGATATCATCTTACAAACACTATTGAATAAAATGTTTATTTTAGTTCATAATTATAAGAGAATGATTCTTAAGATATGTAATGAGAGTAACATCAAGTTTAAAAAGAATTTCATAACAATACATTCAATTAGAACTACTGCGTTTGTTAATACATTTGATGTTATATTCGAAAGATTACGAGATATTCAAATATTCACAATTATAATGAATTCAAATAGTTAATTTTAAAGATGATTTTAGGGTTTATCATGTTTATAAGAAAGTTAATGGGACTATATTTATCATGTTCAGTAGGAGTATGTAAAGCAATATTACTTATTGAGAATAATAATTCGTATTTTTAATTATTGAAGTTATAATAGTCAAAGAAAGCTCCTATTGGATATAAAAAAGTAACAACTTAATTTTGGGATTTAGATATATGATTTATTTAGAGATTCTAGTCCAATTATATAGATATTGTACTAAAAGTATTTTATGTGTGATCATATTTGAGTTCAAGGTCATACGTATATTGACTTTAGTTTAACGGAAATAAGTTCTAGTCAAGGTATATTTTACTTGCAACAATATTATTTAAAAAGTTTCTAATATAGCATCAATTGCTAATCAAGCTATAATGCATATTTCATTTAGTGAAAATAATTATTTATATCAAGAAGTTCCTTAACATTTTGATATAATTCCTTACATTATTGAAATAGTAATGTACTATAAAATATTAAAACTCGACATGTAAAAGGAGATAAGATCTTCTCAAAGATTCAAGTACATATTTAAGTAGTTTCTTTTAATTATAATGATAATTGAGCACTTAAGGAAGTTCTAATTATAGAGAATCTTACAAAATTCTCTCACTAAACGATTAAATGGATCCTCATGTTTACAATGATGTATAAAATGAACCCTAATGTTTTATGATGTTCAAAATAAATCATAACATTTAAAAAACGTTCAAAATAAATCATAACATTTAAAAACGTTCAAATCGAATCCTGAACGGTTTTAGGTATCGTAAATTGGTTTTGCTGATTTGGATCTTTTTTAATTTTTTATTATGGGACCCACCAGATATGTAGATGACCCCTGCCTGCAGCATTTAAGTTCTGAAGTGTGCAAGGAGCCAAGGAGAAGAGTTCGGCTGAGCAGCTAATCCAAATTTGTGAAGATATCATAAGCGACTGCAGATTGAACAACATGGGTAATGTTTAGAAGGCCAGGCATGGAAGACATAGATGGATTCTATACTATTTTTGATCCCCATATATGGAATTTTAGGGCCAGACTATTTCCTAATGGAAGCTATTTTAGGCTATTTAATGACACACGTCAATGGCGGAGATGTATGACTGTTGCCGAAACCTTAACAATTTCTTGGAGGAAGTAAAATAGAGGCGGCCATTTATCCAAGTAAATCACAAATGCACAGCCATGAAATGGTAAAAGCAGTAACAAACTTAGTCTAAACAAGGGTACAAGTCAAGAGGTAGAGAGAGAGACAGAGAGAGGGAGAGTCCTCCTTTGTAGGAGGCCACAAGTCTCTTACCGTAGCATGGAAAGAGACTCCGGGATTAAGCACCCCTCATTACTTGCGTACAAAAAATTATACTGACGACACTCTGGGATTAAGCAACAATGGACCATTGATGTCTTTTCGAAGGCACGAAGGTGCTTGGAAAAAACTGTGTGTTGATTTTGTTGTATTAGCAACAAAAAGTAAAGCATGGTGATGTTTCTTGTATACATACGTTGTATTTCCTTTGATCAAATTTGGTTCGGTCGGTCATGTTAGGCGAGGCTTAGGTTTAGATCCACGTGTTCATGGCTCATTTGCAGATGAAAACCTCTCATGCATACGTAAAGATTTACGTAAAGACCTAAACTTAACATCTATTTCATATATAAGAAACTACTTTGTCATGATACAGGTACGACATTAGAATCATGACATTCTTTGTTTACAGCCCCCAAAAATCTTCATTAAAAGACTAACTCGAAAGTCGGAGGGGGCTACCGGTTATCAACCCCCCGCATGTCTTGTGCTATTTTGCAGATATTCTCTTGCTAAAGACAACCAAACTTATGGATCTAAATGGTAGTGTCATGTCTCACTAGAATCAGGCAGAACCATAGGACTTGTTAAGTGACTTCGGTTTTTGTTTCTCTTATTTTCAGCATCCAGAGATTTTGAGACAAGCAGTTCGGGGAAAGGTGGAGCTTCTGGCGGGATTTCAACGTGTGTCTCCACACGGACACGGATAATTGTACTCCAAGAAATTCATCGTCAAAATCATCAGAAACCAGTGGCCCATCTAGTGGTCAAAAAGTTATAACGGGAGTTGTAGTTGGAGTTTGGGTGTTGCTAATCGTTATGGTCATCATTTGTGTGATATGTTCTACGAAAAAGCAGAAAAGAAAAGAAGGAGATAATACTTTACTATGCAGAATATCCTCCCAAAAGTGTGAAATCTATTAGAAAAATCCTTAATTGAGACGAAACACAAAATTCCTAGTTTATTTTGGCTCTAAGTATTTGCAACGCTTGTAAAGTGTTGTTTGAAACCTTGCACTACAAGAAAAGTAGGAATTAGCGACGAAAAATTACCAACGGATCATAAATTGTTGTAAATTACCAACGGAAAACAATTTCTGTTGGTAAAATTGATGGAAAAAAATCTCGTTCAACGGCGGTGCTAATATCCGTCGCTAAATATGGAGGAAAAATATCCCGACAAAATTTGTGATGAACTTTAGCGATGGTATAAGATGTCCGTAAGTAAATAAGGCAAGAATTTTTGGCGGAATTAAAAAATTTTGAGTTTACCGACGGAAAATTTCCATCGGTAAATCGGTAAATAGGGCAAAAATGTTGACGAAATTAAAAAAGTTTGAGTTTACTGACGGATCCGTCGGTAAATTTTTAACCAAACGATATCTTTTTCTTTTACATTAAACTCACCCAAAGCTCCCGCCCCACCCGCGTCTTCTTCTTCCGACTGCGTCCCTCTTATGCAATTTTCACTACAAGAATGTTTGGATTTACAGATAGACAAAACCGATGCTAAATTCAAGAATTTCGTCGGTATTGATATTTACCGATGAAATTTGACGGCCAACAAAGTCGTTGTTAATGCGGGTGTAGTTAAGTTTAACGACGGAATATCAAATGCTATTCCGTTGGTACAAAATACAGACGGAATAATCCAAACCGTCAGCATATAGACGTAAATATACTGACGGAATAATAGAATCCGTCGATAAATAAAACGGACAACTTACCGACGATATACAATGTTCCGTTGATACTGTGCATATAGGTTTCCAACGGTTTCCTTATTCCGTCGGTAATATGTTAACATATTTTTCGAATTTATTGCGTAAATAACCATGTGTTATGCAAAAGTTGCTAAATAACCCCTGACATATAAAAATTAGCAAAAAAACCCTTGAGTTGAAATTTTATTAACTCACCGCCCCTTAAGCAAATCTGGTCAACGAATGGACTTGAAAAGTCTATTTTGCCCTTACAATTAAACCGCGCGTTAACGCTTCTACTGTCATTAACGCTTCTATCTCTTTGTTTATTTTCTAACTCACCGCCCCTTAAGCAAATCTGAGACCGCCGTTCAATCCTCGCCGTCGTCACCACTAGATCTGTCTATCTCTTTGTTTATTTTCTTCTTTTTGCTATAT